>WHSA01000288.1:0-337715 GCA_012931725.1 Litsea cubeba
ATCTGAACTCTGTGCATAGGCATTTCCTTGATATACCCTGTGAAGTACAGGGGTCGGTTATGCCTGGTTTCGCCAAGTAGGGAGGTCATCCTTTGTGAAGGCGATGGTTGCACTGGCTGCTTTTTTAACCGAGAGGCATTCAATGCATGATCCCTCAGTTTTCTTCTTTTCTCTCCCTTTGGGAGGCTTCTGAGTTTTTGACCCGGTAATCCAATTCAATTTGGAGGACTTGCGGGGCATGTTTGTCGACATCCTCATTCAGCTTTTGTAATTCCGAAATGAGATTATCACGAGTGTGCGGAGACATTCGCAAACAAATCTAGGATGTGCAGACGTGCAGGTATGTGCTTGAAGTGTTCAATCAAGTCATACTTGAAAGCCTCCTTAGGGACCTGCATGTTCATCATTGTTGCCACTAGGGGCGCTTACAACATCTTTTTCCCGAAGGATTTACATATGTAAAGGAAGATTGGTTTGTAATTTTTGAGGTAGTCCCGGCCAGAGCGGGTTGCCTCTACCAACTTCGAGAGCTTTCTTGAGAAGGGTCTTTCGTTTGGAAGATTGTCTTCAGGATCAAGAGGCTGTCGTTTTTCATTTGCTGAGGATGTATCAGCAGCAGAGTTACCATCCTCAGTGATTGTGTTGCATGGAGCATTTTCCGGGAACAAGTCCTGAACAGCATCCAGCAATCTTTCTCCTTCGTTGACTAATTCATCGTCCCAAGCATCAATGGCTGGGAATTCTTCAGTCAGGAAGGGTGTGAACTTTGAAGTCACAGTCTCAGGAGAAGAAACCTGAGAGGGTGTCATATCAGTGAAAGTCACGTGAGACGAGGTGGCTCCAGAAGATATATTGCTAGGCGTCGTCGGAGTGTAAGTGCTCTCATCAGACGATGCTCGGAAGAGCTATAATCCCGAATTATCACATTACAGGGAAGCTCTGACGGGTAGACGTTGCCTGATCGGAGTCAGACTCATCCTCGGATGTGAGAGGATCGTCTATCCAGCAATTTTCTCCACTTTCAGGAGTTAAGGGAGGATGTACCTGGTGGTCTTCAAGGACTTCAGGCTCTGGATTGCGAGGAGGGCTCGTTGACGCGTTCTTGCTCTTGTTCTAGAGCGAGTCGCTGCAAGATCCTTGCATATTCTTCGAGATCAGGCATGGGAGCCGGATCTTCTTCTTCATCAACTCTTTGTGGCTCAACATGGTTGATTTTCACTGAATAATGAGAGGTGACTGGGTCAGCCGCATTTTCTTGTACAGTTGCTTGGTCTTCTTCATCATCAGACCAGGATCCTTGTGGCTGTAGGGGGTTATACCAGATTAAGGCATAAGATGAGACTCAGGACCCATTCTTCATCGGAGAGATATTCTCCTGTTTCAAAGGGACTCCTCCCACTCGTCTGTGTAGTTGGATTCGAATCCATCATCGGGTCGCTGGACTCGTATCCATCAATGGAGAAGCCAACTGAACCGAATTGCAAGAGTATGATGCCTCCTGCATGGGCTTCTTTTGAATTGAGGTGGCATGAAATCACTGAGAGTGAATTTCCTTACCCCCCTTTGAAGTCTCTGGAAGGGATGTTTTTGTTACCATCCAGTGAAGCGGTAGAGGAAGCCTCTGCCTTTTCTTTGACCTCTAGTTTGGCTGGTTCCTTCTCTTGCCGTTTGAGCTTAGGAGATGTTTCCTAGCCTGCCTTCGCTGTTGAGCTGTAGGCTTTGTTTTCACGACCTCCCAATTTTCATCTTCCAGGAGATCGGGATGTACCCATATCGGTTGTCCGTCTGGTGTCGGGTAAGGAACCAGTTGTTCGGACGCTTGGATTGAGTTTATCACCTTGAAGGAAGTAGTGATCTTCTTTTTCTGTGATTTTGATGTTTGTCCACATGTCACCATGTTGACGGAGGCAGACCCATAGTTTTTGTCAAAGGTGATGACTCGTTTTTTCCACATCTCGTTTATTTTCTCTCTCACAACGAAGCATTGATTGAGAGGATGCGAGATCATCTGGTGGTATGGACAGTACCGAGGATCGTTGGTTTGCCAACATCACCCGGTCTTTTTGGTTCAGGCAAGGTGAACTTGCCGTTTGCCACAAGAGCCCCGAAGATTTCATCAACATCTTCATCAAACGGGTATTTCTTCTCTACTCGTTCTTTGAAGGCGTCTGAGAGTTCAGGTCTCTTACCAACAGCTTTGTTTTCAGCTTTCTTTGGTGGCTGAGGAGCTGACTTGGTCTGCACATTGAGGACCTCTTTCTTCTTTGGTTTAGAGGTTGCAATAGGCGGTTGGCTCTTTTCTTGATGATTTCTGACTGTTGAGGTCTTTAATCACCGTTTCAGCTTCCATGGAAGCTTCTAGGAGCTCTCCCAGGTTTTTTGATTTATTGCCGATGATCATGGAGCGGATTCTGGCTCTCATGTTGTTTCGGCAGATGTCGACTAGCGACGCTTATGGCAATACATCAGAGCATTTGTATGCCATTGCTTTCCACTTGTGAATGAAGTCATATGTTAATTCATTCTCCCACTGTTTTAGGCTGCACAACTGAGCCATAGTAGCGGGATGATCTTCACCTTTAAAGTGAGTAGGAAGCGTGTCTCTAGCATGGCCCAGTTTTGGATTGAGTCCTCCGGCAGAGTGGAAGTACCAATCGAAGGCCGTACCTTTTAGGGTACTTGCAAAGAGGCGGATCTTGAGTGCATCTTGATCCGCAATAGCTCCCGTCAGGATCTTGAAGTGGATGACGTGCTGTCTGGCTGATCCTTTCCCCGTATATGTTTGGAGAGTAGGATGCTTGAATTTGGTGGGGAACGGGACCGAGTCCATCCATAAGGGATATGGTGGCTTGATCCCATGCTCCTTGAGTATATTCTCTTCTTTTGCTTTGGCGAGGATACCGTCTACGTCCTTTTTGGTAAGGGCGCGTGACTCATTTTCTTCTCTATTTACCTCGTCGTCTTGATGATTCGGAGGAGGTTCATTGTTCGCCTGATTTTGGAAGGCGAGGAGAAGGTTTTCCATCAGAGTTTCAATCCTCTGCTGGCCCTGTTCCAACTGCTGGATGCGGGTGATCGCATCTTCTGGAGGTGGATTGCGGGGTGGTGGCTCAGAATTTGTAGCCAAGACATTCATCCTTCGTGATTCGAACGAAGAAACTGTCCTGGTGACTGAGCTGGGGCTCATTCTTTTTGAAGAGGAGCTTGAGGAAGGATCACTCTGCTGTCCTTTGCTTGAAGGAGCAGGGGATTCTTCTGAATGTCTTCTTGTCCTGGAGACGCTGCGGGTCATCGGACGTCGGACATGGATTTTTGTTGCTGATTTTTGGCGCCTTCTGGTTTTTCCAACCATATGGACGGCAGCAACTTGGTTGGGTCTTTCTTTTTCGACCCATCTGGGAGAGACTTGAAGTGTGGGAGGCTGGGTCCTTTGCTTCTCCAGTCTCTTTTGTCGGTATGACGTACGGCGGCGTATACGACGAGCAATTTGAGCTTCGGTCAGCTCTGACTGGGCTTTGACGATGAAGGATGTGCTCCCTCGGGCGCAGCAGCCGAGTATGTCTTCTTTATAGCTGGGCAAGGACAGGATGCGAACCCTATCCTTCGCCAGTTGCAGCGAAGCTTTGAATTTTTGAAGTTCGGCCCCTGTAGAGATGAAGGGTCGAACTGTAGGTTTGTAGGCCTTAGCAGGTGCTTGTAGAGGCCTTGTGATGCATGACTTGATTTTGGGCTTGTAGGAACAAGCCGGCTCATGCTGGGATGACTTGGGAGTCAAGTTTGAGATGGGTCTCTCCTCTTTCATGTAAGCAAGAGGATAGAACTGGTTCTCTTTGAGTGGGGCCAGGTATGCTGGCTTGGTGGATGTTTGGGACCTTCTCTGTTTTGGTGAAGGTCTTGGGGACCAAGTCTTGGAGTAGACCTGGTTGTTTGCAGGATGAGGCTTCGTGGGGCTGCCACGGGCTTCAGGCCTTCTGGTGCTCGCCTTTGGTTTCATGGCAGTGACACGTTGAGAGGCGAGTTTCTGCTTCTTGGAGGGAGCAGTTTGTTCCTCGGGAAGTGGGAATGGTCCCAGCGTCCCGAAGACGATAGTCCGGGGAGTCGAGGTCGACCCGGAGTTCAGAGAGTTGCCGAGGGAGTTGACACTTCGGCAGCTGATGGGGCGCTTGTAGGTGCGCGTGGTTTGCTTCTGTTGAAGCATGAGTTGGTGCTTGTTTTTCGTCGAAAGTAATGGTTAGTGAAGCTGCCATTGTTAGTTTTCGAAAATTTCTGAAACAAGACCACATCCATTAGTAATCACAAGAATATAATGATCATAAATGGGAAGTTCTATGGTTTCGTCTTTTCAAATTGCTCGAGGTAGATGACCCAAGCAATATGAGGAAGGCAAAATGCCATAGAAGGTACAATTGTTCTGATCGCAGGTATGGTAAGCCCGGAATGGGCATCCCAGTGACTGCTAGAAGCAATTGTGAACTTAAATTCGACTTATCAAGAAGCAGAGCTTGCTCGAGGTAAGAAGAATATAAAGTTGGAGTTACAAATGTGCCGGTCGCAATACAGTAGACCCTGAAAGGGCGTACTAGTACCGCTAGACACAATTGTTTTGAGACCGCATCTACGAGATGAGATTCTCTGCTTTGAAAGGTCAAGATTGGATTCATCAAAGAGAGCAGATGGTATTCCGATCTAAACACGGTCTCGGCGATTTCCGCGAGCGCCAGTGCTCAGAAAGAAATGAACCATAATTTCTCGGATCTGAATCTAAAAATGACGAGTTTTTTTTTTTGAAAGGCCAATATCGGGTTCATCAAAGAGAGCAAAAGGCACTCCAATCTGAACACGGGCTCAGCGATTTCCGCGAGCGCCAGTGCTCAGAAAGGAGAAGACCAAGATTTCTCTAATCTAAACCCAAAATGACGGAAGTTTTTTTTGATAATTTTGAAGACTTTTTTTTTTTTAAATCTTTTTTTTTTATTTTATTTTTTTTATTTATTTTTTTTTAAGATTTTTTTTTTGAAATTTTTTTTTATTTTTTATTTTTTATTTTAATTTTATTTTTAAAAAAGTTTATTTCTGAAAAAAAATTTATTTAAAAGACGAGAGAGTACACATAGGCCTCCTAACCTGGTCTTATGAAATCTTGATTGATAGAATTGCCCCCAGGTAAGGGTAGGATTACTTAATGAACCCGTTTGGAGGACCCTTGCCTAGAACAGTCAAGCTGTCTCCACACTCTGGACAAGGCTTTTCTTTGAATCAACCATGATCAAAGAACACAGTTGGTTTAACCTTAGTGGTCTATGTCCTTTTTTTTATATACTTTTTTTTATTTTTTATGAATTCATCGAAGAGAAATAATGGCCCAAAACCTTAGTCGAACAGGCTCAACATTTCTGCAAGCACGATGAACGATAGGAACGGATCAAGGTTTCTCAATTTTGAATCCAAATTGAGAAATCTAAATTTTTTTTTTTTTACTTTTTTATATATATATATATTTTTTTTTTAGATTTTTAATGAACTCATCGAAGAGAAACAATGGCCCAACCCCCGATCCGAACACGGTCTCGGCGATTTCCGCGAGCGCCAGTGCCCAGAAGGGAAAGGATCAAAGTTTCTCAATTTTGAATCCAAAAATGAAAAATCTAAAAAATATTTTTTTTATACTTTTTTATATATATATATATATTTTTAGATTTTTAATGAACTCATCGAAGAGAAACAATGGCCCAACCCCCGATCCGAACACGGTCTCGGCGATTTGCGCGAGCGCCAGTGCCCAGAAGGGAAATGATCAAAGTTTTCTCAATTTTGAATCTAAAAATGAGAAATCTAAAATTTTTTTTTATACTTTTATATATATATATATATATTAGATTTTTAATGAACTCATCGAAGAGAAACAATAGCCCAACCCCCGATCCAAACACGGTCTCGGCGATTTCCGCGAGCGCCAGTGCCCAGAAGGGAAAGGATCAAAGTTTTTCAATTTTGAATCCAAAAATGAAAAATCTGATTTTTTTTTTGTTTTTTTTTTTTTGAAAAGAGAAAGAGTGGAACTAAATTCAAAGAATTAAAAAATTTCCAAAGAATCTCATCTCATTTTTTTTTTTGCGGAATTCAACATAGGCCACCAATTATAAAGTAGCCAAAGAATCGAGAAAAGAAATATGAGCATAGAGCAAAATATATGATATGCAAATATTTCATTTCTAGCATCGTGTTCTCAAATAAACGAGTCCCACCGGGTGATGCCAGCTTGATGGACCGCGCTCCCGGAATGCCCGGGCTCCTACCGAGGTCGGCGGACGTGGGAGTCCGTTTGGTTCCGACCCTTTCGTAACCGGGGGGCAAAGGGGGCGTGCATCAACATTTCTTTTTTTGTGGGTGTGCCAAGATTTTCTATTTTTACTTGGAATTGCAAGTGGTGATCCGGAGATCAACCTTCGCAAGTAAAAAAGAAATCAACTTCTTTCAAGTTTTCCATTGCACATATATTTAAGAAAAGAGACATTTTCTTGATTTGCCGTGAAAGGCGATTTTTTTGGCATTTATAGCCGATTTTGCGTTATAGCCGATTTTTGGCGTTTATAGCCGATTTTTGGCATTTATAGCCGATTTACAATTCTTATCAATAATGAAAGACAAGAGTTGTAATTTTTGTCTCTTTTAGAAAAAATACAAACTACAATGAAAAGCAAGAAAAGGAGGATCTAACTTCTCAGGAAATTGTGGGGGACTCGTTTAGATTGACGGTCGCAAGCCATATGTGGGCTTCGCCATCATCCTTGCAGATGAGAATAGAGGATGCTGTTGATTCGCTTGGCTTGGCTATAAGCTCAGGTTTTTAGAGGACAAAGACCAAAAGGAGGTCCTATGTCCAATAAAAAGCCGAGTAGACGGGCTGAAAAGCCACATCTAAGCCATTGGAGGCAGGAGGAGAAGGCAAGGACCTTAGGGGGGGGTACCCCCCAAGGGACTTTTGTCACCTTGTTGCGGTGGCCAGTGTAGAATTTCCGCAGAGTTTTCTCTCTTTTTCCTTTCTCTGGATTTCTGTCTGCTGTCTGTTGATGTTGTGTGTTGATTGTGTGTGTCTGTTCTTCTTGGAGAGCCCTCCTATTTATAGGCTTTTAGGTAGCCTTTTAGGAGGGTTTATGGGCTTTTATTGTCATTAAGCCGCATAATGAGAGGAGTTACAAAATTGAATTGTTTATTTTGTAACTCCTTTTTCTTGGCTTCTGATTGGCCGGAGGAGATTGAGGGCATTTAATCGCCTTTAATCGCCATGATGGGAGGAGTTTCATGGGTTAAATGCCATAAATCTCTTGACTTGTAACTCCCGAATGCTTGCTTCTGATTGGGCCGTCCAAAGAAATGGATTAATGACTGTAATAAAGCTAGTCAATTAATCGCATTAAGTGGTCGCCGAGCAGCTGAAGAGTCGCGGGCCGTGCCACGTCTTTTGGGATTCTTCTGTTGATGATCATCGATGGATCTTCATGTAGATTGACATCAGATGATCATGTAATTTCAGGTGTTTGTTGCCAACAGCGGGTCGGTGCCATCTGTCCTGTCGATTTCTCGATCGGTCGGGTAGAAAGCACACTTTTTTTTGGTTGACCGGGTGGCGATCAATATTGTCTTCGATACTTTTGATGATTTACCCGTGTTTTGGACGGATGTCAGAGGACTTGGTGTCTCAAAAGCATGAATTTTGGAAAGTACCAGAGGCTGGGCTCCTCGAATCGCAAAAAAACGGCGAAAACCGGGGTTTCCGGGGCTTTCCCGGTGACCCCGGGTTCCAAGGTCGCCGGCGACCCTGGCCCAGGGTCACAGGGGCCTGCGACCTTGGGCCAGGGTCGCAGGGGCCCTGCGACTCTGGCCCAGGGTCGCAGGGGTCTGCGACCCTGGGGGGGTTTTCCCCCTTTCGTGTCCCGTTTTGCGTCCGTTTTTGCTGTTTTTTGATTCTTTTTTCTTCTGTACTTTTCCTTGACATTTTGACAATTTATTGGCCTAATTTCTTTGTAGGAAACCTGATGAGAATCCTTGCATTTTATTTTTCAAAGTTTCCAATTTCCTGAGAAAGCCGAAGACTTTGTCGCGCAGAGCTGCCGATTTTCCGTCAGAAGCTGAAACTGGGTCAAACGATGTCGGAATGACCTGAAATTTGGTGTGAAGCCTACTGAGCAATAAATAAGACCAACCATAGGCTTTTGTTTGAGTTTTGAAGCCGTTTGGGGTCCTATCACCTGTAGACTTGCTTTTTGTCGCGATGAAGATGTCGCGGTTTGATGTGCGGTCAACCGATGTCCGATTGACTTGAAATTTGACAAGGAACCTATTGGAGTCATTTTAAGATGATCCATAGGCTCTGTCTTGGAAACCATGGTCCCGGAGAGCTTTTGCCGCCGAGAGCTCCTTTTCGGCTGTCGGAGAAGCGAAGTTAGGCCAAATGATTTTGAAATGGCCCGAAACTTCTTGTGTACTCCTCTTTTGGCTGTCTTGAAGAATCTTGTAGTTTTTGTTTGATTCTGACAAGATTTGATTTTTTGGAAGCAGCATTGCCTATTTATGGCAGGTTGCGACATTCATGTAGCTCTTTGGATCTTGAAGAGGCAAAGTGACATTTTTGGTGTCAACAGGGTGATTTTACCCTTGGGGTAGACTGGTTTGGCGGATAACCCTAGCAAGGGCGCACGGACCTCCGTGAGGTCAGCTTCCGAGAGTTTCATCTTCTTGAAGCACTCATAGTAGAGGACCTCGGAAGAGCTGCCGGAGTCGACGAGAATCCTCTTCATAGTGAAGTCCTTCAGCTTCATGGTCAAGAGCAGAGGGTTGTTGTGAGGAAGTTGGATTCCCTCCAGATCTTTGTCTGAGAACGAGATTGTTGGTTGGTCGCGGCGCGCTCTCTTGGGCGCTAGCTCGAGTTCGGCTCTCATCACCTCCTTCCCGTGCGAGGCCCGCCTGGCTTCAGCACGAGCCTGAGGGCTGTCTCGAGCTGAGGGAGAGGGAGCTGAGGGCCCCAGGTGGATCACATTGATGATCTTTTCAGAGTCTTCGTTGTCTGGATCCCTAGCCACGCTCTGATGAGCTCGGCTACCGCCGCCGCTGCCGACATCTCCTGCCTTCACAAACTCTGCAAGATGGCCTTCCTTGACGAGCCTCTCCAAGTGGAACTTCAGAGTTCTGCACTCCTTGGCCCTGTGCCCGTTACCCTTATGGTAGGCACAGAACTTGGTTTGGTCACGGGTGGAGGGATCGCCTGGAAAGGGACGAGGCCATCTGAAGAATGGCTGGGTCTTGACTTCATTCATAACCTGGTGGATTGGCAACTTGAAGACGATGTTCATAGCCTGGTAGGTGTCGGAGGGAGGTCTGGCCCTCCTGCTGCCCCCGGACCTGGACGCTGAAGCTCTCGCTGAACTGGAGACCCAGGCTTGCTTCTGGTATGGCTTCTTACCCCGCTGCTGGGGCTGGCTGTTCTTTTCCTTGGGTTCCGAGCCTGCGTCCCTCCCGGCATTCCTCCTCCCGAGCCCGGATTTCGTCCTCCTCCCGGGCGATATAGCGCTTTATCTGGGACATCAAGGCCGGCATGGAGGGAGCGGGATCTCCAGCCAAATCTTTCCGCAGCTTGTGCCCTGGTAACAGGGAATTCCGGAAGGCGAAAGTCGCCACTTCTTCTTTGGTATCCTCGATCTGGCTGTAAATTGCCCAAAACCGTTGGGCGAACTGGGTGAGGGTCTCGCCCTGCTTCATCTTTAGAGCGAGGATATCAGCATCGGTCTTGGGGACGACGCTGTAGGCTCGGAACTTCTTCAGGAAAGAGAGCTGGAGCTCTCTCCAACTTGAAATAGACTTCTCCGGTAGATCGCAGAACCACTTCAGAGGGAGGTCACTCAAACTGGTAGAGAAGATCTTGCAGTTGAGATGACCCTCGTTCCCCCAGATGGACATCTTTTGGGAAAAGTGACGGAGGTGAGCGGATGGGTCAGACAATCCGTCATAGGGGATGAACCGCGGGACTGAGAACTTCTTGGGCAAGGGAGTTCTCTCGATGTCCCGCGTGAAAGGAGAGGCCCCCAGATCGGTGGGGCCACAAATTTCTTGCTAGTCCCGCATCTCCAGATTACGCCGAAGAGCCAGCTTGATGCGCTTGTCGAGCCGCCTCCTGCTCGTCGTCCTTCTCTGGCGTCAGTGCTCTTGGCTTCCGCTTTGCATGGCCTCGGCTATGATGGCTGTGAGCTCGCCCGTCACGGCCACGATGGCTATGGGTGTTGCTCGAGCCCTCATCGTGGGCATGGCTACGCTTCTGATTTAGAAAGGCTCTTAGATCCTCTCGGGATGGCTGGACTACCTTGCTCTGGACAGCTCTCTTTATGCCTTGGGGCTATGAGGGCTGCCTTAGAGAAGCATTTTGCACCGCCCTCAGCTGCTGCTGGAGTTGGAGGATTATTCGCTCCTGCTCCTGGAGGAGAGCGTTTTGAGCTGCAATGTCTCCTCCAGCATCAGGGGGTTGCACACGGCGTGGCTCCTCCACCGCCGCAGCTTTGCCTTTGAGAGGGCGCTCACGTCGACGCTCGTCCCGTTGGGGAGGCGCGACTTCCTCGTCAGAGCACGAGGTCTCGACTCCCTCTCGGAAAGGAATCTCGATGAAGGGTCGGGAGCCTACGCGCTCCTCGCCTGCAGACGCGCCATGGTCCGCTCCGGACCGTCCCTGAGGAGAGACGTCCGTCGACGGGCCTGTACGCTCGAGTCTTGCTCTCAGGGACTCTTCGTCCTTCTTAGCTTTCGGAGGCATGGTTTTTGGGAAGATTGGGAAGGTTTGGAAGGTTGGGATAGTACTTTTCCACAGACGGCGCCAATTGTAGGTGCGGAAAAAATATGACCCACAATAATCGAGGTGCCTTAGAGGACTTATCCAAATGAAGAAGATGATCCGCTGCCTGAAAGGCTGAAAGGGAAGAGCAAACGGTCAGAGGACCCTGGCCTGAGCGGCACAAGGCTCTCCAATGCCTAAGTCAGTAAGTGAACTGGAACAAAGGAAGGAGAGGAAGAAAAGAGGCAGAGTAACGACTCTCTGGTTTGGATTGTGTTGCATGCGAAATGAGGCTCTATTTATAGATGCCTGGAAGATATCTGGATGATATTTTGGTGTGGGTCCCATGACTTGATAGGGAAGTCATCATCAGCCCACAAAGTAATAAATGCGGTCCATTCCAGCCCACTTTGCATTTAATGCCAGTCGGATCAGCCCACATCGCATTAAATGCCCGTCATGTTGGGCAGATCGTGTGGACGCCTTTGGCGGTAGGGGTACCATCGGATCCACCATCGGGCCTTGCCCTGATTTGGCTTCAGCCGCTGGATGCCGCCTTGTCAGTGATCTGGCGAAGATTGTGGACGGCTGGATGTCGCATCTGTCTCACTGGCTCGCGTCCCTATTCCTCCACGTGTCTGATGACGTGGGGGGCGAAGGGCGCGAGTGGAGATTCTCTCTTGCTTCGGCTTTCGTCCCGGCTCCTTCGGCCGAGGTCGAGCTTTCAGCCGAGGTGGGCACCTGGGTAGCCGAGCTCGGCGCTAGCGGCCCGGACCTGTCTGACTTCGGCTGAGGCCTCTGTCCTGGTAGCCGAGGTGAGTCTGGTGCCACGTGGATGGCACGCGGATGGCACGTGAGGCACGTGAGAATGCTTAGTCCCATTTGATGGCTGTGATTAGCGTAATCCTGGAGCTTTGAAAATCTCCCCACACAGTACTTTGTAGCTGATTCTTTTGTGTAAATTTCAGGGCTACCAATGCAATCTTTGTTACTCTTCCCCTTCAATATAGAATCTTTTCCATTTAACAGAAAAAAAGGTGAATTTTTTGGCCTGCCTGCTATCAACATCAAATATTATTATAGCCTTACTGTTTGAAAATGATTGAGCTTGGCCTAAAGTTATACAAGTTGGGACAGGGTTAAAGAGGTTGACCTGCATTGGTTGCAGGTCATACGAGTTAAATTGGATGGGTTGAGATGAGTTCAGCCTCCAAACACCCTTGATTAAACCCACTGTGGCACGATTCGACCCATTTGCCAGATTTAGGGGTGCATCAGTGAACGAAGTTATTTAAAAAAGTCTTAATCTCGCTGAAGGAATTGGTAAGGACGTTGGCATTGTCCACATTAATTCGACCTGTTAGAAAAGAAAATAATAATATAGAGTTGAGATATTGGATTGCCTGAGTTGCGGGGGGTGCGGGTCACGCTTTCCTTAAAACAATAAATGCCGAAAAAGTCTCCACCGCCCGACTTTTGAGACCGGGCGGTGTAGCATGGCTGATAAATGCCTCCACACCAGATTGGTGACCGCAATCAGGTTATCTACTGCAAGCTTGCCCCCAACATAAAATAGGTCTAGATCCTCTGTATGTTGGACTAGGGTTTGGCAGTCACCAGACCAACCCCTGAATAATAATGATCCCGCCCAAAATATGTAATTGATAGCCAAGATATGATTAATCATCTCCCAAATCAATTAGATTCAATTGTAGGGAAATGATTGTTAGTGATCTGAAATGACTTGTGGGGATTTGAATTGACAACCTTAACACTATGTTTGGGAAGGAGGGGAAATGATGGGAAGGGAAAAAAAAAAGGGGGAAATGGAGGGAAAATGATAAATGAGGGTGTTTGGGAAGGGGGGAGGGAAAGTGGGAGAAGGAAAAATGGGGGGAGAATGTGTGGGGCCCACTAAAAATTTTTTCCCTCAAAACCGAGGGGAAAATGAGAGGTAAAGAGGAGTATTTGTATGTAAATTACTGAAATGCCCTTTTTACATTATCTTTCCAAATCCATTTTCCCTTCCCTCCCTTATTTTACCTCCCTATCCAAACAAGATGAGGGGAAATTAATTTTCCCTCCCCTCCAATCCCCTTCATTTTTCTCCCCCCTTAAATTTTCCTCGGCTGTCTTTTTCCTTCCCAAACACAGTGTAGAGTTGTTTCTGATGTGATGGAATGCATCTATTTCCAAATCCTTCAACGTCAATCACTTTCACATAAGTCACGTCCAAAATTCTCGAACATGCTCTTGGGAGCAAAATTGACTACAGTCGTCTTTCAATAAATTAGGACGGTTAGAATCATACGACCAAGTTAAGGAAATCTGGGACACAGAACTAGTCAAGGAAGAGCCTATAGGACACATATGATGTTGCAATCAACGGGCATGTGCCACATGCTCTACCTCAGGAGCAGTTAAGCCCAGGTGGATCATACTGCCCTACGATGCACCCTCTCACTTGACAATCCACAAATAACGAGGAACACAGCCACGCGCTTGCGAGTAATTGCCACAAGGACGTATCTCACTCGTCTTGTCTGGTATTTCATATTTTTAACACCGGTTATTAGGCAGGCAAATCATATAATTAGGAATGATTGAATGATTGGCCGTGTATTTTGGTTAGTTAAATTAGGAATAACTTTGTGTTTACTTGTTGATCAAGTTTAGGTTGTATATAAATATCTTGTGATTAATGAGAAGAGATACAGCTTTTGGTCATAGCTCTTCATGGTATCAGAGCATATCAGAAGGTGGGCCACGAGATCACCGCGAATCTGATCTAGTGTGCAGCACGCCCCGGAGTGCAGCACGTCGCCGGAGATCTCGGTGCTCGTCGCCGGAACAGAGAACTCGCCTCACCACCAAACCATCGCTGCCAGGCGCAGGTTCTGGTTACAGAACCAGAACCCGTCAGAGGAAGGAGAAAGAAGATAACTGTTGGGCCAGTTTCCAGGTCAGTTCGTGTTCAGGTCAAACTGACCCGACCCAACCCGTCAGCAAGAAGCCCAGCCATCTGTTGGGCCAGTTTCCAGGCCTGTTCAAATTCGGGTCAGGTCCAGCAAGAAAAAAAAAAAAAAAAAAAAAAAAAAAAAAAAAAAAAAAAAAACCATGTCAGGAGGAGGAGACAAGAAGATTGATCCCACCTCTCCTTATTTCCTCGGATCACAAGATAATCCTGGTAATACAATTACACATGTTCAACTGCGTGGAGAGAATTATGAAGAATGGAGTAGGTCCATTCGATTGGCGCTTCGGGCACGCCGGAAATTTGGTTTCGTTGATGGAACACACACGAAGCCAACCGAAGCAGAGAAGATGGACGATTGGCTCACGGTTCAATCCATGATAGTTTCTTGGATTATGCATACCATCGAACCAAGCCTCAAATCTACCATCTCCTATTATGAAGATGCAAAACTTCTTTGGGACGACATCAAGGATCGGTTTTGCGTGGTCAATGGTCCCCGGATTCAGCAACTGAAGGCGGCCATTGCAGATTGTAAACAACAAAGACAATGCCTGTCGTGATTTACTACGGCAAGTTGAAGGTATTGTGGGATGAACTTGGCAGTTATGAACCCATACCGGGCTGCGAGTGTGGAAAGTGCAAGTGCAATATTGGCGCAAAGCTCGAGAAGCGTCGAGAGGAAGAACGACTTCATCAATTTCTCATGGGTCTTCACGACGACACCTATGGTATGGTAAAGTCGAATCTTTTATCACATGATCCCCTCCCATCCTTAAACCGTGCATACCAAACACTCATCCAAGAGGAACTTGTCCGAGGTGCTTCTCGACAAACGGAAGCGCGTGACGAAGTGGTGAGTTTTGCGGTGCGCACAGAAACAAAAGGGAAGGGAAAATCTTACGGGAAGAATAGAGCAAATCTGAATTGTTCTCACTGTAATCAATCAGGTCATGATGACACTAGTTGCTTCCAGTTGGTAGGGGTATCCTGATTGGTGGGGAGATCGTCCAAGAGGTGCAGGACGAGGCATGGGCAGAGGTCGTGGAGCCTCTGCGTCAGCAGGTGTGTTTGGCCATGGCCGCGGAGGGGCAGTGCGTGCCAATGCTACAGTCACTAGTGGCAGCGGACGAGGGACAACAGCAGCATCGACGTCGGGATCGCATGTGGGCGAGGCGTCGGGACTCCCAAACTTGTCCTCGGCTCAATGGCAATCCTTGCTAGACTTACTTGGTAACCAAAAAGGCAACGGCGATCGGATGAATGGTAAGTCCAAGTCTAATGCTTTGCCATGGATCGTCGATACAGGAGCCTCGAATCATGTCACTGGTGATTTAACGTGTCTAATGGAAATACGAGATGTTATGGAGTGCCCTGTAGGACTTCCGGCCGGACAAAAGGTCGTGGCAACAAAGGAAGGAGTCGCGGTGCTTGATGGAGGACTGAGACTCTCTAATGTTCTCTTTGTGCCGCAATTAAATTGCAATTTAATTTCTGTGTCTCAATTAATTGATGAAAAACGTTGTTTTATACAATTTACTAATAATGTGTGTGTTATTCAGGACCAAACTTCGAGGATGCTGATTGGAGCGGGTGAACGAAGGGATGGACTCTACTACTTTCGGGGCGTTCCACGAGTAAAAGCTTTGAAGGTGGATGGCACGACATCAGCGACTTTGTGGCACCAGCGATTGGGACATCCGTCTGATAAAGTGGTGACTTTTTCTCCCTCATGTTAGTAGTGGTCGTATGAAGCAGAATAAAGCATGTGATGTATGTCAACGTGCCAAACAAACCAGGGATAAGTTTCTTGTTAGTGATAGCCGTGCAACTAGAATTTTTGAAACAATACATTGTGATTTATGGGGTCCGTATAGTACTCCTTCTTCTTGTGGTGCTTCTTATTTTTTGACAATCGTAGATGATTTCTCAAGAGCTGTTTGGGTATATCTTTTATATGATAAGAAGGAAGTCTCGAAAATGTTTCTGCATTTCTTTGCTATGGTTGGCCGTCAATTTGAGCAGAAAGTTAAACTTGTTAGAAGTGATAATGGGACGGAATTTAATTGCATGAAAAATTATTTCAATGAAATGGAATTATTTTTCAAACTTCTTGTGTTGGAACACCACAACAAAATGGAAGAGTTGAACGTAAACATAGACATATTTTGAATGTTGCTCGAGCCTTACGCTTTCAAGGACACTTACCTATTGATTTTTGGGGGGAGTGTGTGTTGGGTGCGTGCTATCTAATTAACAGAACTCCCTCTTCTGTGCTTGACAATAAAACCCCATTTGAAGTTTTGTTTGGCAAACCTCCCTCCTATGACCCCTTACGTGTTTTCGGATCTTTATGTTATGCTCATAACCAGCGTCACAAAGGTGATAAATTTGCTAGTCGAGGTAGAAAATGTGTTTTTGTTGGCTACCCCTATGGCAAGAAAGGATGGAAGCTCTTTGATTTGGATACTCGGGAATTCTTTGTAAGCAGGGATGTCGTATTTTTTTGAGGATGAATTTCCTTTCTCTAACGAAATAGTTGGGGAACAGGAACCCATTAAAATCGTCAATGAAATAGGACATGATGACGACTTTGGGTTTGAGAATGTTGAGCCACAAGGGCTCGATGCTGTTGATAGTGGAAGTACTGCGCCCTTGGACGTGGGCGCCAGTGGTGATAGGTATGCTACGGACAGTGGTCATGGAGCTGCTATGCGTGTGGAGGAGAGTCAAACTAATCTTGGTCGAGGTCTGCGAACCAAGAGTAAGTCGGTTCGTCTTCAAGATTTTGTTACACACACTATACGAAAGTTGAGTCCCTCCCAGAGTTCGTCCGTGACACAGCATTCCTCAGGTACACCCTATCCTATTGCACATATGTAAGTTGTGAGCGTTTTTCTGTGAAACACAAAAATTTTCTTGCAGCAATAACAACAGGGCATGAACCTAAATCTTTCAAGGAAGCAGTCAAAGATGCAGGTTGGCGGGAAGCCATGCAAAAGGAGATCCGTGCCCTTGAAGACAACAGAACATGGGTGATGGAGAAATTGCCTCATGGTAAACGAGCGCTTGGTAGTCGTTGGGTTTACAAAATCAAGTACAACTCCGACAGTAGCATTGAGAGACTGAAAGCTCGATTGGTGGTTTATGGAAATCATCAAGTTGCAGGGCTCGATTATACTGAAACTTTCGCGCCAGTGGCCAAAATGGTTACGGTACGAGCCTTTCTTGCAGTTGCTACAGTTAAGAATTGGGAGCTTCATCAGATGGACGTCCACAATGCTTTCCTCCATGGTGATTTAAATGAGGAGGTCTATATGAAAGTTCCCCCTGGATTTTCTGTTACTCAACCTGATATGGTGTGTCGGCTTCGGAAGTCGCTATATGGGTTGCGCCAAGCTCCACGATGTTGGTTCGCAAAGTTGGCTGCTGCTTTGAAGGACTACGGCTTCCGACAATCATACTCCGACTACTCTTTGTTCACCTTACATAAAGGGCGGGTACAGATCAACGTTCTTGTTTATGTTGATGATTTGATTATTTCTGGCAATAATTCAGTTTCCCTTAAAGAGTTCAAGGTCTATTTGAGTACATGCTTTCACATGAAGGACCTTGGTGTCCTTAAATATTTTCTTGGCCTTGAAGTCGCTCGGAATCTCGAAGGCATTTTTTTGTGTCAACGCAAGTATGCCCTCGATATTATCACAGAAGCAGGACTCCTTGGCGCCAAACCGGCAGCTTTTCCCTTGGAGCAGAATCATCGATTGGCCTTAGCCGAAGGTCCTCTGCTAACTGATCCTGAGCCGTATCGACGGATGATTGGGCGTTTGATTTACTTGTCTGTCACGCGCCCGGAGCTTTCATACTCTGTTCATATACTATCCCAATTTATGCAAGCGCCTAGACAAGAGCATTGGGAGGCAATGCTTAGAGTGGTACGCTACTTGAAGAGAAATCCGGGTCAGGGCATCCTCCTCCGATCTGATAGTGCACTTTTTCTATCTGGGTGGTGTGACTCGGATTGGGCAAGTTGTCCTCTTACTCGCCGTTCCCTGACAGGATGGTTTGTTTTACTTGGCCACTCTCCAATATCTTGGAAGACAAAGAAACAGCATACGGTCTCTCGCTCATCTGCCGAAGCAGAATATCGTTGTATGGCGGCTGCTACTTGTGAGTTGAAGTGGTTGAAAGGCTTGCTACTTGATTTGGGTGTTAATCATCCCAGGGCCATGTCCTTGTATTGTGATAGTCAGTCTGCGCTATACATTGCACAGAATCCAGTTTTTCATGAACGGACGAAGCACATCGAGATTGACTGTCATTTCATTCGGGACGCTATATCCGAAGGACTCATTAGTCCCTCATATGTTCCCACTCGAGTGCAATTGGCGGATATATTTACAAAGGCATTGGGCCAAAGTCAATTTGAGTTTCTTCTCAGCCAGTTGGGCATTTGTGATCCACATGCTCCAACTTGAGGGAGGGTATTAGGCAGGCAAATCATATAATTAGGAATGATTGAATGATTGGCCGTGTATTTTGGTTAGTTAAATTAGGAATAACTTTGTGTTTACTTGTTGATCAAGTTTAGGTTGTATATAAATACCTTGTGATTAATGAGAAGAGATACAGCTTTTGGTCATAGCTCTTCACCGGTACTCTTAGACTTAAATTTAAACATATGATTAATAATATGATTATAGTATAGATTTTTTATACCTTTTCGGATTGGTTTGTACTCGCACACCCATCTACCCACACAATCACCCAAGACTAGTTAGAGATTGATCCCTTATTGTTTATTGGATTTACCAAATGATTACTTAATTACGAGAAAGTGGAGCTCTGTGGTCATACTCATCTATTGAAAATATAAACTGTTCTGAATGACCTCTCCTTGAAAGAGATATTCCTGGAGTTTACCATAATAAAAGTTGGTCGGACTGTGAGAACATCTTATTAAGGATATCACATTATTAATGAACTTGCAGTAGGACCAAACTCTATGGGATTCACATTTTTTAGAGGCATATCTCAAAGGTTGAATTTTTTTAAAGGTACGACCTATTATGGAGTTTCACCCCCTTATTAATCGTGAGAAACGTATGATCTAGATACTCAATCAGGACTACATGCAGTGAGAAACTCAAAGGCTCTTTTGGTAATTAATAGACAAGAAATCTATGAAGAATCCACATATATTTGAGGATTAGTTCCTTATTGCCCCTAAAGTTGAGGATTTATATAATTGAGGGGTTGATATGGATATATTTATCCATGTGTATTAATGTATATAGCTTAGAAAAATCAACCTTGATACTTAAATCTTACAAATGAAGATTGTCAAATCCTTTGGATGGATTTAAGAGTCCTCGAAAACTTAAAAAATAAATATTTTTCAATGGCCCGAATTCTAAAATCTTCACAATTAACATGAATTTTTTTTTTTTACTTAAAAATCCGTGAGTAATATATGAGATTGATCATGCAGCAAAAGTCTACACCGCCCGAGCGGTGGCACGGTCCCATAGGGGACCGTGCCATGGGATCCAACGGTCCCCCATGGGGACCGTGCTACCGCCCGGGCTCTGCATCGGGCGGTGTAGCACAGCTCGATCATGAAACGTGACCTCGGAGTCCGAATGCCCTGCATCTGCATGGTGCCAAGCAGGACTCCACGTTACACGTGGAGCCCAACTGACTCCATCCACCTCGCACAATGTGAGGCATATCCTCGTTCTAGGCCCAATCAGTATCATAAAACACGACCATTGGACAATGACGTACGAGAGATGGCAACTATAACCTACCCTAAACCCCACCCCCCCTCCTTTCACAGATGGGCTATAAAAGACTTCCTAGTTCCTACGTCCTCTCCACTTCCATTAACCTTTGAGCAAGCTTCTCTCTCCCACAGGCCACTAGCTATCCCTTCTTATTCTCATCCCCCATCTATCTGTAATCAAACGGAAATATTTGCTTATATCATTACCTTTCAAAAGAAAGAAAAGAAAAGAAAAAAGTCCTAGCTATCATCCTTTACCATTCGTTCCTTGTAATCTATTACTCTAGAAACCTATATTATTATAAACAAGGAGGAGGAGAGGGGAAAGACCCATTACTTATATTTTGAAGATGGGCACATGCCACAATGATCTCTTCAAAATAACAAGTGCCATCATTTTCATGTTGATGATCATGAAAATGTGGAACCTCTCCACGCATGGAGGCCTCTCGAAAGGGAGTGGTTTCTGCAGAAAGACTCCTCGCTCTTCGAGTCACTTCCAAAAGGGCCCGTGCCACCTTCAGGAGACTCCCCGTGCACTTACGTACCTAATCATCGAGGTGGTGACTGCAATAGCAGAATGAGGAAGCCAACAGGGCACACTTCGTTTCCAATATCCCTTAGCTTCGATCATGACTCCGCGCACTCCCAGCATTGCATGTATTGGTTTCGTCTGCATGTTTCTGTTCTTGCTATGTTGAGTTTCATGCTGCATGTAATTAATTGGCAAAACGTTGGTAATACTCGTGTTAAATATGTAGAGCTCATCAATGTCGATTTCAGTTTAAAGGGTCGGTAAGTCGGTTGATACTAAGCCAGTAATAGGTTGTGTTGTTTTATGAATGGAGAGTTAGCAATCCTAAAATCTGGTGATCACGACTGTCTGTCAGGTAGGTCCCATAATGTGTTGGGGTACTGTTGCTATAAGAGTAATGCTTTTGGATGTATGGTCTCTCTCAAAATCTGAACTTGAAATGACCATCCAGCCCTTTCGCTTTTCGTTGATCCAATGGTTGCTATAAGGACCTCCTTTAAAAGACCATTACTCATATATAATTACATGCATATATCCATGGATATTGCGTAAAAGACCATTACTCATATATAATTACATGCATATATACATGGATATTGCGTAAAAGACCATTACTCATATATAATTACATGCATATATACATGGATATTGCGTACATGATATATATATATATATATATATGAGAAATATTCAAGTGAGAACTAGTTCTCACCTATTGTATGAGATTTTTTTTACGGAGCCCAACTAGCAACCCATCCAAAGATAGCAACCAATAGGGAACCCCTTGATAGTCACTAATCCCAATGATTGGCACACATTTGAATGGACTGAACCGTTGGATCGAGGGTTGAATATGTTTTTGAATATGAAGCCATTAAACTTGTGCGCTACGAATGAAGGGATTAGGGGCATGAGTTTGGGGTCAAACTTGATACTTGGGGCGGTCTCATATAGATCTTTTAATCCCCCTGGTCCCATCCCCAAATGGGCCCCATAATTGGGCCCCACAAAAAGTTCTCATATAATATGTGAGAACTAGTTCTCCCATGAATATTACCTTATATACCATATAGCACAAGGTTCTCCTAAGCTCAAGCTTATGATAAAATTTCGTAAGCTCATGCTTGTGGGGCCTACCTTTGGTTCGTCCAAATGAACCAAACACATGATCCCCCTAAATTGCTCATGTCCACCAACTTTCGGTCAAATCTGAATTTACTGGATCGTTGGATAGACTATGTATCGATCCAAATAGACTATTGATCATTAATCTTTTTAGGCCCATATGGAGATTATAGAAATCACGGTTGGGGTTGATTTTTTGTAGAGAGGAGGATCTCAGAGAGTCCTTGAATTTCCCCCCATCTCCATCCCCATGCGGGTCCCCAAGTGGGCCCCACCACACACTTGAGATTACCTTATCCTAAGCTTGAGCTTAGGAGAGCTGACCCCATATGTCTATATATATATATATATATAAATATATGAAAAAGTCTCTTACACACTGGAGCGCACATCTAGACCATCATCAAAGGCGGGACCCCCAAATTTCTCCAGGTCCAATATGACAAATGGCACCGAGGCGCACTCTATACTACGTAGGAGAAAATCGTCAATACATTTATAGGGGTCAACTCTCCTAAGCTCAAGTGTGTGGTGGGGCCCACCTGAGGACCCACATGGGGATGAGGGTGGGGGGGATTTCAAGAACTCACTGGGATTTCCTCTCTGCAAAAAAACAGTCACAACCGCGATTTCTATTATCTCTAAATGGGCCCAAAAGTTTAATGGTCAATAGTCCATTCGGTCCATTCGGATTGATAAATAATCGATCCAACGGTCTACTAAATTCAGATTTGACCGAAAGTTAGTGGACATGTGCAATTTAGAGGGGTTATTGTTGACACCAAAAATGTCACTTTGCCTCTTCAAGATCCAAAGAGCTTCATGAAGTCGTAACCTGCCATAAATAGGCAATGCTACTTCCAAAAAATCAAATCTTGTCAGAATCAAACAAAAACTGCAAGATCCTTCAAGATAGCCAAAAGAGGAGTACACAAGAAGTTTCGGGCCATTTCAAAATCATTTGGCATAACTTCGCTTCTCCGACAGCCAAAAAGGAGCTCTCGACGGCGAAAGCATCGGAGACACCAAATCTTCGATCAGAGCCGATGGATGGTCTCAAAATACATCCAAAAGGCTCGACGTCAAGTTCCGAGTCAAACCGACAACGTTTGACTCTACATCAACCATCGAACAGCTAAATCAAGCCTCTCGGAGGCAAAGCTCTCAGGGACCATGGTTTCCAAGACAGAGCTTATGGATCATCTTAAAATGACTCCAATGGGTTCCCTGTCAAATTTCAAGTTAATCGGACATCGGTTGACCGCACACCAAACTGCGACATCTTCATCGTGATAAAAGCGAGTCTGCTGGTGATAGGACCCTAGACGGCTTCAAAACTCAAACAAAAGCCTATGGTTGGTCTTATTTATTGCTCAGGAGGCTTCACACCAAATTTTAGGTCATTCCGACATCGTTTGACCCAGTTTCAGCTTCTGACAGAAAATCGGCAGTTTCTGCGCGACAAAGTCTTCGGCTTTCTCAGGAAATTAGAAACTTTGCAAACCAAAATGCAAGGATTCTTATCAGGTTTCCCACAGGGAAATCAAGCCAATAAATGGTCAAAAATGTCAAGAGAAAATACAGAAGAAAAAAGAATCGAAAAACAGCAAAAATGGACACAAAACGGGGGAAAACCCCCTAGGGTCGCCGGCGACCCTGGAGCCCAGGATCGCCGGGAAGGCCCGGAAAGCCCGGTTTTCGCCGTTTTTTGCGATTCGAAGCGTCCGGCCTCTGGTAGTTTCCAAAACTCATACTTTTGAGACACCAAATCCTCTGACATCCGTCAAAAGCACGGGTCAATCATCAAAAGTATCGAAAATAACATTGATCGCCACCCCGGTCAACCAAAAAAAAGTGTGCTTTCTACCCGACCGATCGAGAAAATCGACAGGACAGATGGCACTGGACCCGCTGTTGGCAACCAACACCTGAAATCACATGGTAATCCGAAGTCGATCTACATGAAGATCCATCGATGATCATTGCCAGAAGAATCCCAAAAGACGTGGCACGGCCCGCGACTCTTCAACTGCTCGGCGACCACTTAATGCGATTAATTGACTAGCTTTATTACAGTCATTAATCCATTTCTTTGAATGGACCAATCAGAAGCAAGCATCTAGGAGTTACATGTCAAGAGATTCATGGCATTTAACCCATGAAACTCCTCCCATCATGGCGATTAAAGGCGAATAAATGCCCTCAATCTCCTCCGGCCAATCAAAAGCCAAGAAAAAGGAGTTACAAAACAAAGAATTCAATCTTGTAACTCCTCCCTTTATGTAGCTTTATGACAATTAAGGCTCATAAACCCTCCTAAATGGCTACCTAAAAGCCTATAAATAGGAGAGCTCTCTAAGAAGAAAGGACAGAGACACATACACACACATACACATACACAGACACAGAGAGAAAAAACGGAGAAAATCACAAACACACAGACAATAGACTGCAGAAAATCCGGAAACTCAGACAGAAAGAGGCATCAGAAATCTAAGAGAGAAAACTCTGCGGAAATCCTACACACCGACCACCGCTACAAGGTGACAAAAGTCCCTTGGGAGTTCCCCCCCAAGGTCCTTGCCTTCTCCTTCTGCCTCCAATGGCTTAGATGTGGCTTTTCAGCCCGTCTACTCGGCTTTTTATTGGATATAGGACCTCATTTTGGTCTTTGTCCTCTAAAAACCTGAGGTTATAGCCAAGTCAAGCGAATCAATAGCATCCTCTGTTCTCATCTGCATGGATGATGGCGAAGCCCACATATGGCTTGCGACCGTCAATCTGAACGGGTCCCCCCACAATCTCCTGAGAAGTTAGATCCTCATTTTCTTGCTTTTCATTGTAGTTTGTATTTTTTTTAAAGAGACAAAATCACAACTCTTGTCTTTCATTATTGATAAGGATTGTAAATCGGCTATAAACGCCAAAATCGGCTATAAACGGTAAAAATCGGCTACAAACGCCAAAATCGGCTATAAATGCCAAAAAAATCGCCTTTCACGGCAAATCAAGAAAATGTCTCTTTTCTTAAATATATGTGCAATAGAAACTTGAAAGAAGTTGATTTCTTTTTTACTTGCGAAGGTTGATCTCCGGATCACCACTTGCAATTCCGAGTAAAATAGAAAATCTGGCACACCCACACAACAAAAATGTTGATGCGCGCCTCTGCCCCCCGGTTACGAAAGGGTCAGACCCAATGGACTCCCACGTTTTATACACTCAGGCGTGACTCGCGTTCGGCACAGAGCCACCGAGCTCACCCTGGGGTCCTTTTATACACTCAGGCGTGACTCGCGTTCGGCAACATAGCCACCGAGCTCACCCTTGGGTCGTTTTATACACACAGGCGTGACTCGCGTTCGGCAACATAGCCACCGAGCTCACCCTGAGGTCGTTTCATACACTCAGGCGTGACTCGCGTTGGGCATCAGAGCCACCGAGCTCACCCTGGGGTCGTTTTATACACTCAGGCGTGACTCGTGTTCGGCAACAGAGCCACCGAGCTCACCCTGGGCTCGTTTTATACACTCAGGCGTGACTCGCGTTAGGCAACAGAGCCACCTAGCAAACCGTGGGGTCGTTTTATACACTCAAGCGTGACTCGCGTTTGGCATCAAAGCCACCGAGCTCACCCTGGGGTCGTTTTATACACTCAGGCGTGACTCGAATTCGGCATCAAAGCCACCGAGCTTACCCTGGGATGGTTTTATACACTCTGGCGTGACTCGCGTTCGGCAACAGAGCCACCGAGCTCACCCTGGGGTCGTTTTATACACTCAGGCGTGACTCGCGTTCGGCAACAGAGCACCCGAGCTCACCCTGAGGTCGTTTTATACACCCAGGCGTGACTCGCGTTCGGCAACAAAGCCACCGAGCTCACCCTGGGGTCTTTTTATACACCCAGGCCTGACTCGCGTTCGGCAACAGAGCCACCGAGCTCTCCCTGGGGTCGTTTTATTACACTCAGGCCTGACTCGCGTTCGGCTTCAAAGCCACCGAGCTCACCCTTGGGTCATTTTATACACTCAGGCGTGACTCGCGTTCGGCAACAGAGCCACCGAGCTCACCCTGGGGTCGTTTTATACACTCAGGCGTGACTCGCGTTCTGCAACATAGCCACTAAGCTCACCCTGGGGTCGTTTTATAACACTCAGGCGTGACTCGCGTTTGGCATCAGAGCCACCGAGCTCACCCAGGGGTCGTTTTATACACTCAGGCGTGACTCGAGTTCTGCATCAGAGCCACCGAGCTCACCCTGGGATCGTTTTATACACCTCAGGGCGTGACTCGCGTTCGGCAACAGAAGCCACCGAGCTCACCCTAGGGTCGCTTTAATACAATCAGGTGTGACTCGCGTTCGGTAACAGAGCCATCGACCTCACCCTGGGGTCGTTTTATACACTCAGGCGTGACTCGCGTTCGGCAAACAGAGCCACCGAGGTCACCTTGGGGTCGTTTTATACACTCAGGGCGTGACTCGCGTTCGGCAACAGAGCCACCGAGCTCACCCCGGGGCCGTTTTATGCCTCAGGCATGACTCACGTTCGGCATCAGAGCCACCGAGCTCACCCTGGGGTCAATTTATACACTCAGGCGTGACTCGCGTTTGGCAACAGAACCACCGAGCTCACCCTGGGGTCGTTTTATACACTCAGGCGTGACTCGCGTTCGGCAACCGAGCCATGGAGCTCACCCTGGGGTCGTTTTATACACTCAGGCGTGACTCGCGTTCGGCAACCGAGCCATGGAGCTCACCCTGGGGTCGTTTTATACACTCAGGCGTGACTCGTGTTCGGTAACAGAGCCACCGAGCTCACCCTGGGGTCGTTTTATACACTCAGGTGTGACTCGCGTTAGGCAACAGAGCCACGTAGCTAACCCTGGGGTTGTTTATACACTCAGGCGTGACTCGCGTTTTGCATCAAAGCCACCGAGCTCACCCTGGGGTCGTTTTTTACACTCAGGCGTGACTCGAATTCGGCATCAAAGCCACCGACCTTACCCTGGGATCGTTTTATACACTCTGGCGTGACTCGCGTTCGGCAACAGAGTCACCGAGCTCACCCTGGGGTCGTTTTATACACTCAGGCGTGACTCGCAATCGGCAACAGAGCCACCGAGCTCACCCTCGGGTTGTTTTATACACTCAGGCGTGACTCGCGTTCGGCAACAGAGCCAACGAGCTCACCTGGGGTCGTTATATACACTCAGGCGTGACTCACGTTCGGCATCAGAGCCACCGAGCTCACCGTGGGGTCGTTTTATACACTCAGGCGTAACTCGCGTTCGGCAACAGAGCCACCGAGCTCACCCTGGGGTCATTTATACACTCAGGCGTGACTCGCGTTCGGCAACAGAGCCACCGAGCTGACCCTGGGGTCGTTTTATACACCCAGGCGTGACTCGCATTCGGCAACAGAGCCACCGAGCTCATCCTGGGTCGTTTTATACACAAAGGCCTGACTCGCGTTCGGCTTCAGAGCCTCCGAGCTCACCCTGGGGTCGTTTTATACACTCATTCGTGACTCGCGTTCGGCAACAGAGCCACCGAGCTCACCCTGGGGTCCTTTTATACACTCAGGCGTGACTCGCGTTCGGCAACATAGCCACCGAGCTCACCCTTGGGTCGTTTTATACACTCAGGCGTGACTCGCGTTTGGCATCAGAGCCACCGTGCTCACCCTGGGGTCGTTTTATACACTCGGGCGTGACTCGAGTTCGGCATCAGAGCCACCGAGCTCACCCTGGGGTCGTTTTATACACTCGGGCGTGACTCGCGTTCGGCAGTAGAGCCACCGAGCTCACCCTAGGGTCGCTTTATACAATCAGGTGAGACTCACGTTCGGTAACAGAGCCATCGACCTCACCCGGGGGTCGTTTTATACACTCAGGCGTGACACGCGTTCGGCAACAGAGCCATCGAGCTCACCTTGGGGTCGTTTTATACACTCAGGCGTGACTCGCGTTCGGCAACAGAGCCATCGACCTCACCCTGGGGTCGTTTTATACACTCCGGCGTGACTCGCGTTCAGCAACAGAGCCACCGAGCTCACCTTGGGGTCGTTTTATACACTCAGGCGTGACTCGCGTTCGGCAACAGAGCCACCGAGCTCACCCTTGGGTCGTTTATACACTCAGGCAGGACTCACGTTCGGCATCAGAGCCACAAGCTCACCCTGGGGTCAATTTATAACTCAGGCGTGACTCGCGTTTGGCAACAGAACCACCGAGCTCACCCTGGGGTCGTTTTATACACTCAAGCGGACTCGCGGTCGGCATCAGAGCCACCGAGCTCACACCTGGGGACGTTTATACACTCAGGCGTGACTCGCGTCGGATATTGGGAGAACAACAGAGCCACCGACCATCACCTTGGGGGTCGTTGTATACACTCAGGCGTGAACTCGCGTCGGCAACAGAGACCGCCGAGGCTCACCCTGGGTCGTTTTATAACAGCTCAGGCCTTACTCACGTTCGGCATCAGCGCCAAGCCGAGCTCACCTGGTGTCAATATATACACTCAGGCGTGACTCGCGGTTGTCAACAGAACCACCCGATCTGCACCCTTGTGTCGTTTTATCACTCAGGCGTGTTTTGCGTTCGGTCATCAGAGCCACCGAGCTGCACCCTGGGGTCGTTTATACGCTCAGGCCTGACTCGCGTTCGGCAACAAGGCCACCAAGTCCTCAGGTTGATTCACCCAGGATTCTTGGCCTCTAGACGACCTAATGCTGGTTCGTCCACGTGCTGATTTCAACCTCACGCTGGTTTGGGCCTCATGCTGGTCTCGACCGCATTTCACGACCTAATGCTGGTTCGTCCACGTGCTGGTTTCCGCCTCACGCTGGTTTCGGCCTCATGCTGGTCTGGACCGCATTTCACGACCTCATGCTGGTTCGTCCACGTGCTGGTTTCCGCCTCACGTTGGTTTCGGCCTCATGCTGGTTTCAACCGCATTTCACGACCTAATGCTGGTCTGTCCACGTGCTGGCTACGTTGTCACGCTGGCTCGGCCTCATGCAGGTCTTAGGTACATCCATCTCGACCTCAGCAAAGACTGTCATCAGGTTGATACACCCTGGCTTCTCCGTTTCAACCCAAGCTCAGCAGAAGCATCGTCCTTCGACTCGGCAACAGTGCCCGACTCATGTAGTTCGGCAACATTGCCATCAAGGCTACACGGGCTCCAGGTCCCACGCCGGCAAGTCATCCCAAACAAAAGCAGCTCCAAGGCACAAGTGTTGTCCTCCATGATACTTAGCTTCTGACCTCAAAGAGAAGTCTAATGAGTTCAGAAGCTGGAGGGCTTTGTGTGGGGAAGTTCCCGAACTCATCAAAGTCTCGGCCAGATGCTCCGTCTCAGGCTCCCGCACCAGCTAGGTCCATCTTCGCCAGGTCCTCACCTCGGCGAGACACTCCATCTCGGCCAAGCGCCTCATATCGATCAAAGTACTGAGCACTGATAGCTGTCCTCCCACAGACGCTCAAGCACGCTATGGCCCGTGCGACTAGATAAGGGGATAGCCCATATCTCTTGATAGATCACCGTCCGCAGCTCCCAAAGCGCCATGATGAGGCTCGATGGGACTGCAATTAATAAAAAGTAGGCTACGATGGGACTGCGCCTCCCTAGTACCTGACTGAGTGGGCTATGACGAGACAGTCAACCACCCTTTTACCTCATCTCTTATTCTATATAAACACAAGTACAATTCAAGCAAAAGAGGGCCAACGAATATGCCATTCTGGTATGCCCATCTTCTTCCCCAAAAATCTCCATCCTCTGCTTAGTTCATACACTAACTTAGGCATCGGAGAGCCTTGCGCCACTCAGGCCAGGGTCCTCTGACCTGCTATTCTTCTTCCTTTTCTCAGGCTTCTGGCGCAGGCATCGGTGTTCCTAATTTCTTTGGATAAGTCCGTGCAGGCACCCCCCCCCCCCCCCCTATTCTTGTGAGTCACATTTTTTGCACTTACAATTATTATATAGGTGGGACCCACATAAGCTCTTCTATTTTATAATCTTATAATAATAATAATATATATATTATTATTATATAGGTGGGGCCCACACAAGCTCTTCTATTTTATAATCTTTATAATAATAATAATATATAGATTATATTATTATTATATAGGTGGGGCCCACAAAAGTTCTTCTATTTTATAATATAATAATAATAATGATGTATATTATTATTATATAGATGGGGCCCACACAAGTTCTTCTATTTTATAATCTTATAATAATAATAATATATATTATTATAATATTATATAGGTGGGGCCCACACAAGTTCTTCTAATTTATAATCTTTATAATAATAATAATAATGTATAGATTTATTATTATTATATAGGTGGGGCCCACACATGTTCTTCTCTTTATAATCTTATAATAATAATAATAATGTATATATTATATTATTATTATATAGGTGGGGCCCACATAAGTTCTTCTATTTTATAATCTTATAATAATAATAGTAATAATGTATATATTATATTATTATATAGGTGGGGCCTACACAAGTTCATCTCTTTTATAATCTTATAATAATAATGTTATATTATATTATCATTATATAGGTGGGGCCCACACAAGTTCTTGTCTTTTATAATCTTATTATTATAATAATGTATGATGTGAAAAATGGTATTTTGGTCTAAAAAAAAGTAGAAAGGAATCGAATGGCCATTCCTTCCCATCCCTGATGGAATGACCATTCCACTACATAAGGGAATGGGATTCCGGAGGTAATTGTCATTACGCCACTTTTTGCGAAAACCAAACGCTGTAATGATCATTCCGTTGGAATGACCATTCCATTCCGACCTTCATTACAGCGAACGAAACGCTACCTTAAAGTCTGATGGGGGCGGTCTTCCCCAAAACCCAATACTTTGGTCTGTCACTGTTTGGACCCACTACATCTAACTCATCCCTGCAACCAACCATACCAGTAAAATCCACGTGGGATAAAATGCCAAACTATCCATCAATATGACCATCTTGTTAATTAAGTGGACCGTCACTAGCTTGCTCCAACTCATGCACCCATCTAGCTGCAAAGTACTTGATATATGTGCTACTCATCGACCCACATACACCAATCTAAGTGGTCCAAGTTAGATAAGAGATCATGCGCACGGTGACCATGAGTGGACCACTTAGGATCTGCCATGTCACCGCGGACAGCTCCTAACAGGATTCATGGTAGAGTCCAGATCATCCAATGTATTTGTTATATCTTTACCGTGAGTGGACCAATGACACTCTGCCACGTCATCCTAGGATGACGTGGCAGAGTGTCATTGGTCCACTCATGGTGAAGGTATAACAAATGTGATAGGTGCATAGCAAGCTGCCCACAGTGATGTGGCGGATAGTGAATGGTCCACTCACAGTGACTGTCGGGTTTTACCTCACCAGAATCAAACTCATATATTAAAGCAATAGGTAGAAAGGCTGTAGAGAGTGAGTGCCACGTTTGTAGCACAATAATTCTCTTTTCAAAGAAATAAGTGCAAAAAACATACATTGCTTTAAGGTGCCATGTCATGACAACCACAGTTTTTTCTCTAAAATTCTCTCCATACATATCATTTATCTCCTAAAGTCTCTCAATCTATATCCCCTAAACAACTATGGTTGGCTTTCTAAGGAGGATGAATGGTTCGGATTGCGAAAAGGGGGCCCACAGAAGTGTATAATGAATATTCTTAGGATACGGAAATTTTCACAAGTATCTAAAATTTCATGATGAATCAATGGTTGAAATCTACTTTCTTAGGGGCCAGCCTTCTCAAGGTACATGATGGATCAAGACATAAAATTTCACCCCGGGTCATTTCTAGCCTTTTAATGAGGATGAATGAATCAGATCGTGCAAAAAGATCCCACAAAAGTCCAAAATAAAAACTTTTAGCGTCTATACTTCTCGCAAATATCTCAAAATACATGATGAATCAATGGGCTGAAGTTTCACCTTATAGTTATTTTTATCTTTTGTAGAGGATGAACAACCCTAATTGTGATTTAAGGGCCCAGATGTTTAAAAAATGGTGACCCCCAAAATCACATAAAATGCATTGTAGCTCCACCTTTCCTCCCTAGCGATTATTAGTGAAATCTAATCTTGGGTCTTGGGTTGGAATCCAAAAATTTGTGGGTTTTGAGGATTTTGGCAGTCCAAAATCTCTGCTACATATTTCCAACAAACACAAATTTTCTTCTATATAGAAGAAAATTAGTAAGGATCTTCTTAACAAGGATGCTTACCAAACATGCCCTAAAAATGCAGATTCATTGAGGTTTTACTTAAACAAATTCTTAGTTAAATTGCATAGTGGGGCACACTTATTGAGAAATTGAGCCACTCATATCGCCTCTTATTGCAAGGGTGTATTCCCAAATTTTCCTTCAATAGGAGTTGGTCCCACCGTAAGATTTGCCAATACTAAAATCATAGTGAACACAATCTTTGTGCATATGCATTAATCACATTTTCTATCAAATGAAATATCTTATGGTTTGACCAACTCATGTTAGGCTAAAATTTAGGAATATACCATGCACATGGATGCTATTTATTTTTCAAATTCTCACTTTTTGTGGTATGAGGATTTTTAATCCTCAACACCCATGTAATTCTTAAAGGTGGAGAATGAAAAGTCTCACACAGCTTTGTTGTGTATGACTCTCGTCGAATAAAAACCCTTGAACTCATACAGACCTATAATAGTTTTATTTTTTACCTCAGAAACATTATCGTGCGACTATGCGAGGCTAACCGTGCACAAAATTATCGCCAATATGTCCCACATGTATTAGTTCCATTCCAATACTGGTAACAAAGGTCCGAACTAAGCCCACGCCAAAAATAAAGAAATACTAGGATTCAAGACTTTTTTTATAAATATTATTAAAAATAAATCCAGAAGGAACATAGAATAAGTCTAGCAGAGGAGTAAACATTTTGATTCTATTAGTATCCATAGAAGGAATTAAAAATCGGAAACCATTAACATTAAAAAGGAAAATAGGATATAAAAAAAAATCATAGTTTAAAAAAAATATGATAAAGTCTAAATAAAAACTTCTCAAGTCTTAGATATCTAAAATAGCACTGATCACACGTGGAAAAAACTACATTCAGAAATAGTCATTATAGAAAATTTCTTCATGGATATTAAGATGTCTTAGGAATATTTTTCTCTTTTGTAAGAACTAAACAATTCTCCATTGAAATTCCACCTACAAGTACCATCAAGAAGAAAGAGAATATTCATTAAGAAAAAGTAGTGCAACATATTGCTACATTACTAAAATTGTCATCAATCAAATCAAAGTAGATAACAAACATGAAAACCTTTCTCGGCCTTTTGGCTAAGATAACAAACATGAAAACCATTTTCTCCATAAAAAATATACAACAAGATAAAAAAAAATTCATACATTCCAAGTCTCCAACAATTATATCTACAAACTACTAATATTAGAAATAAGGAAAAAACAAAAGCTCATAAACAAGAATTATGATCAGACACTTACTTCGTCCTTGCTTGCCACACCACTCACTTGATCAGTTACCATCATCAAGAAATAATTAGAGAAATAACCTTAAATGTAAAACACAATATATTATACTAAATATATGAGAAAAAAATGATAGAAACATACCATGAACGCTTGAATGTCAGAGAATAAAGTGAGAATTATTGAGAGAATCTCTTTAAAAAAAAACAGAGAGAGAGAAATGGCGTGAGAGATTTTTCTGCAGGGACTTGACGTGAGAGGATTTTTAGGTAGGAAATTAGCTAAATATAATTACGATAAGTAATTATAAGAGGGAAAAATTAGCGAAAGGTCCCTATAAGTCAATGTTTCTAGCCTCCAGTCCTAGCAAATACTTTTTAAAACCTATAGTCCACTCAGCTAGGATATTTGCAGCGAGAGGTCCCTAAACGCACATGTTTTCATTTTTTAGGACTAAAATACCCCTGTAACTAATGTAACATGTAATGAAGTGGTCCTCAATGTGTAACGATTATTTAGCCTCAGATTTCGGTTATAATTCATCGCCTGTTACTGATATGCCCCGGTAAGTCACCGCAAATCTTGTTTTTTGAATTTTAAACTGGCCTGCGCTAGAAAACTTAAGAAAGAAATGATTTCAACTGTCTGATCGTGGAGAAAGATCTTCTTGATAGTAGATTTCAGATCCATCATATGTGAAGCAGACTGCCGATCTAGCATTTTGGAAGCAGATTGTTGTCCTGCTGCGTATCAGATTTTGTAAATCCTCTGTGAAGATTATTCCAGCTTACTAATAGATTGCAGTTCCTTCGTTTTGAAGCAGATTGCAAATCCACTGTGTGAGAAGATTTCAAAAATTGTAGATTGCAGATCCATCATTTTGAAGTAGTTCGCAGATCTACTGCGAACCAGATTTCAGATTCAGTGCGAAGCAGATTGCATATCCAACTTGGCCGGAGGTAAGCGAGTTCTTATATTCATAGCAGAGTGTATGCAATCTTTCTTATTTAAATTGTAGATATATTTTTCTGATACTCATGTTCATTTTTATATGACCAAGTATTTATGTTGTACAGGATTATGATCTGTTTGTTCAAATTTGTTATTTATTTTGTTATTTTTTTATAGTTTGATTTCCATAGTTTTGTTTTTCATTAACATTTATATTTGATTGGATTCATATAGATTAGATAGAGCCCGGTGTTTCTAGAAGTCATATTAGTTAGTTTGTTTCTTATTAATTCCTTTAACAATTTTAAATTCTGTTCAGAGCTGCAATGTTATAGAAGTCATGTAATCAAAGATATGTGACTTTTTGCATCAAATTTTTCTATGTTTCTAACATACATATCTGATATATAAAAATTATTTGATTTATGTATTAAATTTATCTGAGTTTGATAGAAATTATTTGATTTTTGTATCAATTTTATTTGACTCCTATAGAAATTATTTGATTTATGTATTGAATTTATCTAATTTAAAGATAGATAAATTTGTTCAGAAAAAAAAATAAATTTGTACAGAATTCAGATAAATTTGTAGTGTACAGAATTCAGATAAATTTGTAGAGAACATGGGTGTCTTTTACATTCTGCACACTTTTAAAGATGCTGATGACTTTTGATCTCCCTTGAATTTTGTAGATTTATAGATGGCAGAGCCGCTAATGCTTCTCTGTAAGTATGGCATGTTTATAGCTGTCATTCATTTTACTCGGGGCATAAGATATGATGAGTTGATGCATCAAGTTTGCAACAAATGGAAGATACTGGCAGTAATTATGGTCTGACTTATGCATTGCCTGGCCGCCCTAAGTGCTTGCTGGACAGTGACTCGGACTTGTTGAGCTTTGGCGTCTTCAATGGGATTGGGAGCAGTGGATGTCTTTGTATCAGAATTGCAGGAATCAGAGGATGATGATCTAGAGGAAAACGATGATGATTTCGTTGAAGATGCCTGTGAATTAGTGGGTTATGAGGGCACAGATATGGAGACAAATCTACTTCCACTACATACACAAGGAGAAGATTTTGCGGTCTTCAAGCTGGGCAAGTGGTATTAGAGAAGTGGGGCAGAGGTTTGAGGGAGGTGTTGCAGAGTTTAGAAGTGTGCTGTACAGATATTCGACTGAGGTTGGGTTTGAGTTTGTATATGTGAAAAATGATAAAGTGATCAGGGGTGACAACTGAATTCTCTCGCAGACATTCGATGGGTTGCAAATGGCGTGTTCATGCAACTATTGAGAAGTCGACTGATTAGTTTTGTATCAGGACATTAGATAATGAGCATACGTGTGGTGCAGCAGTCCGAACATCAAAGAACAGCCGTAAGAACTCTGAGATAGTTGTTGATTTAATGATTGATCATATTCATGAGAAGCCGCTCACCAAACCGATTGATGTTGTGCACTACTTTAAGGTGAATTATGGACTTACCATTCCCTACCATCATGCATAGTGGGGCATGGAAAGAACTAGAAATAAGTTGTATGGTGATTCATCGCTTTCTTTTGACCATCTTCGTTGGTATATTAAGGTGGGGCGGAGGAGGTGAATCCAGGAAGCCTTTTTGTGCTAGATTATCACCAATCAACTATGTGCTTTAAGCGTCTGCTTGTGTCATTTTATGCTTCAATTGCTGGTTTTAATCATGTCCGTCCTTTGTTATTTTGGATGGTAATTTTTTTAAAAGGAGATACAAGGGAAACTTGTTGGCAGCAACAGGGAAGAATGGAAATCAAGGTAAGTCCACTTGCTTTCGATTCTTATATTAATGACATATTGTTTATTAATGATTACCATTTCTTGTTTTTTTTTTACTACTTGGAGTATAAAACTTTATTTTTTTATGACACAGGTTTCTTTCCTCTTGCTTTCGCTGTTGTGGACTTAGAGACGAGGGACAATTGGAAATGGTTTTTGCAGAATTTAAGGAAAGTATTGGCTTCGGATCGCACTATTACTTTTATTTCCGAAAGAAATCCAAGTCTGTTAGAGCGTATTTCAAGCATATTTCACTTTGCCCATCATGCGTTTTGCCTCCAACACTTGAAGGCAAATATGAGGGACAAGTTGTTATGTAGATACACTAATGAATTTGGAGAGAGAATGGTTAGATGCTTTGGGAATGTGCATATGCCCCGACCATAGCTGCATTCCATGCCAAATTGCAGGCACTGAGGCATGAAGGTGGCAGCAATGTTGACAGATTTCTTTATGGATTGCCTAATGAAAGATGGAGCAATGGCCACTTTAAGTGTCATCGGTACGGTGAGATGTGTTCAAATGCAGCTGAATCTTTCAACTCCTGGAATAGAGAAGCTCGACATCTTCCAATTACAAAGATGGTGGACATAGTAAGAGTTCAAATAATGGAGCAGAAGGCTACTAGGAGGGAGGTTTCCAGCAGAAGGAAGTCAGTCATTTGCCCGGATATGGATAATAGGTTGGATGCTTTGATCTAGCTTAAACGGACATGGACTGTCAGGCGTTCTAGTGAAACTGTCACTACAAGAAAAAACATGTTTGGTGACATGAAAAAATGTCACCGAAGGCCCATTTTTTGTCACCTATTATCATGGTGACACGGGATGGGGTGTCATTGTATCCATGACACAAAGTCAAGCGTGACAAAGTTTGTGCACTTGTTACTGAAGAAAGATTTTTGATGACATAGTAGGGTGTCACCGAAAGCAATGGTAACAACAATGCGAATGTCATAGAAAAGAGATCTTCTGTGACAAGAATTGTCACTAAAAATATTTATCATGACAACCAAATGCGTGTCATCGATAATATTACCAGGTTGGAAACAAGGGTGACATACTCTTTTTGTCACAAAAAAACACAATCAAAATATTTGTGCCACCCAATTATCATTTCGTACCTGCTTACAAAGTTTCAAATATTTGTATCTAGATATACCCATTAGCAAAACTTATACCACAAAGACGCAAAATATCATTCAAATCAAATATCCAATAAGTCAACATTCTATCATCCAAGTTCACAACCCTTCAAAATATTCATCATTCAACAATAAACACTTCAAAGTTAATAGTTTTAGCATAACTACAAAACATCCATACACGGTGTGTCGTGTCAAATTAATTGCAAAAACAATTCAAAACAAGTAACTCCATCTTGGTCATCTTGGTTAACAGACAAAAAGTCTTCAACTCCATCTTGGTCATCTTGGGTTAAATGCCAAAAAGTAACTCCATCTCGATAGTTACCTACCTGTATAAAATTGCAACAAAAAAATATATAATTATTTAACATGTTATGAAGCACACAACTAAAATAAATGTATGAGAAAATAAATGTTTCTTCTTCCTTACAGGGGCCCTTTTAGAAAACTCTTTCCGGGCAATATAGGTGGGGCATACTGAAAGTATATTTTGATGTTCAACATCTATATAACTTTTTTATTGGTTACACCTTGCAAGGATTTGTTCGAACCTGATATCCCTTTTTTAAAGTGTTTTTGTCATAGTGTCATCTTCTACATCTTTAAGGGCACTTATGTAATTCTATAGAAACTATATGCACTTCAGGGGAAAAAAAAGAATCTCTTACATTTTCCTTGTTCTATAATCCTTAGAACATGAATGAAATCATCAAAATCAAAGTCACAATAGTAAAAAAATATGCAATGCTTCAATCACAGTAGCAGAAGGAGAAAGTACTTCGGTTTAGTAAAATGAAAATAAGTATATGCAACTTCTATTACCTCATTATAAAGTTCTGCAAATCTTTTATTCCCAACCCTGGGAGAGCCAAAGTTATACATGGTAACATAAATTGCACCATACCTACGTGTAAACCAGAAAGAGCAAATCAACAAACGTAATTTACTTTAAAAAAAGAACTATAACGACTGGATGGAACAAACTAACAAGAAACAACAACCAATTAGATATGAATACAAAACCAACTGTTACATCAATACAAAATCATGTACTTATTCTAATTACCATAGAAGTATATCACATACAATATAAACTAGCGTCATCATCAAGAAGCTCACAAAGGAAAGCTAATCAAGATGAAAAAGATAGGAGATAAATTCCGTTCAATTTCAATCAGCTCAATACCGGTTATCTTCAGTAAATTTTTCAGACTAACAGAAGTGATCTCATCTCACTTGCTAACCTTAATTTGATTAAGAACAAGCTCCAAACAAGGTGAATTCACAAGTCCATGAATCTCAGAAAAAAAGTGGTTAACTATAATGTTAATATTCAAAATATGCTAGATTTAAGGCACATCTTGGTACACAATCAACTGTGCATTCACTTCCCTAGTAAAGCTTGGACAAGAAAACAGATGGGATAACTAAGAAATCCTAAGGTGACAAACAAAATTGAAATTCCAGCCAAACATTGGCAGAAATATCGACTTGGCATCCCCAAACTGTGGCATATGACGGTTTGAACTTTCATGGTCAATATAGTTCTAGCTAAACAAGAGAAGATATTTTTTGAAAATACCACAAAAATGCTTTATTAATTTCATCATAGATGCAAACAGTCTTGATTTGTGACAAGGGCTGTCAACAAGTTGTGCCCTTGGATGGCACGGGCTCAAGCCTCATACATAAGTTTATACTACTCAGTAGGGTTCTACTGGAGCTCGGAATTTCGCTCCAGCATATACTGCAGCAGCCCCAAGCTCTTCCTCAATCCTAAGTAGGTGTAAGCACAAAAAAGAAAAAAAGAATGCTCACTATAATTGTGTATTTTGAGGTATGGGGAAAACTTTTCTAATAATCTCTATCCAAAGATGACTCACCTGGTTATATTTAGCAAGGCGTTCTGACCTGCATGGGGCTCCTGTCTTGATCTGACCCTGTTTCACCACAAGCAAATATGAATAATAAAACTAGAAACCACCATGATGATTGCTGAAGTGGGAAAAAAAAACAATAAATGGGCAGGATGGATGGAGATTAAATGAAGAGGATAAAGGAAGGATCTTATTTTTAGTTTCTCACCGTAGCCAAGCCTACTGAAAGGTCTGCAATGAAAGTATCCTCTGTTTCACCACTGCATCCAGCAAACAAAACTGAGTTAGCAATGCTGTCAAATGATGATGTAACTGACTTTTTTTTTCTTTTTTTTTTCCTCCAATGGCGTAATGGTCTGGGATGCTCCTTCAACTTGAGGACCCAGGGAACAATCCCTGAGAAGATGTGTAACATAGCTAGCACTAGAATATGTTAGAATCTGAGAGATTCTATAATAAATGAAGGGCCCCACTTTTAATGCCATCACATTCACACCAAAGGTGTCAGTACTCGGAAGAACTTGGCTCTTCATCAGGTGAGTGGGCTCAGCTCTCAAGTGCTCGACAATCAACTGTTATGACCGTAAAATTGGACCCATCCACCCTGGCTCTGAACCAAGTTTTAATGGATACAATATAGGCAAACAAACTATATAAATTCAGCCTGGTATTTGTTGTTCCATTAAAGGCCTAGTCAAAACCAGTTACTTCAATTCTGCATTTCAACTTATCTCCTAACCTGATTGGAGTCGACAGTGATGCATCTCACAACATGAGGTCCACTGTTGCAATTGGATAGCAGGTCAAAGAAAAAAAAAGTGTAGATGAGGACTCAGTCTAGGAAAAATAATCATGGAAAAATAATATGAAAAAAAACCCCAAAAATCAGATGAAAATAAGCTCCATCATTGTAGGTTAGAATTTTCAATCTGACACAGTAAGCGATGGACTACTTGCAAAGAACAAAGGCCCATGAATGCTCATCTATCCGATGAAGTCCTTGAAAACAACAAGACTAAATATCATCACTTTATTCCAAATCTTTCACAAATGTATTTATACTATTTTTTATGCAAGAAAAGAATGAAATCTATTTACAGTTGTCAAATTTCACAAAAAATAAATTGCATGAGCAGAAGAAAAGTACCCTGCAAGTGGGAAAAAGAAAGGCATAAAACCATCAGAAGCAAGGTATAAAAACCATCAGAAGCTAAGCACAATCATCATATTAAAGACAACACACACTTTATTATAGATATTCTTCTATACCAGGTTGCGGTTTATATTCATGAACTGAAAAGTTTCACTCATACATATGAATCTCAACTCCCAACAGAGAAGGAAACGTGGTATGAAACTTCACTAACATCAACAAAATTTATATTAAAATCAAAATGAAACTTCACTAACATCAACAAATTTTATATTAAAATCAATCATGCTCTTAAGAGGTAGATGCAAAATTTTCAGATGACAAGACAGTAGGGATAACGATAGAAGTATACAGCAAATCAACAAGGGAAGGAAAAAAAAACTTACAACAATGAGTTTCCCTACATTTTCTAGCCTCTTCACAATCTTAATTGCAGCTGCAGTTGCCGCTCCAGAAGATATACCAACCTGGAATCAAATGTCCCTCCATCATTATCATTAGGAAAAAGTAAGGAACATGCAATACAAATGATCACCATCATCATTATCAAGCCTTTTCCCATGAATTTGGGTCTAATTTTGTGAGTTCTACTCAGTCATCCCTGTTCAGTGCTATGTACTGTCACTCCATGCACTTCAAAATATAATATGCTAAAATATAGTAATTTTTCTAAACATTCATAGGAACTCAATAATTTCATTCAGAGGCAAAGCAGAGTGTTGAACTTGTCATGACAGCATCATTAATGAGAGATGAAGAAGATTAACCACTCACCAACAACCCTTCTTTCAGAGCAAGAAGCTTTGCAGTTTCAATAGCTTCATCTTGAGACCTGGGCAAGGGCACCAACATGGCAATTTCATAAGAGGAGGTTAGTAGACTCACAATTCTAACATCTAGCATGAAAGAACTAACGAGCAAAGGCAGAAAAAGAAATGTGTGTTAAATAGCACAAATGGTACCCATTACTTTTTCATGGATTCTCTAAGATGCTGATAAACAAGAAGAAAATTACATAATAACCAACTGGTGCAAGTTTCTATCAAGAAGAGGGCCCCATAATTGGGCATGGCTCTTGCGTGTACATACAACAGTCCACACAACTCAATGTGTTGAGTTTTTGAATTTAGTTCTTATACGCAGGGAACACCTCTATACTACAATCTTAGGTATTAAATTACATATAAAACGCCACTTAAATGCATGACTGATAGAAGCCTGAGTAGTGCATGGGCGAAGTGGATATGTCAAAAGGCTTAAAACAAGATGATAATAGTACTACTAGTAGTAGAATCTAAGACAAGATAATATGACACTGTACAAAGAATAATGAAAGGATATAATCACCATTATTGATCAGATGGTTAGTAATCCTCAATCTCATATCTTAAACTTTTATATATGGCTGACTCAAAGACCCTATTAGATACTAAAAGGTTTTTCCCCCGCCATGTGTCTTGTTGTAAACAATATTCAATCTGTTCAACTCGGTAATTACCGCTGTAATTAGCTTGTGGAACAAACATAAATAGTTGACGAGCATGAATTTTGAACCTGGGCACATTACCCACCTGAGGGAATAAATTAGATGTGGCTTCGGTGATGTGATTAGTACATATGCTAATAAATAAACTTGACATACAACTGATCTCTGTCCTCGTGAAATATGGATGTACAATAAGTCAGTTTTGACTGCATATGTTAGGGTAGATTGGACATGATGATACTTTACATGAATTGCTCTAACCCACAGAAGATTTATTTTCATTTTAGCTTACTCCAACAAGTGCCTTTGCCCCAACATTTACTAATGTTGACAATTCCACACTTTGTCTGATTTATCAAACAATTTTTTTTTGGTTTGATCTTTGGTCGGAGCAGGTTGGGTAAAACCTCTTGTATGCAATTCTCATCCCAACACAGTCACAATGGAAACTACTTCTAAACCTTACTTACACCTTGATTTTAAATTCCACAAGTGCAGACCTGTTTTCATAGTAGCAAATTTGAAAAAGAAAATCTTGTCGGCACTTTTTAAAAGGTGTTGTTAGTGTGCTGCTCCCATCTTTTCCATTTCAAAAGCAGAATTCAAATGATACAAATGGCGTGGATTGCCTTTCTGTCTCTCAAACTCTTCTAATTCTCAGAATTTCAATATTTCACTTTGAAGAACAAGCACTTGAGTGAAACCCCCGGAACAAGACCAGGAATTTCATCAAACATCCTACGGGCATAGAACAACATAAGCCTAAAATGCCCTGAAAAATTCCCAGAACTAGAAGAGAAATTTCATTAAACATATTATAGGCATAGAAGAGCATGATCCCAAAAGGCAGAACACTAGAGAAGCATGCAACAGTCCTAACAAACCCCAAACACCAATCAATCAATCATCCACCGAAACAAAACCCAAAAAAAAAATTCAGAAAAAAGAAGATAATAAAAGAGCAAATTCCAGTACCCAATCACCTAAAATGGAAAGGAATCAGATGATAAAAGTCTTACTTTCTCCCGCAGCGATCCTCTTCAAAAGAGGAACAGAGAATCCAGACGGGACTCTACTAAGTGAGGAAGTTTCCCGAGGCGTTTTAAACAATAAGAAAAAGGGATGAGGACCTAAGTACAACAGCCGCCGGCCTAGCAGAGAGAGGGTCGAAGTCAGAGACAAGCATAGGGGAGACGAGCACAAAGCGCTGGAGAGCGAATGAGGTTTCCAAAAAAAAAAAAAAACCCTAAAATCGTAAAGAGAGCAGATGGCGGGAGGGAAAGAGGGGATAGGGCGGGAGAGGAATGGTGCGGTACAATTTTGGGTTTTTTTAGATGAAAACAACCACACAGAGTAGCTGTGGTTAATGGAAATACATGTGTCTAAAATGCCACAGTCCAAACCAATGGTTTTGCCTGACTTATTTGTGTCGCTAATATCCAATTTTGACGTAGTGCGGTGCGCGGTGTGTGCGGAGTGCAAGAAGAGGGAGAGGTGTACCTGGTGCAGGGGAGGCGTCCGGCGGCGTGAGGAGGAAGATGACGGTTGGTAGTGCTGCTATGGTCGTCTGGCCGCTCGTGCGCCTGGGAGAGGTCTGGAGAGGGAGGGAGGGAGAGACAGAAAGGGATGAGAGGAGATGGGTTCTGGATATGTTTTTCCGGACATGAGAGGACGACGATGGACTGATGGAGATGAGAGGAGATCGATGAGATTTAGGTGGAGGGAAATAAAGAAATGAGTTAGGGATAAGAAATAGGGAAAAGGGGAAAAGAGCTTGGAGAGGGAAAAGGGGACTGTGGAGGCGGGAGAGGGAAAAATTAGATCTTCCGGTGACAAGATTTTTTGTCACCGAATCTATTAGATCTTTTGGTGCAAAATTTATTTGTCACCAAATCTCCTCTTTATTTGGCACCTTTGCTAAAGCTTTTCCATGACAAGCAAAAAAAAAATTTGTCACGTTTGTGTGCGTTCCGTGTCAACATTGATTTTTTATCACCAAAGGGTGTCACCAATAGTGTTTTTTGTTCTAGTGTGTTTACGATGTTCACTCTTACCCGTCGATAACTATCGACATTTTTAATCATATATGTTCATGTTATCAGCGACGGATCAATGGCTTTCCTTGCGCCCATCCGTGTGCTGCGATTCAAAAGAATGGAAAGGACCTGAATCTTTTTGTTGATCATTATTTTCACACTGATTCATATAGGGCTTCATATGACGAGCAGATATTCCCAATTCCAACTGTGGGGATGCCGGAGGCAACAGTTGATGGAGCTATTATTCTTCCACCTCGGGTTAAACGACCAGCTGGCAGGCAAAAAAAAAGAGGATATTGTCAAAAGGGGAGATCACAAGGCAGATAAAATATGGGCGATGTGGTCTGTTTGCCGGTCATAATAAGAAGTCTTGCAAGGAGCCTATTATTTGACAAATCTTTGAATAAGACGTTGACTTTAGTTTCTGTATAATATTTGCCCATTCTTTAGCATGTTTATAAGATACAATATGAATTCTGATTAGTAAATAAAAAGTCAAATTGACAGACCCTTTAATACAGTTTAATGTGTTGTTACTTGTATAAGTAATTACTTACAAATGTCTTTATATCATGTAAAATGTGTTTTCAAAAATTGATAATAAAATTTCATTAGAAGTGAGACTAAATATGTAGCAGAAGTCAGATAATTTGATTGAGAATTCAGATAAATTGCTTCTGAACTTAGATAATTTGATTCAGAATTCAGATAATTTATTTCAGAACTCAAATTATTTCATTTAGAATTCAAATAATTTGTATCAGAACTCAGATAAATTTATTTAAAATTTGATAATTTGCTTCTGAAATCAGATAATTTTATTCAAAACTAAGATAAATTGCTTTTGAACTCAGATAATTTGACTCAGAACTCAGATAAATTTATGTAAAATCAGATAATATCCTGTAGAAATCAGATAAATTTGTCAAGATATTTAGTTAAGATTATATCAGGAAGCAGATATAATCGTACATTCACAAGAATTTTTCATAAACATTTATTCAGAATCTGATTCATTCATCCATTCACAAATTTGACAATTGCATTGACAAAATTATCTCCTTTACATTCATTGATCAAAAGAATTACATTCATAAGTTTGTTGCAATGGCACTTTTCATATATAGAGAATTACATGAATTTTGGCTCGTCTTTACTCTAACATAACACTATTTCAAAATAACTTATTTTTGTCATTGTTGTATTTTATCGTTGCGGTTCAAAATCATCATCAGCACCTTGTCTCCTTGCATGTAATTTTTGAATGGACCAGCTGCGATGCGTGTCATTAGGAATTTGTTAACTATCTCTCTTCTCAAACCATCAACGATGTTTTTTGGCAGCTTCGAAATAATGCTTGTTTGTATGCAATTTGCCTCATAATATAGCAGACGATGACCCTGCAATCGACCCTACAAAAGATGATGTTGTTGGTACTCTTAAATTAATAAAATAAGTGAATTGGCACAATGATACTTACGATCCCATTTTCTGTTGTGGGGCGTCTTCCATGCTTATCAACGGAGCTCCATATGGCTGAGTTTCTTCAACATTTACATAATTGTAGTTCTCCACATATTGTTTCTGGAGAATCAAACAAAATCCATGGAGTTAATGGGTGTGTGTTTACTGTTATGGGCACCATCATTTATTTAATGAATCTGTCAATGAGACGTACCAGAATTCGTGCATATTCAAAGTAATGATCGACTGTTTTAGCTGATCTTGGTTGTAAGGAGATGTAATGTAGCCAATCCCCTTGTTTCTGATCCAGCACCATCAGTGTCCAATGAAATGGTTCAACATTCTTCCTTTTTCCATTTGAATTCATTGGGAATTGCTTGAATCTGTGGTTGGCAGATCTGCTGGGGGAGATTTGATGGTGTAGAATCTTTTCTCTCATTTCTGACGTGGGTGCTGTAACGAATTTCTGCATTAAGTTTAGTTTAGTAATTGCTTATTATATTTTAAAACAAAGTAAATTGTGATTTGGTTAATTATAATTTTTTATCTTTTACCCAGCGTAAACTCATTACGAAGATAGATTTTTCTTGAGGCAGCAGGCCTTCTTGATTGACTGTCGTGAGTTGTTGTTCGATCTGTTCTTGTTCTCTGTATAACGACTTAGCATAGCCGTCAATAACCTGTTGCATTCCGAGCAGATAATGTTAGGCATATTATGTGAATATGACCATTTTTGGTATATTTGTAAAATGAAGTAATAGTATGTCATAGTTTCTTCGTTTAGATGCTTACGGTGCTAGAGAATTCTGCTTTATTGAGAACTGCAATAATGTCCTCGTAGGATACAACATTTATGCTTCACCTCCCCAAACTAGCGCCTTACAAATGCAATTATATAAGTGCTCAATTTGTCGACATTTTGATTAATATTTTTTACAACAGCAGCTGTGTTGCTTAGTTGCATAGGACTATTACTTACTCTTTGCCTTCTGCTTCGTAAATCTGCTTGAGCTTTTTGATGGCTGGCTCAGTCATTTGCTTAATGAATGTATTTTTGGAGAGGTTGAAGGGTGACAGCTTTTTCCATCATTTTCCTCATTGCCCTTCTTTTTTTAATTCTTTTTATCATGGAAGATTGTTTTACCTCCTTACCTGGCTTGATTGGTGCATCAAAGGACTTAATCTGATTAAATATTTAGATAAAGAAATATAGATTAAATAAATTGAAATACATACAAGGTGAGATAAATTAAATCCAACATCAGATAATTATGATGTAAAGTCAGTTAAAATCACACAAAACATATATAAATTTGATGAGAAATCTTATAAGTTCACCCAGAAGTCAGATAATTTCAAAGTGAAAGTCATACATTTTGCATACTAAACGTCAGTTAAAATAGCGTTTCAATCCAAAAAAGAATAATTCAAATAAACAAATATAGATTAAATAAATTGGAATATATACAATGTGAGATAAATTCAATCCAACATCAGATAATTTTGATGGAAAGTCAGTTAAAATCACACAAAACACAGATAAATTTGATGAGATATGTTATAAGTTCACCTAGAAGTCAGATAAATTGTTAGAGAATCAGATACTTTTAAAGAGAAAGTCATACATTTTGCATACTAAATGTCAATTAAAATAGCATTTCAATCCAAAGAAGAATCATCAAAAAAAACATGGAAGTGTAATTCAATTGCCTCATCAACATTCTCTTCAACTTTCTAATCTCCTGTAGCCCCCTCTACTTCTTTCTACGCCATTCTTGACCCTTTTTCTTTTGAATTTATTTTTTTTAAGGCTGGAAGATATCATCCAATGTCTTTCCAGCCCACTCCAATCCTTTCTCTGCATAATCAAGTGTCATTTCCTTTAAGAGCTGTTGCAGTTTCATGTTGTTTGATTCCAAATTTATTTATTTTTTTCAGCCCTTTCACCTCATTTTCTGCCTTTGCAGCTCTTGAGGACTGTATATCTGACACACTCATAGTATGTTTGAGCTGCTCTTTGAGGGAGTTGACCATTCTAGAAGTCTCTTCTATAATGATCGGTGTTAACGTCACATGTTTCAATGGAATTCTTTTCCTTTTTGTCAACTGCTTGATCAACAATAGAGCACTGTCTCTTTCTCTGAGCAAGCTTAATTTCTATCCTTTTTTCACTTTCAAGCCTTTCCTTTTTCAGACTGTTGTTTTCTGCTGATGTCCTTTCAAGTTCAATAGCCATCCTTTGAATCTGTGCTTTTAATTTTGTCTTATCCTTGGTCAGTTGGTTGGCTAATGAAGTTGCTCTGTCACGTTCTTCAGTGAGATTGGATAGCTTGTCATTTTTGGTGGACTGTGATGGGTTACTAGGGCAAGGCTCGGTGTCAGCAGCTTCCTGTTCCGTTTCTTTCAGATGTCACATTGGTTGTTGCGTTGGTCGCGCTGCCAATTATGTCAGCTAAAATGTTAGCAACCACTAGATCTGTCTCTAGGGCCATCTGTTCATAATTAGTCATCTCTACAACAAAGGAGACAGACTGGGTTGCTACACCAGCAAAATTTATTTCTTCTCTTTGCTCTTCCAATTCGGATACGACCATTGTCTCTATCATTATATCTGTATCCGACTGGTTGGCTTCATTCATTTTATTCTCTGATTCCTCTCTCCTTTTTTCTCTTGTTGTTGTTGTTCTTCATCTCCTTCCTCCTGCTCCTCTCCTTCATTATCATTGTCTCCTTCTTCTTCTTCTGCTACAACTCCATGATGTGTTCCATTTTTATTTCTTCTTCAGCCTCTTATTTTCTTCTACTTTATTTTCTTCTTGAGTTTTTTCTGTGTCTGTACTTCTTTATCCTATATCTGCATTAACCCCCCCTCCCCCCCCCCCCCCCCCCCCCCCCCCCCCACCCCCCCCCCCCCCCCCCCCCCCCCCCCCCCCCCCCCCCCCCCCCCCCCCCCCCCCCCCCCCCCCCCCCCCCCCCCCCCCCCCCCCCCCCCCCCCCCCCCCCCCCCCCCCCCCCCGCACGACTGACACTGCCCAACAAAGATAGGAAAAGCTGCGCTTCAAGCAGCGTGCTATCTAATGTGTCACCGAGGACCTGCAGTTGGTAACAGTGTTAGACTGAACATGTTAGATTTAGATATTAGATAAAATTAGATAGTGAAAACTAAGATAATAAATTACTATTATTAAATAGAATACCTCATTAGCTAGTAGTGCATAAAGGGGTTTTTTTCCTAAGTGCCATACTCACAACCCTTAGATTCCACTTTAGTATCCTTGGAAAATGCAAAGACTCATTCGGGCTGACAATTGATGTATGCTCACACAACCAATACTGTTACAAAGTCAGAAAAGTCATATGTTAATAATTCATTATTTGTAATCTTGAATTTAAATATTTTTAGTAGGGAGTTGTATATCTTACCGATAATGCAATAAGGCAGCCAATAACTCTATCAAAACCACGGCTCCTACTATTTACAGACTCCATAAAAAGCTTTGATATTTCTTCTGCCCAGGCATAGTGCTTCATATCCACGTAGTTTTCAACATAGCCCATGTATGCCGATCATATTGTGTTGCCGTGGGTTGCGAAAAAAAGTACCCCACAAGGATGTAAAGGCATAGTAACCTGGCAACATTAGCAATGTCAGTTTCTGTTGCTCCACTCAATGCTAGATGGAGTTGTCCTTTATCTTTGGCGCTGACACCCTTGTAGTACCCTAGAATCTCCTAGATATGAATTCAAATATTTTTCTCTTTGCATATTTCAGATCAAGTGCTCTTGTTCCATTTGGTATGCTGAATATGTGCGATATGTCATTTCTAGTGAATGGTACATATGATTTTCCTAGTCTGAACTGCCTCTTCTTGCTGCTGTATGTATCAAGGATCAACATAATGTCCTTGTCATACTTTCTGCACATCTATTCTGAGATTGTGTCATCCAGCATGCACTCTATGAGGCTCCAGAAAGGGGTCTTCTTTAATTCAGCTTTATGTAATTCAGTCACCAAATGCTTTATGCTTTTAACCAGTTTGACAATTGACACCAAGTTTGATCTGAATTGGTAATTACTTGCATCCTTCTCAACCTTCTTCTTCTTGTTATCTAGTTTGTTCTTTGATGAATTATCCTGTACCCTTTTTCTTTTGTTTTGTTTTCTGGCTGCATACAGTAAAATAACTCAGATACATATTATCGTAAATCTAGACAAGTGTATTCAAAGTCAGATAATTTGCACAAAAATGAAGATAAATTAAATGCAAATTCAGATAAATTACATATAGAGACAGATACATTTCATAGAAACTCGGATAAAGTAATAGAAAAACATAGAATTGTTATATTCAACTGAGATAAATATACTTTGACCTGGATAAAAAAATGTAATAAACTCTTATATTTTTTTTTAATTTACAATCTTAATTTAAATCATATAAATATAAGTGAAAACGAAACATTATATAGAAATTATATGAGTTTTGTATCAAATTTATCTGAGTTCTAATGAATAAATGTAGATAAATTTATAGAAATTCAGATAAATTTGTTCAGAAATCAGATAAATTTGTTCAAAAAATAGATAAATTTGTTCAGAAATCAGATAAATTTGTGAAGAACATGGGTGTATTTTACATTCTGCACACTTTTATCGATGATGCAGACTTAAATACATTTTAATTTCAAGTAATTTTCATTCGAAACTCAGTTGCATTCCAATTACGCAATCTCAAATAAAGTTAACAGAAATTCATTTAAGGTAAATACATCTAGAAGTCAGATAGATTCAGTTACATGGTTATAGAGAGACAGAATATATACATCACTACACCCCAGCAAAATTTCTCAAAACAATTCGGATAAACTTATTTATATTTGGAAAAGTAGCAATGATTGTGTGACATTTGGTTAAACATCTCAAAATTTTAGGAAGGCATGCTTCAAATTTTCATACAGTAAAAGGTAAAGAGAGAACTATTTATTGACCTTCTTTACCCTCTTTCTTTTGATTCTGTTGTTCTAAAAGTATGGAAGACTTCGTTCTCGCCATTTCCTGAATAGGTTTTTGTATTTAGAAAACTAATGAGAGGAAAACGAGGCAAAAACATTGCAAATGTCGTTCAACAGAAACATAGGGTTTCGAAACAACGATGATTTGAAAAGGATGAAATAATCAACTTACAATGGAAATCGATTGTTTGAAGTATCGTCTTTGTATTTGCAAACACGTCTGCAGTGAAATATGAAAGAAACAGCGATTCAGATCTGAATTAGCGGAAGACATTCATGGCTAATTTGTAACATGACAGATTTTAAAAAAAATCTGATTTGGGCAGCATAAATCAGCCATAGAGATCGCATGAGAACTCCATGAATTCATGACCAACAAGTGTATAATTAAAGGAGAAGGAAGAAGACTATTACCTCGAAGATTTGCAGACTTTAAATCTCTGAAAAAATAGATCCAAAGGCCCGAACTCAGACTTGCAATTAGCAAACAAGTTGCTGGAATCTTCTGCAGTAGTGTTGCCTTTGATCCTGTCCTCTATCTCACTTCCAAATCTGATTGGCTAAGATGGTGGGATCTTAATCTAGGAATTGAGAACTATTTCTCTAAGGAAAAATCTCAGACCTAAAGCTCTCTTCAATGAAGAAGAAAAACAACCCAAGGCTGGACGTGTGGGACTCTTGTGTTTCTCTAAGAGTGTTGGACGTCCAAGGGGTGATTGGTTTCTTTTATAGAAACTTTATGGAAACCTTTCCTAAAAGTTTATCTCTTCTAATTCTCATAGATGTCCTAAAAGGAAAGATTTATTTCCTTTAAGAAACACTCTAATTAGAAAAGGAAACTAAAAAGAACTTCCCATGCAATTAGTAATCCTAGTTATACAACACTTACTAATTTTAAGTTCCTAATCCAAAAAGGAAACTTTCTCATAGGAATACTAATCTAAAGAGGAGTCCAACCTTCCAAGTAGAGAGACCTACTTAAAATTGGGAACCTTACCCATGGAAAACCTATTATGGACGTCCCACATACTAATGCACACCATGGCCCACATACAATTTATCTAGAATTAAATTCATGTATGCCATCAAAGGCCTATTTGAATTTAAACTCAAATTATTTTTCCACTAAAATAATTCATCCAAATGTTATCTTAACATCTTAGGAAACCATGCCAATCTTGGTAAGTGACTAGAGAAGGGACCAAAAGACATATTTGCCATTAGCTTCCAAAATGACCAAAATGTCCATGCTAAACCCATAGCAACATAAAGACCATTTTAACCTTAACTCATTCCACTGAAGAGTTATGGTTGAACTCCAAGGACAAATATATAATATAATATGCTCGTCATAAAATGACAGTTGTCTTTGACCTACTAAGTGTAATGACCTGAATGCCCCTCTATGTAACATCCATAATCGAATCAGGTTATCACATGTACTATCAACCTTCCCGATTACATCTAAACCTTAGAACTTCATATCCTTGACATAATCATCATCCGAATATCATTCTCTTGATCCAGGGAGTGACCCACAAATTCAATATCCATATGGAACATCCATATACTCAGATCATAGATTTTGATGATTAATCGGATAATTCTAAGGGGACGATCATTCCATCATTAGATGACATAGATTCTATATTGCATCTGCACATCCCAACTAATCAAGTCCGAGTACCCAAAACACAGAGCTGTTGACCCATGAAAAGAATCTCACCCATAGTGAATTAAAGCACAAGAACTTGACTTCGTCAGTTCATCCACAAATGCTCAAGATTAAGAGCACCGGTCACTCAGTAGCATGATGTGACTTGATCTCTCTCTGTGATAGTACTATTTTAGAGATCATACCTACCATGGTCCTGTTCAATGCATTGCATATGCACTAATGAGATGAATCCGGGAAAGCCCTCCCATGACTTAGGTAAGTCACCCTGTATACAGGAGAGTCTCTTATTGTAACTTATACCAAGATAAAGTGCCCAGCTCCATCTCTAAGTTATGAAGAAATATGATGTTTCCAGTGTCCATGAATTAGACCTATCTGTGTGTAGACACTACACACCTAATTCATTTACTAGAAACAATGGGCCTTACACAACCATACATATATACATGTTTAAGCATAAAAGAGTCATTCCATTAAATAACCAGTAAATATCCAGTAACAAAAGATGAGAGTGCAGCTAGTGGGCTTTAGGGCATACACCAATCCCAACAAACTCCCACTTGCACTAAAGATCACTACTTCCTAACCTAACACCCATAGACTCAACATGAGAAGTGAAGACTTTCTCAGTAAGAGTCTTAGTGAATGGGTCAGATAAGTTATTTGCTGAAGCAATATGCTCCACCACTATCTCTCCATCCTGAATGAATTCCCGGATCAAGTGGTACTTTCTCTGAATGTGCTTGCCTTTCTTGTGATTCCTGGGCTCTTTGCACTGTGCTACAGCAGCAGTGTTATCGCAGTACATGACAATCGGTTTATGCACTGCAGGAACAACTCCCAATTCCAACAGGAATTTTCTGAGCCATACCGCTTCCTTCGCAGCTTCCGATGCCGCCACATACTATGTTTCCATGGTAGAGTCAGTAGTACAGGATTGCTTGATACTTCTCCATGATATAGCCCCTCCTGACAGAGTAAAGACGTACCCTGAAGTAGACTTTCTGGCATCTCTATTAGATTGGAAATCAAAGTTTGTATACGCCAAAGGCGTTAGATCATCTGCTCGAAAGGTTAGCATATAATATTTCGTTCTTCGAAGATACTTGAATATATGCTTGACAGCTGTCCAATGCATAGGTCCAGGGTTTGACTGATATCTGCTACCATGCCAACGGCAAAGCAAATATCTGGTCTAGTACATAACATGGCATACATGAGGCTTCCAACAGCGGATGCATATGGAATTCTCCTCATGCTCTCTATCTCTTCAGATGTCTTTGGACATTGATCTCGGGACAGTGAAACTCCATGTCTAGAAGGTAGGAGGCCCTTCTTGGAGGCATGCATGTTAAACTTGACCAATATCTTCTCAATATATGAAGATTGGGATAAGGCTAACATCTTATTCTTGCGATCACGCAAAAGCTGAATCCCTAAGATATAGCTGGCCTCACCCAAATCCTTCATCTGAAATTAAGAGGATAACCAAACCTTTGTGGATGACAATAAACCTACATCATTTCCTATGAGTAATATGTCATCTACATACAGAACCAAAAATGCAACTGTTTTTCCACTTCCTTTCCTATACACACATGGTTCATCAATGTTTTGATCAAAGCCAAAGGATTTGACTGCCTGATTAAACTTGATGTTCCATGCTCTATATGCTTGCTTAAGTCCATAAATGGACTTCTTAAGTTTACAAACCTTGTTATCTTGGCCACTAGCAATGAAGCCCTCTGGTTGCATCATATAGATGCATTCGTCAAGACTTCCATTAAGAAAAGCTGTCTTGACATCCATCTGCCATATCTCGTAGTCATAATGACATGCGATGGCCAAGAGAGTCCTTATGGACTTAAGCATAGCCACTGGTGAAAAGGTTTCCTCATAATCGATACCCTCTTTCTGAGTATATCCTTTCGCCACCAGTCTTGCTTTGAAGGTTTCCACCTTCCCATCCACTCCTCTCTTCCTCTTGTAGATCCACTTGCACCCTATGGGTTTAATCCCTTCAGGTGCATCTACAAGTTCCCAGACTTGATTGGAATACACAAAGAATCCATTTCAGATTTCATCGCTTGCTACCACATGTCAGCATCTATATCCGTTACTGCTTCATCATAACTAGTAGGATCCACAACCAGATCTTCAGAGTCTGTCTTAAAAGACACTCCTAGATATCTTTCTGGCTGTCTAGAAATTCTCTCACTACGACGAGGCTCCGGAGTGTTCAAAGGAATATCTTGTTCATCTACTGTCTCAGGATCTGGTACAGATGTTATAGGAGATCCCGAAAGAATCTCCTCAAGGGTTTCTTTACAACTAAGCTCTTGGTGCATCATACAATCATCCTCCAAGTACCTAGCATGAGTGCTGATGAGCACTTTTTGCTCCTTTGGATGATAAAAGATGCCACCTCTTGTTCCCTTAGGATACCCAATGAAGTAGCACATTTCGGATCTGGGTTCCAGCTTGGTAGCTTTATCATTCAGTACATAGGCTGGACAACCCCAAATGTGGATATGTCTTGAACTAGGTTTTCGACCTGTCCACATTTCTTGTGGTGTCCTAGGTACTGATTTAGAAGGTACCAGATTTAAAATGTATGCTGCTGCTTCTAGGGCATATCCCCAAAAATATATAGGTAGGGTTGCATGACTCATCATGGACCTTACTATATCAAGAAGGGTACGGTTTCTTCTCTCCGCTACACCATTTTGCTGGGGTGTACCCGGTGCAGACAACTGAGACACAATCCCATGTTGTGTGAGGTACTCCTTGAACTCACCCAAGAGGTACTCGCCACCTCGATCAGATCGAAGGGCTCTGATATGTTTCCCTAGTTGTAGCTCCGCCTCAGCCTTGAATTGTTTGAACCTATCAAACGCCTCAGACTTGCGTCGCATTAAGTATACATATCCATACCTAGAGTAATCATCGGTGAAGGTGATGTAATACTCATACCCTCCTCGAGCCGGTTTGTTCATAGGACCACACACATCAGTGTGAATCAATTCTAACAACTCCTTTGACCTTAGTCCCTTTCCAGAGAATGACCGTTTGGTCATCTTTCCCTTGAGACAAGATTCGCACTGAGGAAAAGGTTCGAAATCTAATGAGCTTAAAGGCCCATCTTCTACCAACCTCTGAATCCATTTTAGGTTAATGTGACCCAAACGTAAGTGCCAAAGATATGTGTCATTGATTGAAGATACCTTCCTCTTAAGGGAAGTTGAGTTTTCTTGTTGTACGTTATGTAGTGTGGGAGCAATAGGATATATATAAAATAAGTTGTCATGTATTCTACCGGAACATATAATATTTCCATCTCTACTGATATCAATACCAGAATGGAAAGAAACTGAATAATTAAATTCAATTAATCTGGAAACTGAAATTAAATTCTTCCTCATGTCCGGAACATAGAAAACATTATTTAAAACTAATATCCTATTACATGGAAAATGTAAGGTAACAACTCCAACTGCAACTGCCCAAACTTTAGCTCCAGTTCCGACTCTAAAGGTAAACTCTCCTTTCTCAATTCTCTACATTATCTGAAACCCCAGCAATGAATTGCAGATATGATTAGTGGCTCCTAAGTCTACTATCCATGAGTCAGTAGAATCAACCACTAGACAAGTTTCAATGTAGTATGAAGAAGATGTACCTTTCTTAACTGAGGCCAGGAACTTGGGACAATCTTTCTTCCAATGACCTTTGAGGCCACACTTGAAGCATTTCCCTTTGGGCTTTCCATCTGTACCCTTGTCCTTCTTATTACCAGTGTTGTCCTTTTTTCTGCCCTTTTCCCTTATTCTGCTTCTTCTTGGACTTCTTCCCTTTCGGGTTCAGTTTAGAGGAAGACTGGAAAAAATGAGCTTGGGCTTTGGGCTTCATGATGGCCTCTGCCGCCTGGAGTTCTTTCATTAACTCAGGTAGAGTCATGTCCATCTTGCTCATATTGAAATTGAGCTTGAACTGATTGAAAGAATCCGGCAAAGTTCCGAGAATCATGTCAGTCTGACTCCCTGCATCAATCTCAGCCCCTAGAATCTCAGCTTCATTGAAACAATCCATCAGCTTGAGCATATGCTCTCTGACAGGTGTTCCCTTAGCCATCCTAGCATTCATGATGGTCCTTATAGCAGCTTGCCTAGCTGGCCTGCTTTTGTCTGCGAACATCTCAGACAAGGACATCATGATTTCATAGGCTGTGTCCATATGCTCGTGCTGTGTTTGCAACACGTTGGACATGGAAGCGAGCATGTAGCATTTAGCCATGCTGTTCGCTTTCTTCCATTTCCTTTCAGCCTCTAACTGGTCATCAGTAGGATTAGCATCAATATCCGGACAGTTTTCTACCAAGACATACTTGTACTCCTCAGCAATGAGTACTATGTCAAGATTTCTCTTCCAATCTACGTAGTTAGGGCCAGTCAGTTTGTTCTCATGAAGAATGCACATCAACGGACTAAAAGAATCTTTACCCATCTCTTTCTGGATATAAAAGTGGTTTTATAATTAGACATGCAGTATATATGTAATATGCATATGGTGCTTGTTATAAAAGGAAAAACAAAGCACAAAACTTTTTACATTATTTAACCCCAATCATAATGTATCAGTGTTTCAACCTCCTCATAGACCCTCCATCGAAGGGATGGCCGAGCCTACAGTCACGTTGAATTAAGGCATACTTATTTGGATTATCACTATCTGGATACACATCCAGTGGTAGTCCAATCACCGATTGGTTTGGCCTCATATGACAAATAACCTTAAACTCCTAGGGAGAGGTCATTACCGTCTTATGTCAAGTGTATAACCATTTCTTATGAAATTTCCCAGAATGTCTATGATTAAGTCTTCCGAAGGGAAGAGACTTTTATCCATCCTAGAAGTGACCTTTAGTAAAGAGCTCCACCAAAGGGATGGCCGCTCCCACTAACACTTCATTGACATTCTATAGAAGTGATCTTTAGTAAAGAACTCCACCGAAGGGATGGCCGCTCCTACTAACACCTCATTATAAATATTAACATTAGTTCACCCATTAACCCATCAAAGCGGTCTTTAGTAAAGAACTCCACCGAAGGGATGGCCGCTCCTACTAACACTTTAATGAGATAACATGAACCGAAAATGGAAGGCCGTGGGGTCTTTCCTAAAACCCCTCTCCCACTTGATTATTTATCACTAGGGTTTATACTTTTTGACCTTTACATTGTTTAACTCAAAAGCTCTTTTTAAATCTAGCAAACTTGGTTAATTAAATTTATGACTTAAGTCATCTTAAAAATAAATAACCTTTGCTTTAAAACATTTGAGCAAATCCCTTCAAAGAATCAAAGACCTATCTTGGGTTATGAAAACCCATAGGTAGCATCTAATTAGATTTTAGTTTAGCCTTCTTTGGAAACCAAGGGTACCAAGATAAACTAAACCCTATCCAATTTAAAACCTTAGACATATAAAAGGTGCTGGTCTAAGTTCCGTTTAAAACAATTTGCCAAACTAAAAACAATCTAATACAAAAAGATGCCAATTTTAGAACCTAATGGTGGCCATGTTTCTAGGTGACAATTATAGCAATTATATAAAGCATACATCCATGCATTCCATATATAAAAGCAAATAAAAGTATGCAATCCTTGATGGCTCCCTGCTCTTCGGACTTGTAGTCCTTATGGAATTAGGACATCAAAAATAGATCTCATCTTGGACCAAGAAGTCTTGTCTCCTCCACCACTAAGGAATCCGGTTACTTGCAACCTTTCTTGAAACCTTCTTGTTCTTGCTTGTTCCAATAAATTAAATTTATACAAGCAAACCCATAAAAAAAAAAAACCCAAATTACATTGGAGATACCTATGCTTTTCAAGAAAGCTTACATCAAGACTAGTTGGAATAAAAGTAAAGAAAGAATTACAACTTCCTATGATTGCTAAACGTGCAATCGTACACTTTCCAACTATTGAAAAAACATCCAAATCCACATAACAATCATGCAAACCATCAAGGTGTTGGAAATAGGGTGGGCCTCTAGGATAGGTTTCAAAAACTTTTGACCCACTTGACGCAGGGATCAACTATCCAGAAGGCTATAAAACCCAATCCAAGATCCATGTCCTCAATCTCAGTCATCATGATCAGTAAAACAATTTATCTAGAAGATAAAAGCAGCAACTAATAAATCTACAACATGCAAGGAAGTAGATTATACCTTTGGAGCTCGGTTGTGCTCTAATGGAGAAGTTACGTCTTTCTTTGATGATGAAACGCTTTCACTAATCAAATAGGGATCTCCAAGACCTCTTGATCTTCCACGTTATGACCCGTATCAGATTCTCCTTTTCTCAAGAAGATGGTGGGATCTCCAAGAGAAAACTACTAGGAACTCTAGGGAGGAACTAGAAAGAGAACTAGAAGAGGGAAGAGGAGAAGAGCTCGTGCAACACTTGCACTTAGAGAGCCTTGGGCGCGAATCTCAATGGAAGGAGCAAGCATGGACGTCCAAGGCATCCTCTCCTCTTATTTATAGCTTTTCAAGCCCAACTTACTAATTTCCATTAGAAGTCTTACTTCCAAAAATTAGTAACTATCTCTTCTTAATTAAAATAGAAGTCTTACTTCCATTAATTAATTAGTAACTTACCATATCATAATTAGAAGTCTCACTTCAAATATGATTAGTAACTTTCCAATTCCTTTCTAATTAAAATAGAAGTCTCACTTCTACTAAAATTAGTAAGTCTACTATTACCACTATTAGAAGTCTCACTTCAAATAGAAATAGTAACTTTCCTTTTAGAGTTCAACTAGAATTAGATACTTTCTAATAATTGGGCTAGCGTGGGGACCACTAGGGATTCCTTAGAAAGCTGGCTCCAACTGGGACACGCGACCCCACATCTCATGTGTAATCCGGGCCCACAGTTAATTGCAAATAACTCCACTATATAAATGCAATTGAACTCCAGTCTTAGGAATATTACATAGAAGACCCTAAATTTCCACATTACCACAAGTAAACCCCTCTATCAATATCCATGGATTAATTGGACCTGTCTTCCAAACTAGATCCATATCTTATTATCCTTGAGCCCCAATTAATTATAATGATCAATAGGTACCTTTCCAAATAACTCTTAATCGGAATGGGTGCGCACTTACCAATGATAAATCCATTAATTGGCACAAGGGGATATTAGAGATAGATTCCATCTTGACCATTGAATGTTCCCACAGCTCTACTACCATCTACCCAAATCACCGAGGTGTTGACCTACAGTTGGCCTCACTCATTGGTGACTCAAAGCAAATGAATAGATAGAAACTTGAGTTCATTAATGTCTCAGGATTGAGAGCCTATTGCTAGGGAATTATGAGAGCAGACCTTAAAATAAAGACAGTGTTTATAAGGTGCTTCTCATGGTCCTTCAATACATCCAATGTACCAGCACTATGATCCAGAATCTTCCATTCTGATGATCGAGACAAATCACACTATCTCATAGTGATCAAAGTACTGCAACCTTATCAGTATGAGATGTCCAGTCTCATCACTGGTTGTGAATATATTTTAAGTATAAGATTTGCCACACATGTCTCCCGTATGTGGATCTCATCCATACACATGTGTTACATCTAATATACTTGTGGACCCCGGTTCATCTTATGAACCATAATGTCATTCGTATTGGTTATGTGCAAGTATATAATAAATTACCATTCATCTCATGAAAGGAAAGCATGAATATACTGATAAATAAAGAATTTAATCAATTTATTATATCATCTACTGGATTGAGTCCATAAAACTAACACAAGGATGTAATACATGGCTGCAAACAAAGAGGTTAGTGCATGCAAACACACTATGTGCATCATTAAACAAATCTGGAAAATAAATTCCAGCAATGTTAATGAAACTTGCACACAACACGCATCACAACATAACTTTAATAGGGTGCCACCATGCCCATAATCAATCTAGGATTAATTATACACAACATGGGATCATGATTTCACATGGAGTGGCTCTGATACCACTGAAAGAAACTGCGATTCAGATCTGAATTAGTGGAAGACATTCATGGCTAATTTGTAACATGACAGATTTTTAAAAAATCTGATTTGGGCAGCATAAATCAGCCATAGAGATCGCATGAGAACTCCATGAATTCATGACCAACAAGTGTGAAATTAAAGAAGAAAGAAGAAGACTATTACCTCGAAGATTTGCAGACTTCAAATCTCTGAAAAAATAGATCCAAAGGCCCGAACTCAGACTTACAATTAGCAAACAAGTTGCTGGAATTTTCTGCAGTAGTGTTGCCTTTGATCTTCTCCTCTATCTCACTTCCAAATCTGATTGGCTAAGATGGTGGGATCTTAATCTAGGAATTGAGAACTATTTCTCTAATGGAAAATCTCAGACCTAAAGCTCTCTTCAATGAAGAAGAAAAACAACCCAAGGCTAGACGTGTGGGACTCTTGTGCTTCTCTAAGAGTGTTAGACGTCCAAGGGGTGATTGGTTTCTTTTATAGAAACTTTATGGAAACCTTTCCTAAAAGTTTATCTCTTCTAATTCTCATAGATGTCCTAAAAGGAAAGATTTATTTCCTTTAAGAAACACTCTAATTAGAAAAGGAAACTAAAAAGAACTTCCCATGCGCGCAATTAGTAATCCTAGTTATACAACACTTATTAATTTTAAGTTCCTAATCCAAAAAGGAAACTTTCTCATAGGAATACTAATCCAAAGAGGAGTCCAACCTTCTAAGTAGAGAGACCTACTTAAAATTGGAAACCTTACCCATGGAAAACCTATTATGGACGTCCCACATACTAATGCACACCATGGCCCACATACAATTTATCTAGAATTAAATTCATGTATGCCATCAAAGGCCTATTTGAATTTAAACTCAAAATTATTTTTCCACTAAAATAATTCATCCAAATGTTATCTAAACATCTTAGGAAACCATGCCAATCTTGGTAAGTGACTAGAGAAGGGACCAAAAGACATATTTGCCATTGGCTCCCAAAATGACCAAAATGTCCATGCTAAACCCATAGCAACATAAAGACCATTTTAACCTTAACTCATTCCACTAAAGAGTTATGGTTGAACTCCAAGGACAAATATATACTATAATAAGCTCGTCATAAAATGACAGTTGTCTTCGACCTACTAAGTGTAATGACCTGAATGCCCCTCTATGTAACATCCATAATCGAGTCAGGTTATCACATGTACTATCAACCTTCCCGATTACATCTAAGCCTTAGAACTTCATATCCTTAACATAATCATCATCCGAATATCATTCTCTTGATCCAGGGAGCGACCCACAAGTTCAATATCCATATGGAACATCCATATACTAAGATCTTAGATTTTGATGATTAATCAGATAATTCTAAGGGGACGATCATTCCATCATTAGATGGTATAGATTCTATATTGCATCTGCACGTCCCAACTAATCAAGTCCGAGTACCCAAAACACAGAGCTGTTGACCCATGAAAAGAATCTCACCCATAGTGAATTAAAGTACAAGAACTTGACTTCGTCAGTTCATCCACAAATGCTCAAGATTAAGAGCACCGGTCACTCAGTAGCATGAGGTGACTTGATCTCTCTCTGTGATAGTACTATTTTAGAGATCACACCTACCATGGTCCTGTTCAATGCATAGCATATGCACTAATGAGATGAATCCGGGAAAGCCCTCCCATGACTTAGGTAAGTCACCCTGTATACAGGAGAGTCTCTCATTATAACTTATACCAAGATGAAGTGCCCAGCTCCATCTCTCAGTTATGAACAAATATGATGTTTCCAGTGTCCATGAATTAGACCTATCTGTGTGTAGACACTACACACCTAATTCATTTGCTAGAAACAATGGGCCTTACACAACCATACATATATACATGTTTAAGCATAAAAGAGTCATTCCATTAAATAACCAGTAAATATCCAGTAACAAAAGATGAGAGTGCAGCTAGTGGGCTTTAGGGCATACACCAATCCCAACAAAATAAGCGACGCCTGCAACTTGGGTTTTGATGTCTTCTTCTTTGAAGATCTTCTTTTCGAAATGGAATATATGTCGATGCAGAGTATAACTTCCAATGAAACAGTTATTCAGTGGAAACTATTCAAAAATCTGACCTAATCGATTTTTCTTCGCTGCATGCAATCTCAATCGCGAAAAGCGCCTTTTTCTTCATCGGTTTCTTGATTTGGAAGAAGAGTCTAAGCATTTTCTGAATATATCCATATCAGCTGACGTCTTCGCTGGCTTTATATGAATAAGGCGACAACTTAGAAAAGGGCAAATTGGTCTTTTCAGGTACCCATAAGTGTGAGAGGGACCTTTGGCTGCATGACTTTTTTTTGTGGACTGTTAGCAACAAAGTTATGTTATGAGGGACCTCAGGCCAAAGCCCCTTATAAGAGATACCCAAATAGATATTATGTGATACATTTTAGGGAGAAAGCCGCATGAATGAGTTGGGATGATATATAGTACGGGTGAATCATGACATGATGATGCTAAGCATTAGGTTGGAAAGAGGCTAGCATGCAGGCAACCCGGTCCATGATTTGGTTAACTACAATTTTATTTTATATATATAATGATATTCATTCCATAGTTAAGAAAGTGGGCCACATGATCGTGCCATAGCCATTTGATACATGTGGCAGTGTTTCATTGATGTCTCGATTACCATTAATGTATTACCTTACAATAAAATAAAATTTTCCGAAGGGTTTATGGTGATTAAAGGGGTCCCCATGCTTGAAAGTTTAATGAAAAGAAAGGTTAAAGAATTGTAATTTCAAAAGTAGACCTCACATACCTTGATTTCTAAGAGTGGGCTCAATACTTTAATTACTAGAAGATACATCCTACGTTGCAATTTCTAGAAAAGACTGGTCCCGAGTATCACAATTCTCAAGGTAGGTCCAAAGCTGTAATTTCTAAGTGGACCCCACGTTATAATTTTTACTTAGAGCTCCACATACAGCCAACTTTCTAAAGGTGAGCCTCAAATTTTGATTCCTAAATCTGCGGTCACATGTCATAATTCCTAAAGGTGGCCCAGGTACTAATTCCTACCTACCATGATTTCTAGAGATTGGTCCAGATTTTAATTTCTTAATACCCCATCCAAAGAGCATTTCATCGAACCATTATTGGTCCATACCACATTTTCTATGGGATCTACAAGTTCAAGATGAAGCCTCTCAAATTTCAAATTGTAGATTTTTGGTCATTGTATTTTATCTATGAAGCCTAAGTAGAAATGAGTATCCTAATAAGAAATAGTGATTATAGAAATGAGTATATTTATAGAGAATGAGTGAATTTAGGATTGATTCCTTGTTGCTTTATTTGGTAGGTTAGTATAAGTAATTATACATATTTTATAATGAGGGATAGATGTTGGTTGGTTAAAGAAAGCTAAGAGTTTGATCAAGATGAATTAGAGCAATTTAGCAGAGGAAGATTAGATCTATTAAGCGCAAAGTGAGTGTCACATCAAAGTAGTGGATTTTGTGTGCGCATGTATATTTTCTTAAAAGAATTTTTTGTTGCTTATACAATACTCTTGAGAGCGTGCCTTTGTGTTTACTTTAATATATATATAATTTTAAACCATGAGTAAAACAAATCCTAGAATTGATTGGATACAGTTATTTCATACATAAGGAAAGCGCCCCCCCCCCCCCCCCCCCCCCCCCCCCCCCCCCCCAAATTAAAGGTGGCTAAATCTGACCCAACCAAGAAAACTAACTCAACCTACAATATATATGGGTCAGTACTCAAGGGTTAGGAGAACCTAATCCGTAATAAAAATAAATCGGGTTAGAGTTAACCCACATAACCTATGTAACCCATTTAATGGGTTGGTTTAGGGCCAACTCACATACGTAAGTAAATCCATTTAAATGAATTTGGTGGTTTAATATTTTGTTACTTACAGTAGTTTGTTTTATCTGGAATGAGCCGAGCTTTTGTTGCCTTTTTTGTCTGCAATTTAACTCAAATATAGTCTTAATATTTGAAATGAACTGAGTTTGAGGGGCTTTTCTATAATTCGGGTCGGGTTGAGTTGCATTGTACGTGGGTTATGCAGGCCGGGTAGTGTTGATATGGGATGGATGTGGATTAATTGAAGTTACTTGACCCATTTTAAAAATGGTCAGATGCGGATTGAACTTCAGCCATAGATTTGGATTACAAAGGCGACATGTTTTGAGCCAACTCCAACCACTCTGCCACCCCAGTCCCTAAAAAAAAGGTTTCAGAAAGCCTTTGTTTTAGCACTTTTTGAGGGCGAACATTGATATGCATCTTTCCCTCACCATAGGGTGAGGGATACTTCCTTTTTTGAAAATTTTTAAGTACAAAATATACTTTTTAAGTACATAAAATGCACTTTTCATGTGCAAAAAGGGGAGTGCCCCTCACCCTATGCTGAGGGAAAGATGCATATGAACATTCTCCCTTTTTGAGACTATGACCCTTCCATTTTAGGCCTTAATAGTTGAAAATAAATTTAGAATTTTGAAGGGATATATTTTAAAATGTCCTTCACCGACTTTCTCCAACAAATTTGCATGTCATCCAATTACTCAATCCTACATACATACTTTTGTAAAATTAAAAAAAAAAAGCCAAAGATCCCTTAACATTGTTATTTAAGGCCTCGATCTAATCCACAAAAAGTTGGAAATAACATTGAGTGATGAAAATGGTAGAGTTCTTTCTTAGTTCAGGTTAGAAGATTGATCTTTGGAAACAAAACTTGCAAAGAATCAGCATTCTCCTTGTACTTTCCAAGAAATCTCTTCCTAAATGAATCTCTTTCTTCCAAAATTATAAAAGGGAATGTTCATATGCATCTTTCCCTCACCACAGACGTCTTTTGCTCTGACATTGTGCTGCGGTGAGATCTCGCTATTTACCTCACTTATTGGCTAGGTGAGGCTGTTTTTGCTGGAGGAGATGGAACGCACATCAGGCCGCATTGTATCTTTCCGGCTTGTCAGATGGCGTTTGGAGAGCGGCTTGCTTTGGTGCCAGCTCTTTACTCCTACTTGTGTACCGAACTACAGGCTGCTGCTTTTTTTATTCGGCTTGGGCTCCCTATGAACAGGGTATTTTCAGCCCACATTTTCTATTCATGGCATGTATACCATTGTCCTGGCTTTCATCGGCTAGGTGCTGCAAAGGATGATGATCCTTTCATGATTCGATTGGCTAAGGGCAAAGCCGTGCTCGAATCACTTTTGTTTGCCCGCATGAGGATCCGACGGTTCAGGGACATCGAGATGGGGCAGTCTTCAGTGAAGCTTTCTCCTGAGTTGCGGAAGAAGGCTTTTGATTTTGATGCCTCCCGAGACTCTACGAGGGCAGGGTCGGGAAGGCAATACTCCTTGACAAATGCAGAGAAGGAGTGGCTTTTTAGCATACGTGTCAGCACAATGGTGTACTGTAGACATCTTTTTATCGACATCCAGCCGTATGTTCCTTCCTACTTTGTGCTGTAGTTGGGCTTTTCTCAAGGCGTTGTTGGAGCGCCTTCAAGCATGGTGAAGCGCTTTGCAGGTTTGCAAGACGGGAGAGACGCATGGGCTTTCTATTGTGCTGAAGATACTACTGCCATGATTTCTTATCCCGTGCTGTCGACTTTTCAGACTGTCGGCTTCGCGGAGAGCTTTTGGGCATATTGGGGGCTTTCCAAGAAAGAACTTGATGTGAAACTGTCGTCTGGAAAAGGCCTTAAAAAGTCGGATGGCGTCCGACGAGAGGAAGTTTGGGCCTTCCTTTCTAGAGAGAAGCACAAGATAGGCTTTCTCGGTGACCAGGGCGTCATTGGTTCTGAAGCTGTTTGGGAAGTACCTGATGGGGCCTTAGAGCAGCTAGAATAAGAGGAAGCTGAGCTTGATGCTTGGATGCAAGCGGCATAGAGGCGAGCTTCCGTGGAGTCTAGTGGCAAGAGCAGACCATCCAGTGAGGAGTCAAGTGGGAAACCTGACTCTGACAGTGGGGCAGGTTCTTCTAGGAAGTGAGCCCGCAGAAGCAAGAGGAAAAGGTGTCAACATCACAGCAAGGGGCAACACGAAGACTCCTGATATGGAAGTTCCTCTTACTGTTAATGAGGAGGTGCCAGAGAATGCTGACGAGCCTCCAAAAAAGAGGCGCCGATAAGAAGAGACCGTGGATGAAGGTATGATTCTTCCTCTTTCTCTTTATGTTCCTTTCATGGTATTTTTCCATGTTCTGATTTGCTTTCTGTTTCTGCTTTTCTTTTCTTTCTTTTTTTAGCAGAAGAAGAAGACTTGGTGATGCCTAAGGTTCCGACCGATGAGGCGGTGACGATCCTGTGGAGGTACCTGAAGAAGAACCGAGGGACTCTGGAGTGAATCCAGAATCTCCAATTGGTATAACTTCTTTAGCTTTCTTTTTTTTCTTTTTTTTTGTGTTACTGACTTGATTTGCTAACATTTTTCTTGTCAGCTGACTTGCCATAGGATTCTGATGACTTTGAACCATCGATGGACGCAAATGTTGATGATGCTTCCGATGAGTTCGTGGAGGAAGAGAATATTCCGCCAGTCGTCGAAGAAGGTACTTTGTAATGATAACCCTGATAATGATTTTTTTAATAGGATTATATTCATACCTTTTTTTTTGGCAGGTTTTGAAGTAACAGAAGAGAGTCCATCGCTTTCTATGCTAGAGGTTGATCCGGAGGTAGAGACTCCTATAACCAGTTATGACACGGCAGAGGCGAGAACTCGTGATGAGATTCCTTCCCAGCGGCTCCAATTGGAAAGAGTTCTTTTGTTACTCTTCCAATAGGGCATGACATGAGCAACTGACCGATTGAGCGGGGCGAATCTTCATCCGAGCCATCTCTTCTATTTGCGAAGAAGGTACTGGCACGAGTTTTGAGCTCTTGGGTCGAGACTCTCCTTTCTGAACACTTTGATGCCGGATTTGGCATGATCCAATATGTGCAGGAGATTTCACTGATGCCGAAGAAGTTGGTCTGGATGTCATAGGTGCCAGGGCGATCGTTGATAGGATCATTGCGCTAGGTGACAAGTGGTTTAAGACCATGGCTTTCCCTGATGGTGACTTCTTCAAGGAGATGTACCAGGATCCTGCCAATAAGGCTCAATCTGACTTGGATGAGACTACACAGAGCAGGAAGCAGTTCGTCCGGGAGAGGAACTTAGAAGAGTTAGCCATCATCGGACTGAGGAATGACATTACCATCCTTGATAGGGAGGTCGTCAAGGCTAGGCAATGTCTTGAGCACTTGGAGGCACAAGTCGCGACCAAGTGGGTTGCTATGACAGAGGCTCGCGACAGAGAGAGTGCTCTAATTCGCCAGGTTGTTGATGCCGATCGAATTCTCAAAAGGAGGACTGAGGAAAAAAAATGATGGAGAACTGTCTGGGATAAGCTTCCTGGTGTAAAAGAAGATTACAACATTCTCCAGCATTTCATGGCAAGTTTCTGAAGAAGCGTGCCTTGGAAACTCTGACGGTTGAGGCCAAAAGTTTGCTCGATGAGCTGGAATTTTGGCTGGAGACCATTTTTGGCTGAGCTCCTGGTTTCTAATTTTTTTTGTAACAGAAACTCTTCCTCTTGTTTTTTTTTGTACCACATCTATTTTTTTGTTTTGGTACTTTTTTTTGTAGTGCTTGTGAACACTTTCTTTTCTTGATACCACATGTATTTTTTTGTACTCTTTTTTTTTTCCTACGCTCACTTAAATCTTTTTGTGATAAAAGCAATTGCTAAATGGGATTTGATCAAAAGTTTGTCATTTTGTGAAAAACTTTTGTCAAATGATTGTTTTGGCATGGGAGCCAGATTTTGTTTGTGGCATGAAAGCCGATTTTGGCATGAGAACCAGCTTTGTGGCATTGATAGCCTATTTGTGGCATTGATAGCCGGTTTTTTTTTTTAAAAGCCAAGTTTTGGTTGTGGCATTGATAACCGATTTTGTTTTGTAGCATTGATAGCCAGTTTTGTTTTGTGGCATTGATAGCGGGTTTTGGTGGCATTTATAGCCGGTTTTGGTTTTCAAAAATGCAAGCATCGACTAAAAGTCGCCTCCATGCTGAATGGTCTTGCAAGTGATAAGTCCACAAAATTAGGTCATTGGGTCATTGTTTCATGAGCATTTGTGGACTTAATTAGGTTTAATTGCACAGAATTGTACTTAATTTCATAATTACATGTATTTGGGGATATTTTTGGGAAAATGGTTAGAATTGGTCAAAATTCATTGAATTGCATGACTTTTTTGAAATTAGGAATTTTCATCTCATTCATCACCCCAAAATTAGTTTTTGGCTTCATCAATGCATACTTGCTATTTTTGGCACCATGTGCTATTTTTGGAAAGTTTGTCATTTGGGTGCATCATTAGGCATGTAGGGTCCCATGCATTATTCATGTTTATTTTCTTACTGTAATTAATGATAAATTTATTTCTTTCAATTTGTAGGAGAAATCAACATGGGACCCACATTGATGAAATTTGAGAAGAGGGGTCAAAGGAAAGTCAAATAAGAAAGCATGGAAAGAGTCCAAGCATGCCTTGGACGTCCAACATGGGCCCCACACACACCATTGCATGCCAACATAGAAGCTTCCATTTGTGCACAATTATTCCCTGATTTTTATGAGGCAGCAATTTAAAATGGCCATAATTCTCAAACCGACTGTCGGATCGGCGCAATCTAGACACCGTTGGAAAGCTCTCTTCGAGTAGATATCTTTGGAGCCCAAGATTCCATAAATCAGAGATATATTGAAGGAGTTATGACCTCAGGAAGTTGTCTGCTACAGTTTTAGGCTGGAATTCTAAGAAATCTCAATATTTGGAAAGTTTCTTCCCTCTACATCATCATGCAATTTTTAGAGATATTCTTGGAATTATAAAAGGAAGGTGTGTGCATCAAGAAACCTAATAAGGCAAGGAGATCTCTCAAATTTAAAAGTCTTTCCAAAGAAAGAAGCTAGCTTGGAGCCTAAGCTAGAATCTCTACACAAGGAAACAAGAGCCCTAAAGATGAGAGATTCTTTACTAAAAAAAGATTTGCAAAAAGCATAAAAAGGAACCAGCCAAGGGGGCTGGACGTCCAAGACTTTTGTGTAACAACTTTGGAGGCGCTCTCTCTTTCTCCATTCCATTCCACACCACTCCTTTCTCTCTCTAAGTCCCTTACTTCTTCTTCTTTCTTTTAATTCTTTTAGCATAGGTTGAGAGGCCATGTTGAGAGAATGAAAAGGAGAGAAGAATCTTAATTTTTTGTACTTCAAGATCAGGGAATAAAGACACTACTTGGATTGATTATGCCTGTTCCTTATGTAAGTGATTTAGTTTTCTATTTCCAGTTCTTTTATGTTTTTTGATTGGAGACAATATTTCACATGATTAGATCTAGGTTTTTAAAAATAAAATAAAAGGATTAAAAGTCGAGAGACATCAGAAAATCTCTTGCAATTTTTTTCTTACTCTGAGAAGAGAGGATTTCATTATCGCATTTTCAATACTTGTATGATCGTCTAGTTTCTAAATCTTGGATACATCTTTTCCGCTTTTTATTTTTCCACCCCTTTTGTTTTTATTTAAAGTTAATATCCTGATCAATTTTTTTAATTATTTGCAAATTCTTGATTTAGAAACCCCAACTTGCATCTTTCCATATAGAAACTTACAATTTTTGTTACTTTCATAATCTATGGTTGGATAGTGTTTTTCTACATGCATCATATTTAGAAATTGCATTAGAGCAAGTTTTTGTTGCTGAAATTACAAGATTATCAACTGATTAGAAACACTAAATTCGGATCTAATAAGTGAATAGTGAAAAATCATGCACAGTTCAGCAGAACTAACCCAACTGGGTTACAAAAGTGCACGATTTAAAAACCAGGTAAACGTTAATATTTTTGTCCAAAAATCGCAGATTTAAAGTATGGTAATCGGACTTTGAAACTCCAGAATTTCAGCCAAAAATAACCTCAGGAACCATGTCAACCAGAGGCTCAAACAAGGGTAGTATATAAGCCTGCGTTCAGATTTCAGCAACAAAACAGTTCAAGTAGGCATTTTTAGGTGATCATATCTTTTTCGTTTTAAGTCCTTTTTCGGATTTTCTTTTTTTATTGTGTTCATGAATCATCAGAGTATCAATCCCACCCATTAGATTTAGCTTCACATCATCTTAGGCCAATCGTGCAGTCTAGTGAATACAGGGCTGTACAATAGTTTCCATACTTAGAATTTTTACAGCATGCGTCATATAGTTAGAGAAACTGGCATAAAATTGTATTGTTAGCAATTAGGGCATTATAGATCATTCATATTTGTATAAAAATTGATTTTGGTAAGTAGTATCTAATTTAAAAAATTTTGTTTTGATTTGTTTTATATTAAACTGGTTGTTTGATTTGTGTGTTCTTTTACAGGTTTTTAGATATTTTATTATTGCTGAGATTAGGTTTCGTTTATTACAATAGTTCTTTCATTTTTGGAAAGCATTGTAATTAAACTTTTTATATTTAGTTATCTAATTTAATTAGTTTCTATTTAGGCAAGATTTAGTGTTTATTTAGGATATGTCAAAGTTGGAAGGTTTCTTGAAAAGCATTGCTCCCTGTGGATCGACTTGGATTTATCAGATTATTACTACAATCGTACCATACACTTGGGGATCGAACAACAAGTATCGATGGGATGTCGTATGCTTGTTCATTCGATTGTGAATATCAATGAAATGTCGCCTCCTCGCGGATTTAGGTGCAAGTATCGATGGAATGTCGCTTCCTTGCTTTTCAAAAATTTGGTTTTGCAGGTACTGACTTGATGTCGTTTCCCTACGATTTTCAAAATTTACGGTTTTATCGAACCTTTGGGTTGTGGATATCAACTGCAATGTTGCATCTCCACGATTTCTTGGTTTTTTCCGAACCTTTAAAATTTGGGTTGTGGATATCAACTGGAGTGTTGCGTCTCCACGATTTTTAGGTTTTTTCGAACCTTTGAAATTTGGGTTGTGGCTATCAACTGGAATGTTGCGTCTCCACGACTTTTGGATTTTACAAGTATCGATGAAATGTCGCTTCCCTGAGATTTTAGAAGTGTCGAACATGGTTCGCATTCTTCCGATTTGTGCAAGTATCAACTAAGTGTCGCTTCCCCGTGGTTTTTTGAAAAACTATTTTTTTGTTTAAAGACACGAGGGTCGTAAGTTTTGACCTAAAACCATTTTGGCGGTGAAAGGCAGGGCGGACTATGGTGGAAATCCCTGAATCCGAATTTTGTTTCAAACCATGAATTTTGGGTTCAAGGATTAAAAATTTTGGTCAAATTAGGGAGAGGCTCCTAAACTTGGAATTTTTGAACAATGAAACGATGAAAGTAAGAATTGTTAAAATTTCTTGAAATTTCAACATTTTATATGAAAACTCTAAAAATAGTGGGTTTGACGAGCGAGTACCTGGACATAGGTTTTGACCATACAGGCATTGCTCTTACCCAGTTGGGTACATCCTCAAGGGTAGTACTACTTTAAGAACTTATCGTTGATGGGCAGCATACATCTGTCACCCTCAACATTTATGAGTGCATATGCGCCGTTGGAGAAAAAGTTATCAATGACGTAGGGTCCCTCCCATTTTGGCTCAAACTTGCCTTTGGACTTGTGAGTGAAGACCATTAGTCTTTTTACCGCAAGAACCAAGTCACCCTTTTTGTAAGCGCGTTGTCTGACCTTTTTGTTGAAAGATCCTACCATGTGTGCTGGGTAAAGTTCAATGCTTTGTCGAGCTTCGAGCTGTCTCTCATCGAGATTGTCCAGCTCATGGATTCGCAATTTGACATTGCTTTCTTGAGTCATGTCATTTTGCAAAGATACCCTCAAGGAAGAAATTTGTACTTCCAAGGGTACGACAGCTTCACATTCATAGACCAAGGAGAATGGTGTGCTATGGGTTGGTCCTCGAACGGTGGTTCCATAGGTGTCGCGACCCCCGGACCGGGTTAGGGAATCCAAATCCGGGATCGGGGCTAACGATGCCGCGCCACGTGCATCTCTTTAGCTAATCCGCACACGGAGTTAAGAAGACATTTATCCGTGCATGTGATTTCCCACAGGGTTCCGCGGTGAGGATTATCTTTACGCATCATCTCACAAATAAACATATCAAATGTGTATTCGATATTGCGGAAGCGTGTAGAAAATCATATTAATGCTATCCCATTCCATAAACAAGACTGATTCATAATTGACACGACAAGATATCAGAATGAGCAATGATCATAAGCATATTTCCCAAAAGTAAAGTTAATTGTATATACAAAAGATCAGTTGATTAATGCCCCAAAATAATGGTCAACAAAGACCATACAACCAATAAAACCCAAAAAATGTTATCACGAGTTCCCAAAATGTCGTTCTCGAAGCCTGGACGAATGTCTACATGACATCGTCGGCTTGCCACTCTATCACATGCTGCGGTTCACCGACCTTCTCCTCAGGCTCCTCCTCGATGGTAATAAGTTAGGGACCTGAGTACCAAAATAAATGGATCAGACACGACGGTCTGGTAGGTGGGTGAAAAGATATGGCAATAACAAAACAATGATACTTTGCAAGGGTTTAGAAAAACCTGTGTATAAATAATGAATATCATAAAAGATAATGCATCATTTATTAAATAATGACATGAATGATATAAAACGATAGAGGTACCAAGAATAAGGAACTGTCAAGATGGCAACCACACAAAGCTACATCCTCTCTAACTAAAGTGAAGAGAGCGCATACCCTACAGGATCATGGACCTCAGTCACACAAGGTGAGGAGGGACAACGATAAAATACTATAATATACATATATATATACTCTGCGGGACCACGGTAGCGAACCGGGTAAAAACTCTATGGATTCCAGACTGCAGCTGACTATCAGGAGGGGAAGGATCTCCAAGTCGGTGGATCAAACCGACAAGGTTATCCAAGCTCAGTAGTGCCGACTCATAGGTCAAATACGAGAAATCAAATCAAATGCATAGTAAAGGAACGGGGTGCCAATAGACACAAATACATATTCACATCAGGTTGACACATACAAGTTAGCAAAAGCTAAACACATCACTTCTAACATTCTCGGGACAGTCTAGTCATATCACATGGGTTTTAAATTCCAAATAAGGGTTTGGTTGAAAATCGAGTATGAATGGTTTCTCATATATTTTCGGGCTAGACAATGAGGTTCCAAGAATTGAATCAGTGTGAATAGGGTCCCGTATGTCGGTCATGATATAATTTGGTACTCTTTAGGAATTAGAGACATTCCGGGTCCTTATACACATTGACCAATCTAGAAATCCTCACCGAATCTCCATGATGAGGTTTCTCCTTCCTCAGGACTTCATACAATGCCTTACAAGTCCTTACATAGCATTGGGGCTCCAAACAATACCTCCCCAAGCATAAAAACAATGTTTCAAGTCCTTAGGTATTAACCTATGCCAGACAGGCAGTTCGCCCTCTCTGTTTGGGGTTCGCTCGAGCGGACCAAGATTCGCTCGAGCGGCCGAGGTTCTGTGACAGGTTCGCTCGAGCGATGTGTCACGGTCGCTCGAGCGAACTGTCCAGAAACTGATTTCTGTACACAGTTCGGCCCTTCTTCTTTTTTTCCTTTCACCCTCTTTTGAGCACCCATTAATCATACATTTGAGGGTCTCTAAAACCTCATTCAAGCCCCATTCAATCCATCATTTACTTCCCTCAACAACCACACCAACCAAACATAACTTCTCCATCACTTCCACCACATTCAATGCAAGGCAACTCCATTGATAAAAGTCCATAAATGAACACAATGATCTATAAACAAGACAATGATGCACATGTTTTCCAAGAGGACTATTAATAGAGAGTAGCCTATCATCATGCATATTTCCAAAACCATGAAAACCCTTAAGGATAAATTAGGTGAAAGCAATGAGTAAGAGTTCAAATCTTAATAATAATAAATCATGAAACCAATCCATTCATCCACTTGCCTTAGGTCCAAAGCTAAGTAAATCATGCCTCAAACACCTCTCCAAGCCAAGATACCAAATCTACACAAAAACCCCCAAATCGAAACCCTAAAACCATTAAAACAAAACAATACAAAAAGGGAAGCTTGCAATAGCCAAGATTAAGTCTCTCTAGGGCTAGGAGAGCACAAATCTGGAAGATTGGAAGGATCACTTACCTAAAAGTGTTTCAAATAGGTAGAGAGAGCTCACAAGAAGCTCCAATGGTGATGCATGTCTTCACAAATGGTACCAATAGGAATCTCTAGAGGTGAGGAAGATGATCATGGAGTCCATTTCTTGATTGAGAAGGGTTCTTGTGGTGATTTATGAGGAAGGAAGCAAGAGGGACAAGGGAGAAACCCTAGGGCTGGAACTTCCTCTTCTCCAAGGGTTTTAGCAAGAAAGGGGGAAAATGAAGAATAAAGCTCTCCTTATATAGCAAGTGGGGGATGGGGCCCACAACTTAAAAGACTTCTCGGGCTAAAAACATGGCTTTCTGGGCTTCAAATGAATTCGATGAAGAAGACAAAGTTGATCGGCAAAATTTCTAGTTTCTAAAAAGTATATATTTTTGATGTTTTGGTGACATTGAAACTGGTGTCCAGATTTTTGGGTAAAAAGACCATTTTGCCCTCAAATTGTAAAAAGCCAGGTTTAGGGCCCTCGAATGGGAACGAAGTCAACATGAAGGTCATAGGGATTAACAAGATAAGTCAAATGGGGTTAAAATGTAATTTTTGGAAATCATTTGTAAACCCCCAATCTCACACAATACATAGCAAGAACCCCCAAAGGGTCCCACAAGTAAAAAGGCTCTCCAAATTCCCCAAAGCTATTATAATCCCAAACTTAACCGAAACCCGCTAAACACACTTAAAGCTAACGCATAACTTAATTAACTCTAATCGAGGTCTCTCGGGTCGGGGTCTTACATCCTCCACCCCTAGGACATTTGGTCCTCCAAATGGAAATTAAAACTCACCTCTGGTAGGAGATGTGGGTACTTCTTCTGAACTTGATCCCGTAATTCCCAAGTTGCTTCTTCCGATCCATGATTCTCCCAAAGCACTTTGACCCACTAAATAGTCTGAGTTCTCAACTCTTGTTCCTTGATGTCAATAATCTGCTTAGGCTTCTCTACATTTGTCGCATCTTCTCGGATTTCCAACGGCTCATAACGGAGTATATGCAATCGGTCAGGGACGTACTTCTTCAACATAGACACATGAAAAACATTGTGTACGCTGGAGAGTTCAGGTGGTAAGGCTAATCTGTAAGCCACATCACCAATCTTACTCACAATGTCATATGGTTCAATGTACCTCCGAGATAGCTTGCCCTTCTGCCCAAACCTCAAAGTTCCACGAGTAGGTGACACTTTCAAAAAACCTTATCTCCCTCTTTGAACTGTAAATCCCTTCTGTGAGAATCTGCATAGCTCTTCTGCCTATTCTTTGCCACTTTCAGACGTTCTTGGATCAATTTGACCTTGTCACTTGTCTCACTAATGATAGTCGGACCATGGAAACTACGAGTGCCAACTACTTTCCAACAAACAGGTGTCCTACACATTCTGCCATACAAAGCCTCAAAGGCGCCATTCCGATACTCGAGTGGAAACTATTATTGTAAGCGAACTCACACAATGGTAAGGCTTCATCCCACTGAGTTTTGAAATCTAACACACAAGCTCGAAGCATGTCCTCAAGTGTCTGTATTGTCCTCTCTGACTGACCATCGGTCTGTGGGTGATAGGCTGTGCTGAACTGTAATTTTGTACCCATAGACTCATGTAATGTCTTCCAAAATCTCGAGACAAATCTGCTGTCTCTATCGGATGTGATGGAAACTGGCTGTCCATGTTGACTGACGATCTCCGTGACAAACAATTGTGCCAAAGGTAACATATGCATCTTCTTCCCAGTCTTCATCGGTAGGAAATGAGCTGACTTGGGGAGACGGTCCACTATGACCCAAATAGCATCATTGCCCTTGCTAGTCTTCGATAATCCCGAGATAAAGTCCATGGCAATGTGCTCCCATTTCCATCCCGGAATCTCTAATGGCCGTAGTAACCCTGGAGGCTTCTGATGTTCTGCCTTGATCAACTGACATGTCATACATCGAGAGACAAAAGCTGCTATTTCTCTCTTCATGTTATTCCACCAAAATCTGCCCTTTAAATTCTGGTACATCTTCGTATTTCCCGGGTGTATGGAATACTTGGTATTGTGAGCTTCTGTCATGATATCATTCCCCAAGTCCTCCAAGTTGGGCACACATAGACGATCTCGATAGTACAAAACTCCATCTACAACACAAAAATCTGGATGATCTGTTATATGCTCTGAAATCTTAGCCAACTCCTGGGTCTTGTAACTGATTCTCTTTGATCTTCTGAATGAAAGAAGGCTCTGACACTGACATGTTTGCCAACATGACACCCTCCCTTAGTGGCTGGAAATCTACTCCCAACTCTTCTAACTGTTGTACAACATAAGTCCCTCAAAGACTTGCCATGCTAACTGACTTTCTACTCAAGGCATCTGCAACTACATTCGCTTTCCCTGGGTGATACTTGATTGGAAAATCGTAGTCCTTGATATATTCCATCCATCTTCTCTGCCTCATGTTCAACTCCTTTTGAGAAAACAAATACTGTAGACTACGGTGGTCGGAGTGAACCTCAAACTTCTCTCCATAAAGGTAGTGTCTCCACATCTTCAATGCTAAAACAACTGCTGCCAACTCAAGATCATGTGTTGCATAGTTCTTCTCGTGATCTTTCAACTGCCGGGATCCATATGCAACTACCTTCCCATCTTGCATTAGAACACATCCGAGTCCAACATTGGAAGCATTGGTAAAAATGGTGGAGGCGCCGCTCCCTGATGGCAAAGTAAGGACTGGAGCTGTAGTCAATCTCTTCTTCAGCTCTTGGAAACTAGCTTCACACTTGTCTGTCCATACATATGGTGTGTTTTTCCTAGTCAACTTCGTCAAAGGTGATGCAATCGACGAAAATCCCTGCACAAACCTTCGATAATACCCTGCCAATCCAAGAAAACTCCTGATCTCTGATGCATTCGTTGGTCTGTCCCAATTCACAACTGCTTCGATCTTGGATAGGTCCACTGATAATCCTTCCTTGGAGATGATATGGCCCAAAAAATGTGACTTGGTCCAACCAAAATTCACACTTACTAAGTTTAGCAAACAACTGATTCTCTCTCAGAAGTTGAAGTGCTATCCTCAAATGTTCTTTGCGCTCTTCTTTGGTCTTAGAATACACCAGAATATCATGAATAAACACCACTGTAAACTGATCCAAATACTCTGCAAATATCTTGTTCATCAACGCCATGAAAACTGCCGGTGCATTAGTAAAACCAAATGGCATCACTAGAAACTCATAGTGTTCATATCTTGTCCGAAAGGCTGTTTTTGGTACATCTGAATCTCTGACTCTCAACTGATGGTAGCCGGACCTCAAGTCAATTTTCGAAAAGTAAGCAGCTCCTTGCAACTGATCAAACAATTCATCTATCCTTGGCAATGGATACTTATTTTTGATGGTCACTTGGTTCAATCTTCTATAGTCGATGCACATTCTCATAGAACCATCTTTTTTCTTCACAAACAACACTGGTGCTCCCCACGGTGATGCACTAGGCCTCACAAAACCTTTGTCCAAAAGTTCCTACAACTGTATCTTCAACTCTCCCAATTCTGCCGGAGCCATTCTGTAAGGTGCAATAGATATCGGAGCAGTCCCTAGTAACAACTCAATAGTGAAGTCTATCTCTCTAATGGGTGGCAATCCTGGTATCTGTTGGAAATAGGGTGGGCCTCTAGGATAGGTTTCAAAAACTTTTGACCCACTTGACGAAGGGATCAACTATCCATAAGGCTACAAAACCCAATCCAAGATCTATGTCCTCAATCTCAGTCATCATGATCAGTAAAACAATTTATCTAGAAGATAAAAAGAGCAACATATAAGCAACAAATAAATCTACAACATGCATGGAAGTAGATTATACCTTTGGAGCTCGGTTGTGCTCTAATGGAGGAGTTGCGCCTTTCTTTGATGATGAAACGCTTTCACTAATCAAATAGGGATCTCCAAGACCTCTTGATCTTCCACGCTATGACCCGTATCAGATTCTCCTTTTCTCAAGAAGATGGTGGGATCTCCAAGAGAAAACTACTAGGAACTCTAGGGAGGAACTAGAAAGAGAACTAGAAGAGGAAGAGGAGGAAGAACATGTGCAAATATTGCACTAGGGAGGCTTAGGGCGTGAATCCCAATGTGGATTTATGCATGGGACGTCCAAGGCATCCTCCCCTCTTATTTATAGCCTTTTCAAGTTGCCTCCTCTTTGCTAATTATAATAGAAATCTTACTTCCACAATAATTAGTAACTTACCATATCATAATTAGAAGTCTCACTTCAAATATGATTAGTAACTTTCTAATTCCTTTCTAATTAAAATAGAAGTCTTACTTCTATTAAAATTAGTAAGTCTACTATTACCACTATTAGAAGTCTCACTTCAAATAGAAATAGTAACTTTCCTTTTAGAGTTCAACTAGAATTAGATACTTTCTAATAATTGGGCTAGCGTGGGGACCACTAGGGATTCCTTAGAAAGCTGGCTCCAACTGGGACTCGTGACCCCACATCTCATGTGTAATCCGGGCCCACAGTTAATTGCAAATAACTCCACTATATAAATGCAATTGAACTCCAGTCTTAGGAATATTACATAGAAGACCCTAAACTTCCTCATTACCACAAGTAGACCCCTCTATCAATATCCATGGATCAATTGGACCTGTCTTCCAAAATAGATCCATATCTTATTATCCTTGAGCCCCAATTAATTATAATGATCATAGGTACCTTTCTAATTAATTCTTAATCGGAATGGGTGCGCATTTACTAATGATAAATCCATTAATTGGCACAAGGGGATATTAGAGATAGATTCCATCTTGACTATTAAATGTTCCCACAGCTCTACTACCATGTACCCAAATCACCGAGGTGTTGACCTACAGTTGGCCTCACTCATTGGTGACTCAAAGCAAATGAATAGATAGAAACTTGAGTTCATTAATGTCTCAGGATTGAGAGCCTATTGCTAGGGAATTATGAGAGCAGACCTTAAAATAAAGACAGTGTTTATAAGGTGCTTCTCATGGTCCTTCAATACATCCAATGTACCAGCACTATGATCCAGAATCTTCCATTCTGATGATCGAGACAAGTCACACTATCTCATAGTGATCAAAGTACTGCAACCTTGTCAGTATGAGATGTCCAGTCTCATCACTGGTTGTGAATAATATTTAAGTATAAGATTTGCCACACATATCTCCCGTATGTGGATCTCATCCATACACATGTGTTACATCTAATATACTTGTGGACCCCGGTTTATCTCATGAACCATCATGTCATTCGTATTGGTTATGTGCAAGTATATAATAAATCACCATTCATCTCATGAAAGGAAAGCATGAATATATGAATAAATAAAGAATTTAATCAATTTATTATATCATCTACTGGATTGAGTCCATAAAACTAACAATCTCCCACTTGGGCTCAATGCCAGTTAGAGTTGCATCTCATGCACATCCCGTCTACTAATAGCTCAAAGACTTTGGTAGTCAAAGGCTTAGTAAATGGATCTACTAGATTGTCTACAGAGGCTATCTTGGTGATCGTACATCACCTCTCTGCACAATCTATCTGACCGTGTATTATTTCCTCTGTACATGCTTTTTGGCTCTTGGGTTATTTGGACTTAATGACTGCCCTGCTGTCATCACAGTAAACTGTGATTGGCTGTCCTGCCAAAAATACCACTCCAAGTTCCATAAGGAATCTTTTGAGTCAATCTGCTACCTTAGCTACTTCTCAAGCTGCTACAACATAAGCACATACCCAGAAGTTGATTTCCTGGAATCCTGATCTGACTAGAAGTCAGTATCTATGTAACCGACTGGAATTAACTCATCACTGCTGTAACTCAACATGTGATCTCTAATTCTTCTCAAGTATTCGAGAACACATCTTACAACAGTCAATGATAAAGACCTGTGCTAGACTGGTATTAGCTGACTAGGCCTATTACGTGATAGATATCTGGTCTAGTACAAAGCATAGCTTACCGTACCAGAACCTTATCTATGTACACATTATTGGGATAAGCCTATCATCCTATTTTTCCAGTCTCAATGGAAATTGATTCCTAGGATGTACCTGGCTTTTCCAAAGTCCTTTATTATCAAAAGTCTTAGCTAACCAAAACTTTTACTGTTGACGATATCCCTATGTCACTCCATGGGAGAAGGATGTCGTTGACATATAATATCAGAAAAAACTACCCTGCATTCTTGACTTTTCATTTACACATGACGTATCCGGATTCTGATAAAAATCAAGTGACTTGATTTCCTTGTCAAAATGGATGTTCCTGTTTCGGGATACCTGCTTTAATCCATAAATGAACTTATGCAGCCTGCAAAACTCTTTGCACTTGGTTATTAGCTATAAAACCATCTGGTTGCATCATATATATGTCTTCCTCAAGATTGCCGTCGTGAGACGCTGTCTTGATATCCATTTGCCAAATCTCCTCACCGAGATGAACCGCAATGGATAAGAGCATCTGGATGAAACTCTTCCATCTGGCTCTCATTTTCTTTTGTAGACTCACTTGCACCCAATAGGTTTGCTATTGGCAGGCAAGCCCACAAGTGTCCAGACCTGATTAGAGTACAAAGACTCCACCTCAGCTTTCATAGCATCTAACCAACATCCCAAAACTATGTCATTAACTGCTTTATCATAGTTATAGGGATTTTGTTCCGGTTACACCGGGATTGCCTTGTAAGACTTTCCCTAGACCGAGAACTTGTCAAGGGTCCTGACAATACTCCCACTATGACAAGGCACTGGTGTAACTACTGGGTCAATTATGGGCGGATTTTCTTAAAGTTTGGTTATTCTTGGATTTGGAATTGTTCTTTCTTGAATTTCTTCCAAGATAACCATTTCTAAAGATTTCCAGTTAATCTTATAATCTCCCTCCAGAAAACCGCATTGGTGCTGCGAAGCACTTTTTTGCTCTCTGGGATTATAGAGCAACCAACTTTTAGTTCCTTTTTTGGGATAGAATATAAACATATATACTTCCGACTTTGATTCCAACTAATCCGTCTTATCCTTCAGCACGTGTGCCAGACAACCCTGAAAACGTTGTAGACTAGGCTTTCGCCCTGTCCCTAACTCCCTGGGAGTCTCAAGTATAGACTTAGATGGAATGAGGTTTAGTATATATATTTCAGTTTCCATATCCCAAAATATAGGTAATCCTAGAAACTCAATTATAGACTTGATCATATGTAAAAGAGTCTTGTTCCTTCTTTTTACTACTCCATTCTGTTGAGGCAAACCAGGAGCAGACTACTGGGATCAAATCCCATTTTCTGATAAGTACCCGATAAAATTAGCGGAGAGATATTCGCCTCATCGATCTCATCGAAGAGTATTTATACTAATTGCTTTTCCGCTTCCGCTCGAAACTCTTTGAACTATTCAAAAATCTCGGACTTGCGGTGCATAAGGTATATGTATCCATATCTCGAGTAATCATCGGTGAAAGTGATAAAATACTCGTATCAATCTCTCGCTCTATTATTATGGGTCCATACACATCAGTAAACACTAACTCCAATAAATCTTTGGCTCGACTGCCCTTAGATGAATAAGGGTCTTTTGGTCATTTTGCCTTCCAGACAGGATTTGCAGAGAGGCATTGATTCTACCACCAATGAAGGCAAGATACCATCTTTCACTAGCCTGTCAATCCTGTTTAGGTTTATATGACCTAGCCTCTTAGGTGCCAAAGTTTGTTGGATTAGATGAAGGTGACAACCTCTTTAATGATGGTCTATTATTAGCATCAGCGTCATGTATCTCATACATTGTGGGAGTTAACAAATAAAAGCCATTGATTACCTTGTCAGAATATATAAGAGTACCGCTCCTCTTTAAGACGATGTAATTACCAAAAGTAACTGAATGACTCTTATTCATCATACTAGAAATTAAAATTCCGTCTTAAAACGGTACATATAATGTATCTGACAAAATCAACTTAATATCTGAAAATAACTAAGTTACTACTCCTACTGACACTGCTTCTGCCTTGGCTTCCGATCCCAGGTTAATACTGATTTCTCCGTCATTAATCCTCCTGGTTACCTGTAACTCCTACAACATATTACTGATGTAATTAGTTGCACCAAAGTCTACAAACCAAGATTCTGAAGTACTAGTTGAAAAACTATATTCAGAAACAAATGACTCAATCATACCTGAGGTCTTTTCCTTTGACAGAAATCGTGGACAATTTCTCCTCCAATGTCCCGTCATACCACAGTGGAAACACTTTCCCTTTGCTCCCTTACCCTTGACCTTGGCCACACCACTAGTGGAACCATGCTCCACCTTAGGACCTTTGATGACTGATTTTTTCTTGCTATCCCGGTCTTTGCCTTTCGGTTTAGACTTAGCAAATGACTTTTCTGTCATGAGGGTAGTTGATTTTTTCTTCATGATTTCCTCAAACACTACCAGCTGACGAGACAGCTCAGCTATGGTCATTTCCAATTTATTATAATTGATCTCGAAATGTTTGAATGAGTCCGGTAGTGATTGAATGATCATGTCGATCTGCGATTCTATATCAATCATAATCCCCAGTACATCTAACTCATTCAATATAAACTTCATTTGTAACAAATGTTTTTGTACTGGGGTTCCCTCAGCCATCTTTGTCTCCATCAGCACTTTTATAGCAACCTGCCTAGCAGGCCTAATCTGGTCTGCAAACATCTCCTTTAAGTTCGATATAATATCGTATGCTGACTTATAGGATTGATGTTCTTCTTGCAAAACAGTAGACATGGATGCCTGAATAAAACATCTGGCTATCTCATTGTTTTTGGTCCACTTGGTGTAGAAGTTTTTCACAATCTGTGGTGCATCAGGCTCAGGCTCAGGAAGGGGGGGTATTAGAAGGACATATTTGCAACTTGAAGATGTTAAGATAATATCCAGGTTCCTTTTCCAGTCTACATAATTGGATCCCATCAACTTGTTCTGGTTGAGGATGGTCGCAAGTGGATTGAAAGTATTTGAATTCATGCTGTATAAATAAAAGCACATAACCATACATTCAATGAAAGAATATAAATGACATTAGGGTTTAGTATTCTACCAAATTCATGTGGGAATCCTCATAAGCACTGAATTTAGAATACATCGGAATCCCAATCCCCTAGGGCATGCCTCCTTGGGGAGTGCAAATGCCCCATAGATTGGTGCAGATCAAAGTCGTCAAAATTAGGATTAAGACTAACTATCCTTGATCCCCAATCATTCATTATCACCTAGGTATCTCATACCAGATAATGTATGACTCCCGATTTGCTTTGGTCTCTAAAATACATGAGGCAAATCCTTGGGGATACTACATCATTATTTTAGTTAAGTGTGACCCACCAACTAATATTGCATGACAACCGCGATGGGCAGCTCCTCCTTGGGGAGTGAACCCCCACCACGTCTCATCAATACTATCCATAGGAGATCCATATCTAGTAACCAGATAAATAAAAGCCCTCCGTGGGGAACGGCCACTCTCTTGGTGGCGCGAGGCTAATACTTTCCTTACAATGAACCTATGGTGGAAAACCATAGGGATTTATCAATTTAAATGCCCCGCTCCCACTTAATATTTTAGAATTGAGGATTTCATTTTAAAGTATTAGGGCCCACATATATAAATATATGAATCATCAAATCATCTCATGATATGATCTAAGATTGGTTCCAAGTCAAGTTATTTTAAGGAAAGACCAGTTTCTTAAATTTGTGTTGCCAATGTGTCCATCTCATGGGTCATCGACACTAATTAGAATTCTTTCCAAAAATTAATTTGATTTGACCAATATTAGTAACTTGCTATGTTTGGATCAGATTTGGAAACATTCTAAATAAAGCATTCAACTATAAATAGAAAACGCTAAAATTAGAAACTAGTCCTCTCCTCCACATGGCCCAAGCGGAATAGACTTCTTGGACTTCTAGACTTTCCAAAATTTTGGAATTCATCAAACTCTTTGGGAAACTCCAAAACACCTTTGGCAATCTTCAAACTCTTTTGATTAGGAGTCCAACTTCACTTTCCTTCTTAGTCTCGGACATCTCCAGAATTTACAAATTTAGAAATTACATAAATTCCTATGTCTCTACGATGAGACTTACATGATAATCTATTAATGGAAATAAAAAGGCTCATAGGGAATTTCACCATGCCTTGCCCTAAACCGGGAAAACAAGGAAACCATGATGCCCTTTACAATTTGCCAAAAACAAACATTCAACCATAAAAGAAAGTAAAAAGACTTGTGGGCCATATGGAGAGGACATGATAACCTGCATGTTAGTATCTCATACTAGCAAAGCAACTCACAAAGTCGGGTTACCAAACAATAATGGAAAGACAAGATGCCAAATATTGCCACCACTATGATTCATGCCCCCTACGCAGAGGAGGTCCGGGGGTGTCCCCCGGCGGGGGCTCGGGGGCAGCGCCCCCAAAACAAAAACAAAAATTGAGATCTCATATGTCAGTCTGTTCGGTCGACCTACTAGAGGGTTCGGTCGACCGGACTCAGTGTCTTCGGTCGACCTGCCAGAGGGCTCGGTCGACCTGCTTGACGGAAATCTGCAAGTTGGGTTTTTGTATTTCGTGTCCAACCATCTCCAAAACTCTTCTGAAGATTTCCAATGGCTTCCTACCATCATTCCATCATTGTTAGACCCTTATGTGACTATCCAAATATGGATTTACTAATTGTCCAAGCAAAACCATCAAACTGATCCATACATAGCCCTTGATCTATCCTCTTCGCATCTCATGTAAAGATTAGATCAAGCTTACTGATCTAACATGATAAGAGATGAGGTAAGGCTCTGATACCAATTGTTGGAAATAGGGTGGGCCTCTAGGATAGGTTTCAAAAACTTTTGACCCACTTGACGCAGGGATCAACTATCCATAAGGCTACAAAACCCAATCCAAGATCTATGTCCTCAATCTCAGTCATCATGATCAGTAAAACAATTTATCTAGAAGATAAAAACAGCAACATATAAGCAACAAATAAATCTACAACATGCATGGAAGTAGATTATACCTTTGGAGCTCGGTTGTGCTCTAATGGAGGAGTTGCGTCTTTCTTTGATGATGAAACGCTTTCACTAATCAAATAGGGATCTCCAAGACCTCTTGATCTTCCACGCTATGACCCGTATCAGATTCTCCTTTTCTCAAGAAGATGGTGGGATCTCCAAGAGAAAACTACTAGGAACTCTAGGGAGGAACTAGAAAGAGAACTAGAAGAGGAAGAGGAGGAAGAACATGTGCAAATATTGCACTAGGGAGGCTTAGGGCGTGAATCCCAATGTGGATTTATGCATGGGACGTCCAAGGCATCCTCCCCTCTTATTTATAGCCTTTTCAAGTTGCCTCCTCTTTGCTAATTATAATAGAAATCTTACTTCCACAATAATTAGTAACTTACCATATCATAATTAGAAGTCTCACTTCAAATATGATTAGTAACTTTCTAATTCCTTTCTAATTAAAATAGAAGTCTTACTTCTATTAAAATTAGTAAGTCTACTATTACCACTATTAGAAGTCTCACTTCAAATAGAAATAGTAACTTTCCTTTTAGAGTTCAACTAGAATTAGATACTTTCTAATAATTGGGCTAGCGTGGGGACCACTAGGGATTCCTTAGAAAGCTGGCTCCAACTGGGACTCGTGACCCCACATCTCATGTGTAATCCGGGCCCACAGTTAATTGCAAATAACTCCACTATATAAATGCAATTGAACTCCAGTCTTAGGAATATTACATAGAAGACCCTAAACTTCCTCATTACCACAACTAGACCCCTCTATCAATATCCATGGATCAATTGGACCTGTCTTCCAAAATAGATCCATATCTTATTATCCTTGAGCCCCAATTAATTATAATGATCAATAGGTACCTTTCCAATTAACTCTTAATCGGAATGGGTGCGCACTTACCAATGATAAATCCATTAATTGGCACAAGGGGATATTAGAGATAGATTCCATCTTGACTATTAAATGTTCCCACAGCTCTACTACCACGTACCCAAATCACCGAGGTGTTGACCTACAGTTGGCCTCACTCATTGGTGACTCAAAGCAAATGAATAGATAGAAACTTGAGTTCATTAATGTCTCAGGATTGAGAGCCTATTGCTAGGGAATTATGAGAGCAGACCTTAAAATAAAGACAGTGTTTATAAGGTGCTTCTCATGGTCCTTCAATACATCCAATGTACCAGCACTATGATCCAAAATCTTCCATTCTGATGATCGAGACAAATCACACTATCTCATAGTGATCAAAGTACTGCAATCTTGTCAGTATGAGATGTCCAGTCTCATCACTGGTTGTGAATAATATTTAAGTATAAGATTTGCCACACATGTCTCCCGTATGTGGATCTCATCCATACACATGTGTTACATCTAATATACTTGTGGACCCCGGTTTATCTCATGAACCATCATGTCATTCGTATTGGTTATGTGCAAGTATATAATAAATCACCATTCATCTCATGAAAGGAAAGCATGAATATATGAATAAATAAAGAATTTAATCAATTTATTATATCATCTACTGGATTGAGTCCATAAAACTAACAGTATCTCCTCCAGGAAAACATCCTGAAATTCACAAATAATTGGTGATGCATGCTTTCACAAATGGTACCAATAGGAAGCTCTAGAGGTGAGGAAGATGATCATGGAGTCCATTTCTTGATTGAGAAGGGTTCTTGTGGTGATTTATGAGGAAGGAAGCAAGAGGGACAAGGGAGAAACCCTAGGGCTGGAACTTCCTCTTCTCCAAGGGTTTTAGCAAGAAAGGGGGAAAATGAAGAAGAAAGCTCTCCTTATGTAGCAAGTGGGGGATGGGGCCCACAACTTAAAAGACTTATCGGGCTAAAAACATGGCTTTCTGGGCTTCAAATGAATTCGACGAAGAAGACAAAGTTGATCGGCAAAATTTCTAGTTTCTAAAAAGTATATATTTTGCACGTTTTGGTGACAATGAAATTGGTGTCCAGATTTTTGGGTAAAAAGACCATTTTGCCCTCAAATTGTAAAAAGTCAGGTTTAGGGCCCTCGAATGGGAACGAAGTCAACATGAAGGTCGTAGGGATTAACAAGATAAGTCAAATGGGGTTAAAATATAATTTTTGGAAATCATTTGTAAACCCCCAATCTCACGCAATTCGTAGCAAGAACCCCAAAAGGGTCCCACAAGTAAAAAGGCTCTCAAAATTCCCCAAAGCTATTATAAAAGCTATTCTAATCCCAAACTTAACCAAAACCCGCTAAACACACTTAAAGCTAATGTACAACTTAATTAACTCTAATCGAGGTCTCTCGAGTCGGGGTCTTACAATAGGCCCACAAAGCATCAGACAGTTTGTCGCTCCAATCTCTTTTGTGACTGGAGACCATTTTCTTGAGGATTTTACAGAGTGTTTTGTTGAAAGCTTCTGCTAATCCGTCTGCTGCCGGATTGTATGGAGTCGAAGGACAGCTTTCAATTTTGTATTTGTCGCAGAACCTGTAAAATCGATGATCCCGATATTGTGGTCCGTTATGATGGACGAATCTTTTAGGTATGCCAAAACGACAAACAATGTTGGTGCGCAGGAACTGAATGACTGATTAGGTTTTCATTTCGTTGTGCGCAAATGCTTCTGACCACTTGGGGAAATAATCCGTAACGGCAAAGATGAAGCGATGACCTTTGCTTGAAGGGGGAGAAATAGGATATTTGCTTGAAGGGGGAGAAATAGCGGCGAAGATGAAGTGATGTCCATACCCCAGGCTTCGAAAGGCCATGAGATCGTTGTAGGATGCATCCATTCTGGAGCCATGTGCATGTAATCTCCATGAACTTGGCATTGTTGGCAGTGCTTAGCAAATTGCATTGCGTCAGCTACCATGGTAGGCCAGTAATAACCTAACCTTTTTATCTGATCGTAGAGCTTGAGACCAGCCTGATGAGCTCCACAAAGACCAGCATGAACTTCTTTGAGTGTTTCTTCAGCCTCTTGTTCTGACAAGCAGCGTAGAAGTACTCTGTTGAAGGATTTCCTACAAAGGATTTTAAAGGAATATCCAAATGAAAGTTTGGGGTTCGCCTTTGGATGCTTACCCGTTCTTTTGGATCTTCAAGTAAGATTCTGAACATAGTGTAATCAATGAACGGATACCTCCATTCGCAGATTGAAGGTTGAAGGATAGAAATCTGACTTCCAACCACTCGGTGGCATTCAGCAACTGCTTGGTGTGTTTTCTTCTCTCGCACACTATGATTTGCATGTTTTCCCCTTCCTGGATCACCATAGATGCGGCAAGTCCAGCCAGGGCATTTGCACGGATGTTTTCACCTCTACGAATGTGGGTGATGTGACAGATGTCAAACTTTTGCAGAAGCGATTGTGTCTTGTTGTAGTAAGGCAGTAGATCAGGCTTCCTGACTTCAAATTTTTGATTCATCTGGTTGACGATCAGTTGAGAGTCTCCAAAGACTTCCAACATGGTGATGCCAGATTCGATGGAGAGTTCCAATCCAAGGATCAAAGCTTGGTATTCTGCCGCATTGTTTGTGCATGGTTCCAGTAGCGAGAAAGCGTGTGGAATCATGTATTTGTCAGGGCTAACAAAGAGGATGCCAACTCTTGAGACCAGCTATCTTTTTTCATTTGTCCCGGTTGCACCGTCAAAGTACATGTCCCATGAGGCATTTTGTGAGAAAGTCTCCACATTGTAGATTGGTTCATCTGGGAGATCATCTCTGAGTGGAGAATCTTTAGGCAATGGATGCTCTACGAGAAAGTTCACTAGAGCTTGGCCTTTGATTGCTTTTTGCAGTACATACCTAATATCAAGTTGTGATAGAAGGATGAACCATTTTTCCTGTCGGGCATGGAGAGATTCTGTTTTTGTGACAATGACCTTCAAGAGGTTGATCCTCGAGACCAGGTAGACCGTGTTGGAAAGCAAGTAGTGACATAGCTTTTGTACGACGAACATCACTGCAAGGCATTCTTTTTCGACTGGAGAGTAGCAATGCTCTGCACCTACTAGCATGTGGCTGAGGTAGTATAGAGCAGCTTATTTTCTTTCATCATTTTCTTGGAAAAGTAGAGCACCCAGAGAGTGATAAAGGGCTCTTGTGTACAGGATGAATGGTTTTCTAGTAGTAGGAGCAGCTAACACTGGAGGTTTTGTCAGGTATGACTTGATATCTTGAAATGCAGCTTCACAGTCAGCATCCCATACAAAGTTTACCCTTTTTTCATCAACCAGGAGAATGGACGGCATTTCCCCGAAAGATTGGAGATGAACCGTCTGATGTAGGCCAATCTCCCTTGAAGCCCTTTGAGTTCTCTCAAGGTTCTTGGAGAGGGCATTTCTAGAATAGCCTTGACTTTTATGGGGTCAAACTCTATTCCAGCTTTCCGAACTAGGAATCCGAGGAACTTACCCGACGAGATGCCGAGAAGCACTTCAGAGGATTCATTCGTAGTTTGTGTTTGCGAAGCCGGAGGAAGACTTCTCAAAGATCTTTGAGAGGGTCTTCTTTTCTTTTGCTTTTGACGGCGAGGTCATCAACGTAGCATTCGACCGTCTTGTGCTGCATATCTTGGAATATTTTCATCATAGCCCTTTGACATGTGGCACCAGCATTTTTCAAACCAAATGGCATGATAGTGTAGCAATACACGCCAAATGGGATCCGGAAGGATGTGTGTTTTTCATTTTCAGGATGCTTCTTTATCCGATTGTAGCCAGAGAAACCATCCATGAATGTCATTCGCTCGAATCCACAGGCATTGTGAATGATTACCTCTGGTATGGGGAGCTGGAATTCATCTTTAGGGCATGCGCCATTCAAGTCTTTATAGTCAATACAGACCCTGATCTGCCCGTTTTTCTTTGTCACGGGGACAATGTTGGCGAACCATTCAGGATGTTGATCCTCACGGATGAAGCGGACGCTTTTGAGTTTTTGAACTTCTTGTTCAATTTTATCTATCACATCTGGACGGAATCTTCTTTGGCCCTACTTGACAGGCTTGATGTCTTCTTGATGATTGAGTTTGTGGACTGCTATTTTGGGGTCCAAGCCAGGCATTTCAGCGTAAGACCATGCAAAGCAATCAACGAACTCACGAAGAAAAGCGATGTACTCGGGTAACTCATCATCCTTTATATTCTTGCTCATGAATACAGGACGTGAGTTATCTGGTGTTCCCAAGTCTATCTTTTGAACAGGATCTTCTGTTGGAAGGTTCGGAGGTGGTTCCTCCAAAATATTTTCGGAGGCTTCCATCTTAACGAAACCTTTAGAGGTTTCAAGGGCATTTCCAGACCAAGGTTTTGTTCCTTTCCATGGGTCTTCTTGATCGATGATCTTCTCAAGGCTTGCTATGAGATGGTCCCAATCGCCTGTTGAAACTGGGTCGAAGTAGGGTACTTCTTTTGGAGACGAGGGTTCTTCTGGGTCAGAAGACCACACGTTTGTGCCATCAGATAATTCCTCTTCATTGTTAGAGAAATCGTACCAATCGGATGAGCTTCCTGGATCTTTGTCAAGTGACTCATCGAAGAGATATCCAGGGAGATCAATGTCTTCATGGATACGAGATGTTGAGTCTTGGCTGGTAAGTCGACTTTTAAGCCTTTGCGTCAACTATCTCAGAGGAGTGTCGGGATCATACCCTAACCCATGTGAAGACTTTTCTACATGGCCGTAGAGTCTCCAATCTTCCAGCTGGCTTTTGGTCAAGGCGGGCCCCAATGGCGTGAGAATATCGCGGCCTTCTCCCAAACCGACTGGGTTTTGAGCATCATAGCCCATTTTCTTCATAATAGCTTGTGCCACATGACTATATAAGCATAGTTTAGGCATACCTTCGTTTTGGAGAGGTTCAAGCATGGAGTTTGATGAAGAAGCATCCGATCTATAGAAGAAAATCGGCTTTTCCTTTGCTGAAGTTGCTGGAACAACAAAGGAAGCTTACGTAGGATCTTCTATGTCAGAAGGTGTCTCCATTGGAGTAAGAGCAGGCTGAACTTGCTGAGTGTCAGCTTGGCTTGACGATGTGTCATCTTCTGGCTCTGAATCCGAATCAGTGTCTTGTATGATAGACACGAAAGAAACAACAAATTTGCCCCTAGACTTTTGCTTTGCCTTCTTCACTTTAGTCGTGATGACCAAAGGCTTTGAAGGTTTGATGGAGATGATGAAGGGAGATTAAATGCTCTTTTCGGATTTACCGGATGGTTTGTTTTCTTCCGATGATTGTTGAAGAGCCTTGCCTTTATCTTTCTGGAGATTTTCGGCAAAGGGTACTATTTCATTCTCCTTTTCTTCTTTTTCACCTCCATACATCTGGGAGTCTGTGAAGTGGACTTCTTTACCTTTAAAGGGTTTTCTGTCCGTAAAGACTCGATGTATCATGCCGTCGTCGCCAACAAACTTGATGCATTGATGTAGAGTTGAAGGGACAACACCATTCTCGTGGATCCAGGGGCATCCGAGAAGGATGTTGTAGCATGAAGGGGTTTTTTATTGCATACACAGTGACCTCAGAGATAAGATCACTGATTTGCAATTTGAGCCTAATTTTACCGATAGGCCTTTGAGTACTCCCATCGTATCCAAAGATAGATACAGATGTGTGGCTCAGCTTGCTGGGTGGGACGCCCAATTCTTCGAAAGCCGAACTGGAGATAAGGTTAAGTGCAGAACCTGGGTCGATCTGAACTCTGTGTATAGGCATTTCCTTGATGTACCCTGTGAAGTACAGGGGTCGGTTGTGCCTTGTTTCGCCAAGTAGGAGGTCTTCCTTTGTGAAGGCGATGGTTGCACTGGCTGCTTTTTTAACGAGAGGCATTCGATGCAGGATCCCTCAGCTTTCTTCTTTTCTCCCTTTGAGGAAGTTTCTGAGTTTTTGACCCGGTAGTCTATTTCAATTTGAAGAACTTACGGGGCATGTTTGTGACATCCTCATATAGTTGTTGTAATTCTGAAATGAGATTATCACAAGTGCGCGGAGACATTCGCAATAAGTGTAGGATGTGCAGACGTGCAGGTATGTGCTTGAAGTGTTCAATCAAGTCATAGTTGAAAGCCTCCTTGGGGCATGCATGTTCATCATGGTTGCCACAGGGGGTGCTTACAATATCTTTTCCCGAAGGATTTACATAAGTAAAGGAAGATTGGTTGTAATTTTTGTGGTAGTCCCGGCCAGAGCGGGTGCCTCTACCAACTTCGAAAGCTTCTTAAGAAGGGTCTTCATTTGGAAGTCTTCAGGATCAAGAGGCAGTTGTTTTTCATTTACTGAGGATGTATCTGGAGGAGAGTTGTCATCCTCGGTAATTGTGTTGCATGGAGCATTTTTTGGGAATAGTCTTGAACAGCATCCAGCAACTTTTCTTCTTCGTTGACCAATTCATCGTCCCAAGCATCAATAGCCGGGGTTTATTCTTGATGATTAGTAGGGAAGAGCGTGAGTCCTAAAGTCACAGTCTCAGGAGAAGAAGCTTGAGAGGGTGTTGTCTCAGTGAAAGTCATGTGAGACGAGGTAGCTCCAGAAGATATGGTGCTAGGCGTCGTCGGAGTGTAAGTGATCTCATCAAACAAGGCTTCGGAAGAGCTATAATCTCGAATTATTACATTACAGGCAGCTCTGATAGGAGGTGTTTCTTGCTCGGAGTCAGACTCCTCGAATGCTCTGGATTGCGAGGAAGCTCGTTGACGCGGTCCTGCTCTTGTTCTAGAGCGAGATGCTGTAAGATCCTTATATATTCTTCAAGATCAGGTATGGGAGCCAAATCTTCTTCTTTGTTTGTTCTTCGTGGTTCAACATGGTTGATTTCCACTGGAGCAATGATGGGTGCTGGGTTAACAGCATTTTCTTGTACAGCCTCTTGGTCTTCTTCGTCATCAGACCAAGATCCTTGTGGCTGTAAGGGGTTATATCAGATTACTGGCGTAAGGTGAGTTTCAGGAACCCATTCTTCATCGGAGAGATATTCTCCTGTTTCAAGGGATTCCACCCACTCATCGGTGTAGTTAGACTTGTATCCATCGTCGGTATCGCTGGACTTGTATCCATCAATGGAGAATCCAACTACCGAATTGCAAGAGTATGATGCCCCCTATGTGGCTTCTTTGAATTGAGGTGGCATGAAATCACTGAGAGTGAATTTTCTTACCCCCTTTGAAGTCTCTGGAAGGGACATTTCTGTTGCCCCTAGTGAAGCGGTGGAGGAGGCCTCTGCCTTTTCATGGACTTCTTGTTTTGGCTGGGTCTTCTGTTACCGTTTGATCTTGAGGAGATGTTTCCTATCCAGCCTTCGCTGTAGAGCTGTCGGCTTTGTTTTCACGACCTCCCAATTTTCATCTTCCAGGAGATCGAGATGTACCCATATGGGTTGTCCATCTGGTGTTGGGTAAGGAACAAGTTCTTCGGATTCTTGGATTGTGTTTATCACCTTGAAGGAAGTAGTGATTTTCTTCTTCGGTGATTTTTGTGTTTTTCCACATGACACCATGTTGACGGAGGCAGACCCATAGTTTTTGTCAAAGGTGATGACTCCATTTTTCCACATCTCGTTTATTTTCTCCCTCACAACAAAGCATTGATTGAGAGGATGTGAGATCATTTGGTGGTATGGACAATACCGAGGATCATTGGTTTTGCCAACATCTTTCGGTCTTTTGGGTTCAGGCAAGGTGAGCTTGCCGTTTGCCACGAGAGTCCTGAAGATTTCATCAACATCTTCATCGAACAGGTATTTTTTTCTACTCGCTCTTTAAAGGCATCTGAGAGTTAAGGTCTTTTACCTGCAGCTTTGTTTTCAGCTTTCTTTGGTGGCTGAGGAGCTGATTTGGCTTGCACATTGAGGACCTGTTTTTTCTTTGGCTTTGAGGTCGCAATGGCGATTGGCTCTTTTCTTGATGGTTTCTGACTATTGAGGTCTTTAATCACCGTTTCAGCCTCCATGGAAGCTTCTAGGAGTTCTCCCAGGTTCTTTGATTTGTTGTCGATGATCATGGAGCAGATTCTAGCTCTCATGTTGTTTCGACAGATGTCGACTAGCGACACTTGTGGCAGTACATCTGAGCATTTGTATGCCATTGCTTTCTACTTGTGAATGAAGTCGTATATTGACTCATTCTCCCCCTATTTTAGGCTGCGTAGCTGAGCCATAGTAGCGGGATAATCCTCACCTCTAAAGTGAGTCAGGAAGCGTGTCTCTAGCATGGCTCGATTTTGGATGGAGTCCTCCGGTAAAGTGGAGTACCGGTCAAAGGCCATACCTTTTAGGGTACTTACAAAGAGGCAGATCTTGAGTGCATCTTGATCCACGATAGCTCTCGTCAAGATTTTGAAGTGGATGACGTGCTGTCTGGCTAATCCTTTCCCCGTATATGTTTGGAGAGTAGGATGCTTGAATTTTGTAGGGGGCGGGACCGAGTCCATCCATAAGGGATATGGTGGCTTGATCCCATGCTCCTTGAGTATATCCTCTTCTTTTGCTTTGACGAGGATACCGTCTACGTCCTTTTTAGTAAGGGCGCGTGACTCATTTTCTTCTCCATTTACCTCATCATCTTGAAGATTCGGAGGAGGTTCATTGTTCGCCTGATTTTAGAAGGCGAGGAGAAGGTTTTCCATCAGAGTTTCAATCCTCTGCTGGCCTTGTTCCAACTACTAGATGCATGTGAGCGCATCATCTTGAGGTGGTGGCTCAGAATTTGTAGCCAGGACGTTCATCCCTTGGGATTCGAATGAAGAAAGTGTCCTGGTGACTGAGCCGGGGCTCATTCTTTTTTATGAAGAGCTTGAGGAAGGATCACTCTGTCGTCCTTTGCTTGAAGGAGCAGGGGGTTCTTCTGGGTGTCTTCTTGTCCTGGAGGCACTGAGGGTCACCAGACGTCAGACATGGATTTTTGCTGCGGACTTTTGGCGTCTTCTGGCTTTTCCAACCATATGGACAGCAGCAGTTTGGTCGGGTCTTTCTTTTTCGACCTATTTGTGAGAGATTTGAAGTGTAGGAGGCTGAGTCCTTTGCTTCTCTAATCTCTTTTGTCGATACGACGTGCGGCGGCATACACGACGAGCAATTTGAGCTTCGGTCAGCTCTGGCTGGGCTTTGACAATGAAGGATGTGCTCCCTCTGGCGCAGTAGCCAAGCCTGTCTTCTTTATAGCTAGGCAAGGATAGGATGCGGACCCGGTCCTTTCCCTTTTGCAGCAAAGCTTTGAATTTTTTGAGTTTGGCCCTAGTAGAGATGAAGGAATGAACTGCAGGATTGTAGGCCTTAGCAAGTGCTTGTAGAGGCCTAGTGATGCATGACTTGGTTTTGTACTTGTAGGAACAAGCCGGTTGATGCAGGGTTGACTTGGTTGTCAAGTCGGAGACGGGTCGCTCCTATTTCATGTAAGCAAGAGGGTAGAACTGGTTCTCCTTGAGTGGGGCCAGGTATGCTGGCTTGGTGGATGTTTGGGACCTTGTTTGTTTTGGTGAAGGTCTTGGGGACCAAGTCTTGGGATAGACCTGGTTGTTTGTGGGTCGAGGCTTCGCGGGGGTGCCGCAGCTTCGGGCTTCTTGGTGTTCGCCTTTGGTGTCACGGTAGTGACAATTTGTTCTTCGGGAAGTGGGAATGATCCCAGCGTCCCAAAGACGATAGTTCGGGGAGTTGAGGTCCACCCGGTGTTCAGAGAGTTGTCGAGGGAGTCGACGCGTCGGCAGCTAATAGGGCGCTTGTAAGTGCGCGTGGTTTGCTTCTGTTGAAACATGAGTTGGTGCTTGTTCTCATCAAAAGTAATGGTCAAGGAAGCTGCCATTGTTAGTTTTGAAAATTTCTGAAACAAGACCACATCCATTAGTAATCACAAGACTATATTGATCATAAATGGAAAATTCTATTGTTTTGTCTTTTCAAATCGCTCGAGAGACATGACCCAAGCGACATGAGGAAGGCAAAAGGCCATAGATGGTACAATTGTTCTTATCGCAAGTATGGTGAGCGCAGAGTGAGCGTCCTAGTGACTGCTAGAAGCAATTGTGAACCTAAATTCGACTTATCGTGAAGCAGAGCTTGTTCGAGGTAAGAAAAATATAATGATGGAGTTACAAATGTGCCGGTCGCAAATACAGTAGACCCTGAAAGGGCGTACCAGTACCGCTAGGCACAAATGTTTGGAGATCGCATCCATGAGATGGGATTCTCTATTTTGAAAGGTCAAGATTGGATTCATCAAAGAGAGTAGATGGTATTCCGATCCAAATACGGGCTCAACGAAGTACCCAGAAGGGAAGGAACCATAATTTCTCGGATCTGAACCCAAAAATGACGAGACTTTTTTTTTAAAGGCCATGAACGGATTCATCAAAGAAAATAAAAGGCATTCCAATATAAATACGGACTCAACGATTTCAGCGAGCGCCAGTGCCTAGAAGGGAAAAGACCAAAATTTATCAGATCTGAACCCAAAAATGACAGAATTTTTTTTTTTGAAGATTTTTTAAAAATTTTATATTTTATATTTAAGATTTTTTTTAAAAATCTTTTTTTTATTTTCTTAAAGATTTTTTTTAATATTTTTTTATTTTAAATATTTTTTTTATTTAAAAGACGAGAGAGTACACATAGGCCTCCTAACCCGGTCTTATGAAATCTCGATTGATAGAATTGACCCCAGGTAAGGGTAGGATTACATAACGAACCGGTTTGGAGGACCCTTCCTTAGAATAGTCAAGTTGTCTCCACACTCTGGACAAGGCTTTTCTTGCATCAACCATTATCAAAGAACACAATTGGTTTAACCTTAGTGGTCTATGCCTTTTTTTCTTTTTTTTAGATCCCATATAGACTCATCGAAGAGAAACGATGACCGAATCCCTAATCCGAACACAGGCTCAATGATTTCCTCGAGCGCTAGTGCCCAGAAGGAAAAGGATCAAAGTTTCTCAATTTTGAATCCAAAATGAGAAATTTAAATTTTTTTTTATCCTTGACAGACTCATCGAAGAGAAACGATGGCCAATCCCTGATCCGAACACGGGCTCAACAATTTCCGCGAGCGCCAATGCCCAGAAGGGAAAGGATCAAAGTTTCTCAATTTTGAATCCAAAATGAGAAATTTGATTTTTTTATTTTTTTTATCCCTGACAGACTCATCGAAGAGAAACGATGGCCCAATCCCTGATTCGAACACGGGCTCAACGATTTCCGCGAGCGTCAGTGCCCAGAAGGGAAAGGATCAAAGTTTCTCAATTTTGAATCCAAAACAAGAAATTTGATTTTTTGATCTTTTTTACAGATTCATTGAAGAGAAACGATGGCCCAATCCCTGATCCAAACACGGGCTCAATGATTACCGCAAGCGCCAGTGCCCAGAAGGGAAAGGACCAAAGTTTCTCAATCTTGAATTGAAAATGAGAAATCTAATTTTTTGATTTTTTTTAAAAGAGAAAGAGTGGAAATAAATTCAAAGAATTAGAAATTTCCAAAAAATCCCATCTCATTTTTTTTAGATGCGAAATTCAACATAGGGCACCAACTAGAAAGTAGCCAAGGAATCCAGAAAAGAAGTATAAGCATAGAGCAAAAATATGGTATGCAAATACTTCATTTCCTAGCATTTTGGTCTCAAATGAATGAGTCCCACCGGGTGACGCCAGCTTGATGGACCGCGCTCTTGCACACTGTTCTATTGAGGTCGGCGGACGTGGGAGCCCATGGGGTACGACCCTTTTGTAACCGGTGGAAAAGCGGGTATCAACATTTTTTTTATGTGGGTGTACCAGATTTTCTATTTTACTTGGAATTGTAAGCGGTGATCCGGGAATCGACTTTCACAAATAAAAAGGAAATCAACTTCTTTCAAGTTTTCCATTGCACATGTATTTAAGAAAAGAGACATTTTCTTGATTTGCCGTGAAAGGCGATTTTTTTTTGCATTTATAAGCCGGTTTTTGGCGTTTATAGCCGATTTACAATTCTTATCAATAATGAAAGACAAGAGTTGTGATTTTTGTCTCTTTTAGAAAAATACAAAATACAATGAAAAGCAAGAAAAAGAGGATCTAACTTCTCAGGAGATTGTGGGGGGACTCGTTTAGATTGACGGTCGCAAGCTATATGTGGACTTCGCCATCATCCATGCAGATGAAAACAGAGGATACTCTTGATTCGCTTGGCTTGGCAATAACCTCAGATTCTTAGAGGACAAAGACCTAGAGAAGGTCCTATGTCCAATAAAAAGCTAAGTATTCGGGCTGAAAAGCCACGTCAAAGCCATTGGAGATAGAAGGAGAAGGGAAGGACCTTGGGAGGGGTTGTAGACACCTCATTTGGCCCCTACGAAAGCCTTAAATACCTGTCATATATAGCGATGCCCCCATTTCACCAATAATTGAATGATTAATGGCATAATTCAGATTAATTAATGACGATGAAGATGCTTGTTGATAGTTTTAGACTCAGTTCAACGACTTCTAGAAATCCGTAAGAAGAAAGCCGAATCGCATTGAGATCTCGAGTCCAACTCACATAGGGAGCAGACTACTACACTAACTCAACATATTCCAAACCACTTAAGACATTCTTAGGCCAATCGTTACGAAGATTATACTTAGCTTGCCTAAATGCCACCCCATTACCCTAAGTTAGGATGCCAGATCCATTAATCCAGAGGTCTCCCTTTTTCCAAGCCCTTAATCATTAGTACAGTTGGACCCTTGGATTCTTCACTTCAAGAGCTTTCCAATGGTATATAGAACGTCCAAATCCGATAAGCGGATGAAAAGTTATGAGTTTTCGAAGTTTGCCTTAGAAAGAGTAATGGAAATCCATCTAGGCACCACCCAAGTGGCGCCCACCCTACTCCATTGCATCTAGACGCCCCATGTGTGGCGCCCACATTAGCCGTGACACCTAGGCACCCCATGTATGGCGCCCACCCTCCAAAATCACTAGTTTGGCCTAAAATGGACCGGAACCACTCAACGCAGGGACCAAACTCCGAAAATGAATCGACTCCATCTAGGCACCACCCAAGTGGCGCCCACATACTTCATTCCATCTAGATGCCCCATGGTGGGCACCCATACTCTTCAAGTCCACCCAGGCACCACATGTGTGGCGCCCACCCTCCTATTCCACAAATTTAACTTAGGGCAACCCGCAACCGCTCCAAGCAAAGACCCACACTTCATTCCATCTGGGCACCACCGTTGTGGCGCCCACACTCTCTAGTCCACATAGGCACCCTGTGGTGGACGCCTACCATGTCCAGTCCACCTGGGCACCACCCTTGTGGCGCCCAGTCAATTAAGTGCTAGTGTAGGTCATCTCAGATGAACATCTATTCATTTTATCCCAACTTCAGATGGGACCAAACTTTGAGAATGATCCGAACCACATAGGCTCCACCCCATGGGAGCCTACCATGAACCGGTCCACATAGGTGCCAGCCCTATGGCGCCCACCCTACACAGTCACCTGGGCACCACCCCATGGGCGCCCAGCCTATTTTCTAAACCCTAATTTTTCCCAAAACACTTAGGCCGCCTTGGGATGCGTGAAACCTTCTAGAATCACGAACTAATGAAACCCTAGCCCTCCTAAACTCATCCCAAACCTCTATTTAAGGATCTCTTAACCTCATTTACAAGGGAGCTACCTAAAAAGAGAGAAAAGTATAGAGAATAAGCAAGAGGAGAAAGGTAGCCACCATTAGAGAGAGAACTTCATATCTAGAGAAGAAGAAGGGGAAATAGAAGGGAGGACTCCCATATCTTCAACTAGAGTTATGGTTCTTCGCGAAAGCTTCGTTCTAGGAACTTGAAAAGTGTGATTCAAACCGGTATTCCTGGATCTCCTTCTTCTTTTATTGCATTTTATCATCATCTTTGTTTAGAAACATGCTTAGGATCATTTAGGCATCATAGATCTATATTAGTTTTGATAAAAATGGTATCAACATCTCATCACATTAATAACATGTTTAGATTCATACTAGTGGTGTAGATCTACATTGATCTTGTAGTTCTAATTGCTTAACTAGGTTAGATCTTGCATTTATTTAGATTGAAAAGATTGTCAAAAGCCCCAACAGAAAGGCTGTGCGCCACCCCCTGGGCGCATACCCTCTCCGGATTGGCTAGGTGCCACCCTCTGGGCGCCTACCCTTCTGAGACAGGGTTTGGTTTTGTTGCATCGTTTTTTCGTTGATTTATTAATTGTATCATTAGTAGTTCATATTAGGACATTCGTATCAGTTGCTGAATATCGAAAACTGTGCTGAGAAACTCTAAGACTGTTGTGCATTCGTTGTATTTTTGTTGGAAATCCTGACTGAACAGGGTAGGCACCACAGGTGTGGCGCCCAAGTGGACTTTTCCACTTCCGCATACAATTTTTCGATCTTTTGCAATTAGTGCATTTAGAAATTGCATCACAATGATATGTTTGCTTGTTTGATATGTTCTGAACTTCAAATTATCGTTTCTATCATACACCACCATATCATTTAAATCATAAAGTCATAAAACCCAAAAAAAATCATAAAATATAAAACTATTTCTTCTCTTTCCTTACTCTCTAGTAAATTAGAGGAGAAATGATAAGTCCATAAAATTGTAGCTTTCATTCATCATTTTATATGCATTTGTGGACTTAATTAGGCTAATTGCATATAATTACACTTAATTTCATGATTTCATGCATTTAAGCATCATAGTTGGAATCTTAGTCAAATTTGGTCAAAATTCATTACATTGCATGACTTTTGTGAAATTAGGGTTCTCATCTCATTCATCACCCAAAATTAGTTTTTTTTTTACTAATGCATACCTGCTAATTTTGAGACCATGTGTTATTTCTGGCAAGTTGAGTATTTTTGGTATATTAAGTAGGCATGTAGAGTCCCATGCATAGTCCATCTAGATTCCTCACACTTGATTATTATTGACATTATTTAATTTTATTTATGCAGGAGAAATCAAGAGTGGGACCTGCATTGGTGAAACTTGAGAGAGATCAAAGGCGGGACACCCTTCATAGTGGGCCCATATATCTTGGCATCTTGGTGGAGTTGGAAAGGTTGAAAAATCTCAAAGAAGAAAGAAGAAACTCAGATTTGGAAAGATGATGTTAACTTGCTAAATTTGGAAACCAAAATCAAGAAAGAGAGTGAAAATTAGAAACTTTGCAAGGGGAGTTGAGTAGTCAAAGTTACAAGTAAAGAAGCATGTCAAACATGAAAAGAGAATTAAATAAGCAAGCAAAGAAAGAGTCCAAACATTCACTGAACGTCCAACATGGGTCCCACACACCCCATTGCATGCCAAACATAGAAGTTCCCTTAATTGCCATTATTCTCGGAATTTTCAGGGGCGACAAATTGAAATGGCCATAACTTTCAAACGGAGTATCGGATTGGCGCATTCTACCCACCGTTGGAAAGCTCTTTTCGAGTAGACATCGTGGAGCCCAAGATTTCATAAACCGGAGCTATATTGAGGGAGATATGACCTCAGGAAATTGGATGATATAATTCTATGGGGGAATTGCAAAAAGTTTTAAAATTGGCAACATGAGAGATGTTTGAGGAGTTCAATTTGACAAGACTTAGAGCTCAAGAGACCACACCTAGTAACTAATCCTCTCCAATTTAAATTCTTTCCAAGTGTGAAGCCTAGCTTGAAACCTAAGCAAGAAATCTCTACAAATAAGGAAACAAGTCCTAAAAGAGAGGAGATTCTTTGCTAAAAAGGAGGCATCAACAACTATAAAACAAACCCAAAAGGGGGATGGAGAAGCATCTCACTTCCAACCCTCTCTCCAATTCTCTTCTTTCTTTCTTCCTTTCCATTAGTTGTTTTTATTTTGGTAGCTTTGGGCCTTGTCCAAGCAAGTACTTGTTGTGAAGGAGAAGTTGTAAAGATGCAATTTTTAATGAAAAATCAAGAAGTATTCTTTGCAATGGCGGGCTAGTTTTTCTTGATTAGAGCTATGAATGAAGGTAAGTAATTGCCTTTTTATTTATTTAGTAGTTCTAATTTATATTCCATAATTATATGCTTAACGATGAATAGGCTTGTCTTCGTGCCCTAGGCAAATCTCCATTCTTAATTTCTGAAAATAAAAATTGATTTTGACTATCCATGCTTAGGTTTGATAGGCCATGTTTAGATCTTTGATGGTTTATACTTATCTTTGATGGGTAGTGCTTAGATTGATTTTTATCTTTTATGAGGTGAAGGAAGTCTTGGGTTTTGGATTCTATAATTAAAAAGTGGTTTTTTAAAGTTAGATTTTCCAAATTAAAAACATTGATTTGTCTTTGATTTGAAGTAAAAATTGGAATAAGTTAGGATTACTTGATAAATAATTGGTGGATGCTTATTGGATTCCTATGCTCTAATCACTTTCATTAATTGGTAGTTTTCATCTTTCTAAATTAGTTTCTTATTTTTATTTCTAAATACTCAAAATTTTTCTTAATTGTTCGTTAATTAGTTTTCTTAATCTAAAAGTTTCTTTAATTAGCTTCCTGTGGGTTCGACCCGTTCTTTCCACTGTCTCATCTAGACACCCGTGCACTTACGGTATTATATGATTGATAAAGATCACATCAAGTTTTTGGCGCCGTTGCCGGGGAGCCAATTTGAAAAGAATCTTTTAGTTAAGATTTCTAGCATTATTTTTTGCATATCATGGCATATTTTTGTAGTTAGTTTCATTCATAGCTTGCATTAGGTTTAGTTTTGTGTTTCTTTATATTTGTGGTTACTGTTTTTCATGATTTAGTTGCTGATTTTTCAATAATTTTCGGACTGATTGCTAGTGGTTAAATAAAAAGAGAAATTTCTGCACTAATTTTGTGACAGATTTGGCCTGGTTTTTGCCCAAAAGTTCGCAGTTTTAAAGCCAGTCAAACGGACTCATTTGAACTTGAAATTTTGCTGGATTGGACTTTGGTACATTGACTTTGAACCATAAAAATTTTAGAAAGAAATACGTTCTGGAAGTCCAACTTTTGGGGCCGTGAACAGGGCCAATCAGTAAGGCAGATTCTGCATTCAGCAGCAAAACTAGGCTAAATAGCCAACTTCATGATAGCATAACTTCTTTGTTTCTTATCCTTTTTAGTCTCTATTTTTTTTTATTCTTGCATATTAGGAGATTACATCCCAGTCACTGTTTTAAGGTTTTGATCAATAAAAGGTGGTCGTATAGATCTGTAAAATTGGGCCTGTGCAACAGGTTTCAACACTTAGAATTTTTTTCAGCACTTGACAGCAATGTGTTCATTTAACTTAGGACTGCATTAGGAGTTTTAGAATTAATTCTGTCATTCAAATTACCATAGTTTAGGTTTTTAAGATTTAGATTAGGTTTCTTTTTCAATTTAGGGATTTCATTAACAATTTTCAACTATTTTTAGTAGTTTATTTAGATCTAACACTTTAGTCGATTTCTTTGAGGTCACAATCTAAGTTTTGTAGGACTCCAAAAGGGGAAGGAAATCGCGGGGATTGCTTTTAAGCAAACAAGTTGCTCTCATAATTGCAAAATTGCTAAAAAAAAGGTTAAGCTTGCACGGTTATAGAATTTGCATGGACCCGCTGTAAGAATTTCTAAACTTTACCCCACGAGTCTTTTACTTGCAAGTGGGGCTTGGATGATTTAATTTTAACAAAGTGTGAATGCCTGATTGACACACCTTCTAATTGGACACACAGTTAGTTAAGGGCAATCGACCCCAGAAAGATAAGGACTGTATTTCATCACCAGATCCTTGCCCATTTAGGTTAACCATCTCTCACATAGTAACCTAACCATTAATTAAAATAAAGTAGAAACGAGACCACAGGGCTCGAGCTCAGTAGGACGAAGACCACAAAAGGTTGCACCAGTTGCGCTCTTTGGTCAAGTTATGCCTAGGTAAGTCCTGTCCCTACAAAAAAAGGTGACAGTCTCTGTTCTAAGAGTTTGGTTCTTAAGCGGGACCCTTGCCAATTGCATTGTGACCCCACCACTCATCCTGGGGACTTACCTGATCGATTTGGCTTCATAAGACCGAATTGGAGGCCTTAGTACACTCTTCAAACCAGTTAGGAGCAGTCTAGTGAGTTAGGCTAACCCTAGGATAATTTCTTATGCTCAATCTTTGTGCTTGACTGCTTGTGCATCATCTAGTAAGACCATTAGAGCCCGCATATAGATTAGGCTTGCATTTCTTTAAGGTTGAACCCGTTGCATGCGCTCTAGACCTGAGAGAGAGAAACAGTGGATACGCAAGAGTAAAAGGTTTGTCAGGATAGAGCCCGAATTAGCATTAACCATTGTCGGAAAGTCTTCCATCTTTGAAGAAATTGTTAGGATGGCTGATCAAGTGGACCCACCCATGATTTTGAAGGACTACATGTACCCCACCAGGACATCTCAACCGTCCTGCATCACCCTGCCTTAGACCAATGCTACATTTGAGCTAAAATTTGGCATGATCCAGATGCTCCCAGTATTCGTGGGCTAGACCAGGAAAACCCATATCAACATGTTAGGAAATTTGAGGACATCTGTGGGACCATGAGAATCAATAACATGACTGAGGAGGCCCTTAAACTTAGATTATTTCCTTTCTCCCTAAAAGAAAAGGCTAAAACTTGGCTTTATGCCTTACAGGTCGGGTGCATCACTACATGGGACAAGCTAGTCGAAGAATTTTACAAAAGATTCTACTCTAAGCAGAAAACCGCTTCGATTAGGCAGGCCAACAATGGATTCCATCAAATGGAAGGGGAGACACTTTGCAGTTATTTGGAACGGTTCAAGGACCTCTTAATCCAGTGTCCCCACCATGGATTTGAAAAAATTCGATTGGTCCAGATCGTGTATGAGGGTTTGGATTACCCTACGAAACAAATGGTGGAATCTTTCTATGGTGGGCAGTTTACACAGAAGACAGCGGATGAAGCATGGACAGTTTTGGAAGAAACCACTGAAATTACATTGCAGTGGGCCCCTATCAAGAGGGAGCCCATCAAATCCACCATTCCTGAAAAAGGGGGGATGTTCAAGATTGAACCCAAAATTGAGGCAGAGGCCAAATTGGCCACATTGGTGAGGAGAATAGAGGCTTTAGAACTGAACCAAAAGCCGACTCCAAACATTTTGGAGTCATTGAAATATACTCAGGCCATGAATGGAGGGATTGACCCGACAACTTTGGGTCAGACCGAGTCTATTGAGGAGGTGAATGCGCTTTATCAAAACACTCGTTTTGATAATCGTCAGAGGTATGACCCATACTCCAACACATACAATCCAGGTTGGAGGGATAATCCTAATTTTTCCTGGACCAAGGGTCCAACTCAGGGTGGCCCATCACAATCACATCAATTTCAGCCCATTCAATCTCAGTCCAATGCCCCACCCGGTTTCCAAAAGCCTAATTTCACTCCCAATCCGCAATCAGCAGATAGATTCTCTTGAGGAAACCATGAAACTGTTAGCTTAGAATACCCTCCAGTTCCAACAAAGCACTGTTCAGAGCTTCAATGCTACCACACAATCAATTGCAAAACTAGAATATCAGATGGGCCAACTGGCCAACTTTATCAGTACCAGAGATAAGGGAACCTTCCCTAGTCAATTTGAACCCAATCCCAAGGGCCAAGTCGTTCATGATATAAAAGGAAAAGGCCCGGAACAAGTCCAATCCATTATCACTCTTAGGTCGGGTACACAGGTGGATAACAAGGTGGAACTACCCAAGGAACCTGAAGAAGGATCACGTGAGAAAGTGGAAAGTGAGGAACAAATTGTGAATGCTAAACCCATATTAGAACCAGAGAACCGTGAAACATCACCTAGTGAGCCCACTTTTAGGACCTATGTTCCCAAGGCACCATACCCACAAAGGCTAGGCCCAACAAAATCAACTGTTCAGTTAGATAAAATACTAGAAGTGTTCAAACAAGTGAGGATCAATATCCCATTACTTGAGGCTATCCAACAGATTACAGCCTATGCAAAATTTCTAAAGGACCTTTGCACCTTCAAAAGGACTACCAATGTGCCCAAGAAGGCTTTTCTAGCCCAACAAGCTAGCTCAATCATTTCCTATCCAACCCTAATCAAATATAAGGACCTCCTACCATTTCTTGCCAGATAGGGGACCATCACATAGAGAAAGCTTTGCTAGACTTGGGTGCTAGTGTGAACCTTCTTCCATACTCTGTTTATAAAGAATTAGGTTTGGGGGAGTTGAAAAAGACCCATGTGACCTTGCAATTGGCTGATGCGTCGATTCGATACCCCAAGGGGGTAGTCGAAGATGTTCTTATCAAAGTCGGAGACTTTGTGCTTCCTGTCGATTTTGTTGTCTTGGATACCAACCACATATCCGGGGCTGAACCCAAAATTCCAGCAATTTTGGGAAGACCATTCCTAGCCACCTCAAATGCCTTGATCAATTGTAGGAATGGAGTGATGCAAATCTCTTTTGAGACCATGACAGTTCAAGTGAACATTTTTAATGTCAGCAAGCAACCTCCTCATGAGGCTGATGGGGTTTTTGAAGTTAGTTACATTCATGAATTGGTGAAAAATCACTTACCCCATTTGAAACTTGAAGATCCGCTAGAGGCTTGTCTAGCCCACTTTGGAAGTCATTTTGATGTAGATGGACATATTGAGGATGTCAATGCACTATTAGACTCAACCCCTTCCATGGACTGCTCCAGGTGGCAACCGAAGCATGAGATTCTGACTCCATCTGCTTCCCCACCTGTCCCATCGATTGTAGAGCCCCCTAAGTTATAACTCAAGCAGTTGCAGGATACCTTGAAATATGTGTTTTTAGGCCCGCTAGAAACCCTTCCAGTGATTATAGCTTCAGACTTGGACCCTGTCCAAGAGGAAAAACTCTTGAAAATTTTGGATGGACATAAGGAAGTTATAGGGTGGTCCATCGCCGATATCAAAGGAATAAGCCCATCTGTGGTCCAACATAGAATCCATTTGGAAGAAAATACCAAAACTTCTCGTGAACCACAAAGGCGACTGAACCCTGCAATAAAGGAAGTGGTCAGGTCAGAAGTCTTAAAATTACTTGATGTAGGGGTGCTTTACCCAATATCTGATAGTGCATAGGTGAGCCCGGTTCAAGTAGTACCAAAGAAATCTGGAATAACAGTGGTTCAAAATGAAGGCAATGAATTGGTACCCACTCGAATACAGACTGGATGGAGGGTATGCATTGATTAAAGGAAGTTGAACTCGGTCACTCGGAAAGATCATTTTCCCCTCCCATTCATGGATCAGATGCTTGAAAGGCTAGCCGGTCATGCATATTATTGTTTTCTTGATGGTTATTCCGGTTACAATCAAATTCCAATTGCACCTGAGGACCAGGAAAAAAACACCTTCACTTGTCCATTTGGCACTTTTACTTACAGACGCATGCCTTTTGGGCTATGCAATGCACCGGCAACTTTTCAAAGATGCATGTTGAGCATATTTTCTGACATGATAGAAAGATTCATTGAGGTTTTCATGGATGATTTTTCGGTCTTTGGCAATTCTTTTGAGGAGTGCTTACATCATTTGTCCCTTGTGCTTGAAAGATGCAAAGAAAAGAATCTAGTCTTAAATTGGGAGAAATGTCATTTTATGGTCAAAAGGGGCATAGTTCTAGGACACATTATTTCTGATAATGGGATTGAGGTGGACAAAGCAAAAATTGATTTGATCTCCAAATTGCCACCACCAAAATTAGTTAAGCAGATTCGATCATTCCTGGGCCATGCTGGTTTTTATCGTAGATTCATCAAGGATTTCAGTAAATTTGCTAAACCTTTATGCCAATTACTGACAAAAGAACCCCTTTTGAATTTGATGAGAATTGTCTAAATGCCTTTGAGAGACTAAAAACAGAACTAACTTCAGCCCCTATAATTCAGCCACCGGACTGGACCATTCCATTTGAGCTAATGTGTGATACATCCGATACCGCTATTGGAGCTGTTATGGGTCAACAGGTTGGGAAACTACCTCATGTGATTTACTATGCAAGTAGGACCCTCAATGATGCACAACTAAATTACACAACCACTAAAAAAGAATTACTCGCTGTGATTTTTGCCTTGGGGAAATTCCGGTCCTACTTGTTAGGATCCAAAGTCATCATCTACAGGACCATGCAGCTTTGAGATACCTTCTGTCCAAAAAAGATGCAAAAGCCCGATTGATCCGGTGGATCCTTCTGCTACAAGAGTTTGATTTGGAAATAAGAGATAAAAAAGGATGTGAGAATGTTGTAGCAGACCATCTTCGAGGTTACCCTTAGAACCATCAGATGAGGTTCCTCTGAATGAAAACTTTCCTGATGAACAATTGCTCAATATTTCCCAAATCCCCTGGTTTGCATATATAATCAATTACCTTGTTACAGGGGAGATGCCCACCCATTGGTCAAAACAGGATCAATCAAAATTTCTTGCTGAGGTCAAATACTTTTTCTGGGATGACCCGTATCTTTTTAAGTACTGCCCAGACCAGATATCAGGCGATGCATTCCTGATCATGACCACTACTCGGTCATTTCATTCTGCCATGATCATGCTTGTGGGGGCCACTTTAGTTCGAAAAAGACAGCTGCAAAAGTCTTGCAGTATGGATTTTACTGGCCCACAATCTTTAAAGATTGCCACACTTTCTGTTTGAACTGTGAGAGGTGTCAAAAGCTTGGCAAGCTCAATCGGAGGAACATGATGCCCTTGAATCCCATACTTGTGGTGGAACTTTTTGATGTGTGGGGAATTGACTTCATGGGGCCATTTCCAAGCTCTTTTGGCAATTTGTATATTTTACTTGCAGTGGACTATGTTTCTAAATGGGTGGAAGCAATACCTACTAGAAAGAATGATCGCCATGTGGTAATCAAATTTGTGAAGGAATACATATTTTCTAGGTTTGGTACACCCAGGGCAATTATCAGTGATGGTGGAACCCATTTCTGCAATAGCACCTTTGACCATCTGATGAAAAAGTACTCTGTTACTCATAAGATTGCTACGCCCTACCACCCACAAACCAGTGGCCAAGTAGAAGTTTCAAATATGCAGATTAAACAAATTTTAGAGAAGACGGTCAACCCAAATCAGAAAGACTGGTCTTTGCTCCTATTGGATGCATTACGGGCCTATCGAACTGCTTACAAGACTCCTATTGGGATGTCCCCATATAGGTTGGTCTATGGAAAGGCATGCCACTTGCCTGTAGAATTGGAGCATAGAGCTTATTGGGCCATTAAGAAGTTCAATTTTGACTTACCCACTGCGGCTACTTTGCGCAAATTGCAACTCAATGAGTTGGAAGAACTTAGAAATGATGCCTATGAGAATGCCGAGATCTACAAGGAAAGAATGAAGTTGAACCATGATAAGTCAATATTAAGAAAATCTTTTGAACCGGGTATGAAAGTCCTTTAGTATAACTCCCGGTTACACCTGTTTCTAGGGAAATTGAGATCTCGATGGTCTGGCCCATTCATTGTGCGTATTGTTTACCCTCATGGGGCTGTGGAAATTGAAAATCCCAAGAATGGGGATGTTTTCAAAGTGAATGGGCAACGATTGAAACCGTTTTCTGGAACTGAAGGATAAAAACATTGAGGATATCCTTCCGGAAGACCCAATTTACTAGGACTAATCATTTTTTGTCACGTCGGGCAGACGACGTTAAACTTAGCGCTGTTTGGGAGGCAACCCAATTTTGGAAGGTAATTGAACTGGTTGATCACATTTTTTTTTGCAATCACCCCACATGGTAAGATATTTCGATTTTCCTTATTCTTCATTTTCACATTGTCCATGCATTCATAACATTGAAGACAATGTTGCATTTAGGTTTGGGGGTGTGAGTTAGAACTTGACATGTGATCATTTGTTCGATTTTCATTATACTTTTTTTTCGCTTTGCTTTGGTTTTTAGGAGATTTAAAAAAAAGATTTGTTATTGTTAGGTTAGAGGGAAACTTTCGAGAGAATTTTTATTGGCTAAAGATATTTATTTTGGGCAAAAGAAAACAACGGTTTGCTATTTTATTTATGGAAAAGGTTTTTGAAAAAGTGCTGAATTTTGATCCCTCACTTTACACAGGTTGTATATGTTTCCAAGGTTGAATGTGAAGCTTTAATTTATATTTTTCTAAAAAAAAAAAGGAAAAAAAAAAGAAGAAGAAAAATCAACCCTTAGGTTATAGAGCTCCCTGGTTCGACGGGTGGATACATGGAAAAGGCTGCCTATTGTTGGGGACTGTAAAAAAAAAAAATTGTGACTAGTTCGGGTTCGTAGCCTTTTTAACTCGAGCCAGTAAGCCCTTAGGGGTATTTACATACCTAGTGCCCTAAAGCCATCTGGTTTGGGAGTCATTGGCCGAATGCTCGTTACATGGGTTAATTAGAAAGCTTAAGGGACCTAGGCATTGCACAGTCACATATGTGTGCTTGAAAAAAAAAAAGAAAAAAGATGTGCGCCCTTTGAAAACAGTAGTGCGAAAGCCGTCATTATCGCCTTGAGATGAATACTGTTTTTCTTTACTAAGTTTAGGTGGCCCAGAATTAAAAAAAAAAGAATATTATTATTTTTACAGAAATTCTTAGTGAATCATTTGATACTTATTACGTATACATACTTTTCACCGTGCATGATCAATTATCATGATTTCGAGAATTTCTGACCAAAAGATGGGATTGGTGAACCGAATTTAAGATTTGTCTTTGAAAATTCTGAGAACTGAGAATAGTTGGTATCTATAAATTTTCTCTTGAAAGAGTTTCCCTGGATTTTGTTAGGTTTTAAGCTCATATTTTGCAAAAAAAAAAAAAGAATTTTATGGGTAAATTCACTGCAAACCCTCACAAGGCACAACTCGTCCACTAGGGGGAACCTAGGGGTTTAAGGGCTTGCTGCATATGCTAAATGCAGTCGAGAGGGCCAGCTAAAGTGGCATTATTTTTGTTTTTCTGTATTTGTCTTTTTCTTAAGTTAGGTAATAAACTTCTCTTTCTTCACTTATTTTGCTCGAGGACTAACAAAAAGCTGGTTTGGGGGTGTGATAAGTCCATAAAATTGTAGCTTTCATTCATCATTTTATATGCATTTGTGGACTTAAATAGGGTAATTGCATATAATTACACTTAATTTCATGCATTTAAGCATCATAGTTGGAATCTTAGTCAAATTTGGTCAAAATTCATTACATTGCATGACTTTTGTGAAATTAGGGTTCTCATCTCATTCATCACCCAAATTAGTTTTTTTTTACTAATGCATACCTGCTAATTTTGACACCATGTGTTATTTCTGGCAAGATTAGTATTTTTGATGTATTAAGTATGCATGTAGAGTCCCATGCATAGTCCATTTAGATTCCTCACACTTGATTATTATTGACATTATTTAATTTTATTTATGTAGGAGAAATCAAGAGTGGGACCTGCATTGGTGAAACTTGAGAGAGATCAAAGGCGGGACACCCTTCATAGTGGGCCGATATATCTTGGCATCTTAGTGGAGTTGGAAAGGTTGAAAAATCTCAAAGAAGAAAGAAGAAACTCAGATTTGGAAAGATGATGTTAACTTGCTAAATTTGGAAACCAAAATCAAGAAAGAGAGAGAAAATTAGAAACTTTGCAAGGGGAGTTGAGTAGTCAAAGTTGCAAGTAAAGAAGCATGTCAAATATGGAAAGAGAATTAAATAAGCAAGCAAAGAAAGAGTCCAAACATTCCTTGAGCGTCCAACATGGGTCCGACACACCCCATTACATGCCAAACATAGAAGTTCCCTTAATTGCCATTATTATCGGAATTTTCAGGGGCAACAAATTGAAATGGCCATAACTTTCAAATCGAGTATCGGATTGGCTCAATCTACCCACCGTTGGAAAGCTCTTTTCGAGTAGATATCGGGAGCCCAAGATTTCAAAAACCGGAGCTATATTGAGGGAGATATGACCTCAGGAAGTTAGATGATATAATTCTATGGGGGAATTACAAAAAGTTTTTAAAATTGGCAACATGAGAGATGTTTGAGGAGTTCAATTTGGCAAGACTTAGAGCTCAAGAGACCACACCTGGTAACTAATCCTCTCCAATTCAAATTCTTTCCAAGTGTGAAGCCTAGCTTGAGTCCTAAGCAAGAAATCTCTACAAATAAGGAAACAAGTCCTAAAAGAGAGGAGATTCTTTGCTAAAAAGGAGGCATCAAAATCTATAAAACAAACCCAAAAGGGGGATGGAGAAGCATCTCACTTCCAACCCTCTCTCCAATTCTCTTCTTTCTTTCTTCCTTTCCATTAGTTGTTTTTATTTTGGTAGCTTTGGGCCTTGTCCAAGCAAGTACTTGTTGTGAAGGAGAAGTTGTAAAGATGCAATTTTTAATGAAAAATCAAGAAGTATTCTTTGCAATGGCGGGCTAGTTTTTTCTTGATTAGAGCTATGGATGAAGGTAAATAATTGCCTTTTTATTTATTTAGTAGTTCTAATTTATGTTCCATGATTATGTGCTTAACGATGAATAGGCTTGTCTTCGTGCCCTAGGCAAATCTCCATTCTTAATTTCTGAAAATAAAAATTGATTTTTGACTATCCATGCTTAGGTTTGATAGGCCATGTTTAGATCTTTTGATGGTTTATACTTATCTTTGATGGGTAGTGCTTAGATTGATTTTTATCTTTTATGAGGTGAAGGAAGTCTTGGGTTTTGGATTCTATAATTAAAAAGATTGGAATAAGTTAGGATTACTTGATAAATAATTGGTGGATGCTTATTGGATTCCTATGCTCTAATCACTTTCATTAATTGGTAGTTTTCATCTTTCTAAATTAGTTTCTTGTTTTTATTTCTAAATACTCAAAACTTTTCTTAATTGTTAGTTAATTAGTTTTCTTAGTCTAAAAGTTTCTTTAATTAGCTTCCTGTGGGTTCGACCCGTTCTTGCCACTGTCTCATCTAGACACCCGTGCACTTGCGGTATTTTATGATTGATAAAGATCACATCAAGAAACCAAAAACAAATTAAAAAAATACAAAGAAAATCCAAAAATAGTAGCTAGATAGTCTAGGTTATCAAATCTCATGCCTAAGTAGGATAAACCCTAAGATTAACTAAAATATCATAATTAATTAACTTAAGAATTTCCAAATCATTAAGAACCCTAAAATTAACAATCTTAATTAATTTGGACTAAGATTGGATTGAGGAATCACTAAGATATATTAGGGAACCCAAACTATTAAGATTGGCTTCTCCTCCTTTGAGCCTAGCTTGCTTATTCACTAAAAGTCCCTAATTGAGGATCATAATTAATTAAGGCTTTAATCTCACACCAATTAATACAACAAACACCCTTAATCCAAAAGATTTTGAGACCCTAATTAATTTGGATTAAAAATAACTAAGAACTTAATTAAAAACCTAAAACCTGTTGTGAAAACGGATCCATCTGGGCGCCACCCCCTGGGTGCCCATTCTGCCAAATCCACCTGGGCACCACTCCCTGGGCGCCCAGCCTATTCATTCCCTAAGAAACCCCACTTGAAATTTAACCTAATTAATTAAGACTTTAACCAACCCCAATCAACACACTAAAATACTCTTAACTTGAAAGACCTGAAATCTTAATCAACTTAAACTCGAATCCACCTAAAAAGGTACAAAGCCAACAAACCCTAAAAAATATCCATCTGGGCACCACCCCTTGAGTGCCCTGCCTACCAAGTCCACCTGGGCACCACCCTTTGGGCGCCTATCCTATTCTGTCACTAAGATAGCCCCATTGAAACCAAAACTCGAATCGACACATAACAAAACTTTGTTAACTTAACAGACTTGAAACCTTAACAATCTAAACTTGAATTAATCTAAATGAACACACAACACAAAGCCAAGATAGACATCAACCTAGGCACCACTCCCTGGGCGCCCAGCCTTCCAATCCACCTGGGCACCACCCCTCTGGTGCCCATCCTATCCCTTCACCAAGAAATTCCTAATTAAAACTTCTAATTTAAACCAACCCAAATTAACACATTAAAACACTTTTAGACTTATGAAACCTGAGACCCTAATCAATTCAACCTTGAATTAACTTAAAGAACATCGAACCAACTCAAACTACAAGGCAGTCACTGGGCACCACCCCCTGGGTGCCCAGCCTGTCAATCCACTTAAGCACCACCCTCTGGGCGCCTAGCTTTCCAAGTCCACCTGGGCACCGCCCACTAGGCGCCCACACTGTGAACTCCACCTATCAAACCTAATCTATTGAAACCTAATTCTTTCCCAACCAAATACAAAGTGACACCCTTCATCAAAATACATCAACTTCCATAAAAATCCAACTTCGAATCAACCTAAAAACACAAAACCAACCCGAACCTCAAGATAGTCACCTGGGCACCACTCCTTGGGCGCCCAGCCTATCAATCCACTTAGACACCATCCCTCGGGCGCCTACCCTGCCCACCCCTTAGGAAACCATTAAACCCAATTAATTGAGACCTAATTCATCCCAAACTGAACACGAATAAACACTTTCCATCAAATACATATTCCTATCAAATTCAAGCTTGAGTTGACCAAAGAATCACAAAACCTAACCAAACCATAAAACACATCCATCTCGGCGCCACCCCCTGGGTGCCCATCCTGCCAAATTCACCTAGGCACCACACCCTGGGCGCCCAGCCTACTATTTTTCAGAAAAAGCCCCAATTCACAACTTAGTCCGGTTAATTAAAACCTCAAACCAATCCCAACCAACATAATAAAGCACTTTTACCTTAAAAACACTTGGAGCCTTAATCGATTCGGACTTAAAACCCAAAACCCTTTGGAACCGAACAAACCATAAAGATTCCACCTAGGCACCAATCCCTTGGCGCCCATCCTGCCATATTCACCTAGGCACCACTCCCTGGGCGCCTATCCTATCAATCCACCTGGGCACCACCCCCTGGGCGCCCAGCCTACATTTCAACCCTACCCAACCATCTAAATTAAAAACAAATAATTTAACACCTTACAACTTAAACTAATTAAGACCAGAACCTAAATCAATCCTCGGACCCAAGAACCAGTAAGTAACTCCTATCCGGAATAGTTGAAAACCACAGGCAACCCACCTGGGCACCAAGCCCTGGGCGCCCATCCTGCCAATCCACCTGGGCCCCACTCCCTAGGCGCCCATCCTGCCAATCCACCTGGGCACCACTCCCTAGGCGCCCATCTTGCCAATTCACCTGGGCGCCACCCCTTTGGTGCATATCCTCTCACTTGCACTAAAACATGAATTCTTGATTTTGTTTCAAAATCCAGACCCGCATCACTTTGACATTAGAACATCAGAGACATTAAAACATTTCTCATACTAAAACATAGCCCTTAAAAACCACCAGAATCCTGAAAAGATATCGAAAAGTCTGAAAAGTATAAACTGTTAGGATAGGCTCCACCCCCTGGGCGCCTACCCTATTTTAATCTTGAATTGTGATTTTCGACTACTCTTTGGAATTCTGATTTAATTTGGAAATAACAGATCTTTAAAATACTTACAAGCACATTAATCAGAACCTTAAAACATCCTTAAATCACTCTTAATCAAAACCACGACTCAAAACAAACCAAATCAATTAAGATCTTACCCAACAAACTGCTTAGGCGTAGGAACTATCAAACTTAGGCTATTTACACCCTAGGATTAAATTGGATTACCTTGTTAGGTAGCATAGAGCATTAGGCTTCACCCCATCACTCTTCCTGTTCCGTTAGGGAATTGGGAGAGCTAATGTGGGCCGTCTAGGACCTTAGGTTAGGTTAATCCGATGATCAGTAATAAAGCATTAATTACGTAAATCCAAGTAAGATCCCCTAGTTAGGCCCTTCTAGCCCCATATCAAAAATCCATAAAAACTATAAAACCAACAAAATAAACCCAAAAAGATTTTCCCTTTATTTCTTCCTCCACCTCAGGTGCCAGATATTTAATTGAACTTAATGATAAAAGGAAATGCAGAACTGACTTCTAAAATTGAATAAATGAGAATGACGAGATGAGATGAGTGATTTCACATGCACTATTTTACTTCGGCCCACCGGCCACCCTTAAAAAATCACGGCCCATCGACCACCCTAAAACAAACACTGGCCCATCGGCCACCTCCAATCAATTACGGCCCATCGGCCTTTCATTTTTATCACTCATGTATCGCACACGAAAAATACAGAAATCACAAGTCAAAGTCTCATTTGCATCATCATTTTGGTTTGAAAAGTCAGCCTTTAAACCTTATTTTTCCAAGGGATTTAAAGGGGGTACCCGGGAACGGGGCCAATCCTCTTCTTAAATATTTGGCACCTCCCCCCATTATTTTTCTTTAGTTACTTTACTTTACTTGGATCTACTATGAGTTTGCTGTGTGAGGATTAACCTTTATTTGGACTTTCACTCATGACCCTGAATTGACCCTATATTAAATGTTAGTTTAATGGTCTCAATACCAGCATATGATGTAATAAATTGATTCATTTCTTTATTAATCAATATATTCATGCTTTCCATTTCATGAGATGAATGGTGTTTAATTATATACTTGCACATAACCAATACGAATGACATAATGGTTCATGAGATGAACCGAAGTCCATAAGTATACTAGATACAATACATGTGTATGGATGAGATCCACATACGGGAGACATGTATAATAAATCTTATACTTGAATATCTTCACAACCAGTGATGAGACTGGACATCTCATACTGACAAGGTTGCAGCATTTTGATCACTATGCGATAGTGTGATTTGTCTCGATCATCAGAATGAAAGATTCTGGATCATAGTGCTGGCACATTGGATGTATTGAAGGACCATGAGAAGCACCTTATAAACACTGTCTTTATATTAAGGTCTGCTCTCATAATTCCCTATCAGTAAGCTCTCAATCCTGAGACATTAATGAACTCAAGTTTCTATCTATTCATTTGCTTTGAGTCACCAATGAGTGAGGCCAACTATAGGTCAACACCTCGGTGATTTGGGTATATGGTAGTAGATCTGTGGGAACATTTAATGGTCAAGATGGAATCTATCTCTAATGTCCCCTCGTGCCAATTAATGGATTTATCATTGGTAAGTGTACACCCATTCCGATTAAGAGTTAATTGGAAAGGTACCATTGATCATTATAATTAATTGGGACTCAAGGATAATAAGATATGGATCTAGTTTGGAAGACAGGTCCAATTGATCCATGGATATTGATGGAGGGGCCTACTTGTGGTAATAGGGAAGTTTAGGGTCTTCTATGTAATTTATTCCTAAGACTGGAGTGCAATTGCATTTATATAGTGGAGTTATTTGCAATTAACTGTGGGCCCGGATTGCACATGAGATGTGGGGTCACGTATCCCAGTTGGAGCCAGCTTTCTAAGGAATCCCTAGTGGTCCCCACGCTAGCCCAAGTTACTAATTCTACTTAAACTCTAAAAGGAAGGAATTAGAAAGATACTATTTCTATTTGAAGTGAGACTTCTAATAGTGGTAATAGTAAAAGAAGATAGTTACTAATTATAATGGAAGTATAACTTCTAATTAATAATTAGTAGGAGAGGGTGTTATGGCTTATAAAAGGGAAGGCTTATGGGCTGGACGTCCATACTCATCTCCCTCATTGGAATTCACGCCCATCTCTCCTTGTGCAAGTGTTGCACAACAACCTCTTCTAGTTCTAGTTCTCCTTCTAGTTGCTTAGAGTTTTCTAGTAGTTTTCTTTAGGAGATCCCACCCATCTCCTTGAGAAGAGAATTTGATAACGGGATATAGCGTGGAAGATCACAAGGTGTTGGAGATCTTACTTTGATTAAGTGAAAGCGTTTCATCTTCAAAGAAAGTAGCAACTTCTCCATTAGAGCCCAACCGAGCTCCAAAGGTATAATCTACTTCCTTGTATGTTGTAGATTTATTTGTTGCATGTGTGTTACTGATTTTCTATCTCCTAGATAGATTGAATTACTGATCATGATAGATGAGATAGAGGGTTTGCATCTTGGACACATTGGTAGCCTTCTGGATAGTTGATCTCTGTATCAAGTGGATCAAAAGTTTTTGAAACCTATCCTAGAGGCCCACCCTATTACCAACATTAAAGAGACCCAAAGAGACCCAAATTAATGTGACAGGACAACCGTCGTGTGTTGCCGGCAGCACATTAGACGAGAGGAAGAACCCACCCACTTATTTTCTCCCCACATTTCTTTGGCTTTCGTCGAAGAATGGTGTTACGGCCGTATCCGCAGCTGGCGATCGTGATCCATTGATTTTGAGGGTAGTCGGAATCTTCATTTTCGATGTAAAATTTAAATAACATACATAGATGAATGGAGATTTCCCCACGCAAAATGCCCCTTTCTTTCTTTTTCTTTTTTTTTTTTTTTTGGGGGGGGGGGGTCGAAATTCACATCCGACAGGGGTAACCCCCAAGGGACTTTTTTCACCTTGTAACGGTAGTCCGTGCAGAACTTTCGCAGAGTTTTCTCTCTTTTTCTTTCTCTCCGGTTTTCTATCTGTATTCTTCCGAGGGTTTCGAATGCTTTTTTTTCGATCTGGAATTCTTTGGAATGCTCTCCTATTTATAGGATCTTGGTAGCCATTTAGGAGGGTTTATGAGCTTTAATTGTCATTAAGCCGCATAATGGGAGGAGTTACAAGGTTTAATTCCTTTATTTCATAACTCCTGGACCTTGGCTTCTGATTGGCCGATGGAGATTAAGGGTATTTAATCGCCTTTAATTGCCATGATGGGAGGATTTTCATTGTTTAAATATCATGAATCTCTTGACTTGTAACTCCCGAATGCTTTGACTTGTAACTCCCGAATGCTTGCTTCTGATTGGGCCATCCAAAGAAATGAATTAATGACTGCAATAAAGCAAGCCAATTAATTGCATTAAGTGGTTGCCGAGCAGTTGAAGAATCGCGGGCCATGCCACGTCTTTTGGAATACTTTTGGCGATGATCATCGATGGATCTACATGCTGATCAACATCAGATGACTATGTAACTTCATTCATTGATAGCGAACAGCAGTTCGGTGACATCTGTCCTATCGATTTCTCAATCGATCGGCTAGAAAGTGCACTTTTTTGGTCGACCGATTGGCGATCAATGTTGATTTCGATACTCTTGAAGATGGACCCGTGATTTTGACGGATGTTGAAGGATTTGGTGCCTCAAAAGTATGAATTTTGGAAAATCATAGGAGTTGGAAACTTCAAAATGCGAAAAAATGATGAAAAACGGGCCTTTCAAGGGCGAATCTAGCGACCCGGGGCTCCAGGGTCGCCGGCAACCATGGGATGCGGCCCTGGGGGGAATTATCCCCTCTTATCCCGTTTCACGGCCGTTTGGAGGTCTTTTTTTATTCTTTTCTTTTCTATATCTTTCTTGACATTTTTTGCACATTTATTGGCTTGATTTTCCCTATAGAAAACTTGACAAGAATCCATGCATTTTGGGGTGCAAAGTTTCCAATTTTCAGGGAAAGCCGAAGACTTTGTAGCGTAGAGCTGCCGATTTTCCGTCAGAAGCTGAGACTGGGTCAAACAATGCCGGAATGACCAGAAATTTGAGGTGAAACCTCTTGAGCAATAAATAAGACCAACCATAGGCTCTTTTTGATGAGTGATGGCCTCAGCGGTTCTCGCCATCGAAAGGCTTGATTTAGCTGTTCAAGGGTTAATGGAGGATCAAGCGTTGTCGGTTTGACTCGGAACTTGACGTGGAGCCTTTTGGATATATTTTGAGACTATCCATAGGCTCTGATCGAAGAATTGGTGTCTCTGATGCTATCACCGCAGAGAGCTTCTGTTCAGCTATCGGAGAAGCGAAGTTAGGCCAAATGATTTTGAAATGGCCCGAAACTTCTCATGTACTCCTTTTTTGGTTGTCTTGAAGGATCTTGCAGTTTTTGTTTGATTCTGACAAGATTTAATTTGAGAAGTAGCATCGCCCATTTGTGGTAGACCGCGACTTCATGCAGCTTTCTTGATGTTGAAGAGGCAAAGTGACATTTTTGGTGTCAACACTCTGCCCTTGAGCATTCGAACTCTTGGCTTCTCGAGTTTTTGGCCTGGAACGATCTGCACCTAAATGTTCGAACTCTGCTCCTGAGAGTTCGAACTCTTGGCCGAAAGTTCGAACTATGCTCCTGAGAGTTCGAACTCTTGGTAATTCTGATGGTTGATCGATGTTAGGCAGATTTTCAAACTATCATAACTTTTTAACCATACATCCGATTTTGGAGTTCTACATACCATTGGAAAGCTCTTGAAGTGTAGAATCTAATCGTCCTTACAAATTATTGATTTGAGGTTTGGAATTTAAGAGGATATTGGATTTTAAATAATTTTGGCAACCAGTTGGTACTGCGAGCCAAGTGATAAACTGCAGTATGTTTAGATAGTTTTTGCCTAATAGTTGGACTTTAGGGTTGGATCCCTTGAACCCTAATCATGCCCAATGGACTTGTGATTCATGTGGGTGCAGTTTGAGCAATCGTACACCCATAAAGGGCCTCTTGTTCTTCGAAATTGAGATCCGAACCAAATGTGTTATACTCAGAAATTCGGTGCCCAAATTAAGTAACGCCAAGAGTTCTTTTGTAGGCGATTAACACCAAAATCCTTAGTACTACACCGAGTTGGACGGTGAAGATCCCGAGCATTCCCAAGATCGTAGGATTGGCTTGCTTTATATCTTGATTCCATTTTTTATTTATGTACATGTATTGCATTCCGTTTCCAGTACTTTCGTATGACTTGATCATACTTATGTTTAGTGATGTAGATCTTGCTTATGTACGTGTTTATATTATATCTGTTTTCCCTTCTGATCAGTTACATCTTGATAAGTTCTGAATTATGTACAATGATATGATCTATTTTGTATATATTCTGTTGTTTTGGTATATTTTGTTCCACGAGTTGGCACCACTTGGCTTCGACCCAATCTAAGTTGGAGCTAGCTAAGTGTGGGTTTAGTATATGTTTCTGGCCCTCTGCAGATGGGATTATATTCTGAGGGTTGACTGGCACCCAAGGTCCATGATAGAGAGTTTTGGGCCCTCTGTTTCTGTCACGACCCAGTCCCGAGATTTGATTAGCTCAGACAACCCCAAGTCGCAAATGCATACTTACTCCCGTAAATTCTGAATTAACAAAAGCTAAAATGAAACTCACAAAGGATCATATCATAACCTGTCAACTGTATAAAATTGCGGAAAATATACATTGACGAAAACATAATACATAAGTTCAGTTCTATGTTCAAGGAAGTCAACCACCGTATACTTAATACAATACGGGGACTTCAATTACATCCAAAATAATTTACAAAATCTAACTTGTTTCCAAAAGAATTCCATTCGCACTCCGGAATCAAATCCACTAGATTAAACCTCCTGGAGGTATCGGGCGGGCATCCTCCGCTGGCGGCGTGGCCTCGGCAGGACCGGCATGACCATCTGTGCCTGTGACATTCATCAATAGTACCATGAACACGACGGTTCAACAGATACATACATGTCTATGATAGTTCAAGCTATCAAATAATCAATGTAAACAATTCGATACATATAACATTTAATTCATTTCCTTACCATTCATAACAATCGATCCAATAATATCATTAAGTTGATATCTACTAGGACACTCTTTATTCAATGATTGTTCACGTTCAATTACATGACTTTGGTAATATCAAATGGTGTGGAATAAGTCAGTGTCTTGATCAGAGATCACTAACGTCCACGAGGTTTCGGAAAACCTCTCACATCTGTTGCAGCAGGAATGGTTCATTATTCAATTTAGTACATTGTTACCGTTCGTAACTTTTCATTTCATGTTGGTTATTCATTTCATATACGGTGTATTATGTCAGTGCAGCTCGTTCAATGAGTTAGGGACTATAATGAGAATTGGTTAGACTTCTAAGTCAAACAAATGAGTGAAACATTCATTTTCCAATACACATACTATTTTCGATGAATATCCTTTAAATCATGTATTCGGAAAACTGAGTTTACACCTATGAAGACTTAGACATTAACAAAATTCAGCCTGTATACATTAGGCTTCAAAACAGACAATTAGACCTCAATTCTGCAGTTCTGTGCAGTTTCGGTCAGCTGGTCGGTCAGCTTTTCGGCTAGCCGAAACAGGCTTCGGCTGACCGAATTAAGTTCGGTCAGAATTCCAGAAACTTGATTTTCTGGGTAATCTGATCAGGGAAGTTCGGTCAGCTTTTTGGCAAACCGAATTCAGTTCGGTCAGAATTCTAGAGACTGGACTTTCTGCACAACTCTTATCAGGGAAGTTCGGCCAGCTTTTCGGCTAACCGAAAATACCACTTCGGCTGACCGAATTACATTCGGTCAGATTTCCAAAGGCTTGATTTTCTGGGCAATCTGATCAGGAAAGTTCGGTCAGCTTTTCGGCTAACCGAATTCAGTTCGGTCGATTTCCAAAGAGTGAACAAAATTGAAAACATACCTGAACCACATCAGTCAGCTCACTACAACAATTTGCACTTTTACCGGCGTTTTTTTGCCGGCGCAACCGTTAAATGCCGGGAAAAGTATATCCTTTTCCGGCGAAAAAGCTTATTTTGCCGGGAAAAGTTAAGTTTTTTCGCGGCGATAAATTTTTGCCGGCAAAGGTTCCATTTTTCCCGGCTATTTGCCTTTTTCGCCGGCAAAGGTCAATGTTTTCCCGGCGTTGTTTTCTTTTCGCCGGCAAACGTCATTATTTTCCCGGCATTCTGTTTTCTTCGCCGGCAAAGGTCTGAAAATCTCACCCGCCATCTACGCCAAACGATCGCGCCTTTTTTCTCAATATGTTTTTTTCCCAAACCCCTTGTTCGGCCAGCTATTTTCCCTTCGTGATTCTCAATCGGCAACCATCTCGCCTCCATCCCTCTCTTGCCCTCCCAGCTCGCCTCCATCCCTCATCTCTCTCACCTATCCCTCTCTTGCCCTCCTAGCTCGCCTCCATCCCTCATCGAAGATCGAGACGATGGACAAAGGGACGTCGGAGACAGAGCCGCCGAGGATGAAGATCCGGGGGCCGAGGATGGCGCAGGTGGAGCCGGTGGAGGGGAAGGGTGGGGGAGGGAGGGAGTGGAGCCTCTTAGGTTTTGGGGCGCGTGGGTCGATGAGGAGCCAGTGCGCCGGTTCTCTCCCTCTCCCTCTCCCTCTCTCTCGCTCTATTTCTCTCTCTCTCTCCCTCCCTCCCTCTCCCTCTCACTCTGCACTGTGCCCTCGTGCGCGCCGCCGATGACTATGCCTCCGAGACCGACAGCGAGGCCGCCTCCAAAACCTTAAACCTTGCCTCTCGCCCATGAATTCTGCTCTCTCAATCGACCTTGGCACCAGCGATCACCACCGGCAGTTGCCTCTTCGTTTCCTCTCCCCGACCCGCACCTCCTCACCACCGGTACCAATCCCCAACTTCTCGTCTTGTTTTCAATTTTAACCGTTATTTATGATGATTTTATTTTTTGATTTGTTACATTGGAATCTTGTATTTCTTTGGGGTTTGTAACACCCCGACCCACCTTAATCTCGTTTTAGAGTTAATTAATTTAGATTAATTGCGTAATGGATGTTTTGATCTTGATTGGACTTGATTAGGTAGAATTAGTGGGGTTTGACCATTTACTAGGTAGATTATGACTTTTGGAGTGTTTTGGGTTTTTGTGTGTACTTAGAAATTTCTGGGTTTTTAATGCATTGCATAGAGCATTTCATGGGCCTCAACTTTCATGCCTTGACCCATCAAATTCGGATCCATTTAGGCCCATTCCTAGCCCACTTAATCAGTCCAAGCCCTTTCTTGAAATTTCAGTCCATTTTGTGGACTTGCATGCAACTGCTGGAAATAAATTCCATAAAAGCTTATTCCAGCTACTTTCTTCTTCTTCTCTACTCTCCTTCTCTACTTCTTCATTAATTCTTCCTTCACTTCTAGCATCAACCAAAGGATATTGCAAGGAAGCCATCCACCATTCCAACACTATCATCTTCTCCAACAAGACTCCATTTTCCAAGCTCAAGCATTCCTTCATTTTCTTCTCCTTGCACTTTTTGGGTAAGCTCTTCTCTTTGTAATCTCCTCTATTTGATGAGCTACATTTTCCTTTTCCCTTTGTATTCATTTCAATCTTGAGAGTATGTCTAAGATTCGTGCATGTATCTTCTCCATTTCATTCATTTTCGTTTTCACCATTTTTAGGGCATTTGAGCTTTCATATTTGGGGATTTTCGAGTTTAACAAGGATTAGGTGTGAGAGCTAGCTTTCAAGCACCAAGGCAAGTTAAATATGTACATTGATATGCATGCTTCCTTGTTTGTCTCTTGAATATGATCAATCTTGCTTAGAGACCCATTTCTTGCTCAAAAATGGATTTTTGTGGATGATTTCTTCTTGTTAATGTAATATGGTTTATTGATGGTTTTTATGAGCATTTTGGAAGCTCAAGGACACCCTTGTGTAGTGTGTAAAACCTGGAATGAATGCCTTGAATGGCTTGGAAGGAAACAAGAAGTTTCAGATTTTCGGACACAGGATTTGACCGTTCGCTCGAGCGAGCGTGACTGAACGCTCGAGCGAAGGGCTCTCTGGGAGAGTTCGCTCGAGCGAACTTTTGGTCCGGTCGAGCGAACAGCTCTCTGTCTCGGGTCCGCTCGAGCGAACATCTGGGCGCTCAAGCGAACCTGATACCTGCAGTATGCAGATTTTCCAATGGCCATTACTTTTCAACCATAAGTCCGTTTTTGGAGATCTACATACCGTTGGAAAGCTCATGATGTGTAGAACCCAACAAAAAGTGAATTTATTGGAGTTGAACCTTTGAGAAGAATATATGTTGGATTTTACATAATTGTGACAAATGGATGTTTACATGAACCGGAGATTGAACCGTAGCTTGTTCTAGATGATTGGCCTGACAGATGGACTTGTAGGATGTGTACCCTGAACTTTTATCATGACCGATGGTTTGTTTAATTGTGGATATGGATTGAGCAACCGTACTCACAAGAGGGGCCTTGTGTTCTTCGGATTGTACCCGAACCAAATGTGTTCTATTAAGGGATTCGACATCCAAAATTATGTAACGCCAAGGGGTCCTCGTAGCCTGATAATGTCGAACTCTTAATACTACCCTGAGTTGGACGGTGAAGACCACATGTGTTCCCAAGACCGTAGGCTTGGCTTGAGTTCTGTCTTGATTCTAAATATGATATCTCTGTACATGCATTGCATTCCGTTTCCAGTATTCTAGTGTGACTTGATCATGCTTCTGTTCGGTTATGTATTTTCTGTTACACATCTGTTATATTACATTTATTTCTGTCTTTGTTCAGTAAGTCCCGATTTGTTATTTATATGTCTGGTCCTGTATATGCCCTGTATCTGATTTATACTGTCCTGCACCTGCTCTGTTATTTGTATATTGTATTCTATGAGTCGGCACCACTTAGCTTCGACCCTATCTAAGTCGGACCCGGCTAAGTGTGGGTTTAGTATATTTCTGGCCCTCTGCAGATGGGAATATATTCTGAGGGTTTACCGGCACCCTAGGTCTACGATGGAGAATTCTGGGTACCTCTGTCTCCTAGTAGCACCGCCCTGTTCTGTCCTGATATTCTGCTCTCATTTTATTTCATGTTATATGATTAACTTGAGAGAACATAGCTTATGTGGATGTGCCAACTAGTACTGTTAATATGTTTATCTGTTATCTATGACTCGTATGTCTCATGCTAATTCATGCACTGATATGCCTAGTGATTATTCCTTGATCTCTTATGATTTATATCTGTCTGACTATTCGTTTGATACATGTTATATGGACTGTATATGTTTGTCTTGCTTAGCTTAGCCTAATGGTGCTACACTTGGCGTTACAGGTGAATACATCGACGCTACTGCCCCGGAGATCCTTGAGGAGGAGGAACCTCCACATAACGTAGTAGAGTGGACTCCTGATGATGTCTTCTAGACATCCACTCGATGAGAAAAGGACGTTAAATGACCCACTGACCGTGGCTAGGATTGCCACATATTTTGTAGAAACTTATAAACTTGTTTAGCTTTTGGATTGTAACTAAACTAACTTACTTCTTCTCTTTCTAATCTATTGAACTTGAATCTTTAAATCTATGCTCATGGACCCTTATGCTCTATATCTTGATGATTGTGTTATGTTAATTGGATATCTATTTGACAGATTTATACAGGCATATCGAAAATATAAACCTCACACGTGATATCCTGTGGGTGAATTCCGTTCGTGGGGACCTAGAGTCAATGAGTTTGACTCGAATTTCCACGCGGGCGTGTGCCGCGCCTCGAGATGAGTGAAATCTCGGGCTCGGGGCGTGACATACGTAAGTTGGTATCAGAGCATATGTTGTTCTAAGAGTATTTAAAATACTTAGAACTTTAGGGCACGATGTGAGGATACGATAGGACGTTTGGGTGTATCAATTCTTTTGGATTTTCTAGGTTTGTTAAGTGTTTGTGCTAACCCAATTATTTTACAGAAAATGCCACCTCGTCGGGCTACCAATCCCCGAAATAACTCTAGCAGCAGTCAGGATCATGATGCCACAGTCTTCGTTGACCTTCAAGGTGTGGGAAACGTTCGTGTGGAGGAAGAAGAGTTACCACCTCCTCCACCTCCACCGCCTCCGGTTAATGATGGTGGATTGAGAGACATCTTGCAAGCTATGTCCGCGCAGCTAGTGAGGCAGAATGAGCAGATCATGAATATGATGAATAGGCAGGTCCAGCCTATGGAGCAAGACCCTAACTCACTCTATGAGAAGTTCAGGAAGCGTGGATCAATTGAGTTCACCGGATTGGAAGATCCTTTGACTGCAGACGAATGGATTGTGCACACCGAGAATGTCTTTGAGACTATGGAGTGTACGGGCAGGCAGAAGGTAGCCTTGGCAGCTTCCATGTTTAGAGATGTTGCTGACACATGGTGGAAGAGTATCCGTACTCCTTACAGAACGATAGCAGATGAAGTTGCTTGGACCACCTTTGAGGCACAGTTTCGGAAGAAATTCATACCAGCCGATGTCACGAGACAGAAGAAGGCAGAATTTCAGAACTTGAAGCAAGAATTGATGACTGTAGCTGAGTATATCCATGAGTTTACTCGTCTTTCGCGCTTTGCTCCAGAATGTGTTGACACAGAAGCTAAGAAAGTGGAAAGGTTTATTGAGGGATTGAGGCCTTCTATTCAGCGTGATGTTATTATGTTTCAGAGACCTACTACTTTCGATGATGCGGTTGAGAGGGCGTATTCTGCGGAGCAACAACAGCAGAATATTGTTCTAAATGAGCCTAAGCGTTACTTCACTCCTTCTGGCAAGAGTTCACCACAGCAAACCCAGGGCAAGAAATTCAAGCAAGGGAGCAGTTCTCAAGCAAGGCCAGTGTCTTGTGTTCATTGTGGCAAGACCCACGAATCGAGTCAGTGTAGGAGGATTCTTGGTCTTTGCTACCGATGTGGCTCTTCAGACCATGCGGTCAAGGATTGTCCACGCCCTATAGGTGATGGGGTTAGAGGACAGCAGCAGCAACAACTTCAGCAACCAGCCCGTCCACCCATTCAAGCTCAACCAATCAGACAGGCTTTGCCTGGAGCTCAGAGGCCACCTCAGCAACAGCATCAGAGACAAGTGCTGCCTAGGCAACAAGGCCCAGTTCAACAGAGGCAAGGGCAACAAAGGCAGCAGCCACAGCAGCGTCCGAATGCAACGGGACGTGTCTATGCCATGACCAATGAAGAAGCTGAAGCTGCAGATACAGTTGTAGAAGGTAAGCTGTTTGTTTGTGATCATGAAGCTAGGGTTTTGTTTGATCCTGGATCCACACACTCTTTCATTGCACCGCACTTTGCTATGACGATCGGAGGTAGACCCGAGCAGTTGCAGGTTGTACTTGCGATTGTTACTCCAGTAGGCAGGAGGGTAGTTTGTGATTTGTTTTACCCGCAGTGTAGAGTGCAGATAGGTGATTTGGTGATGCCAGCAGATTTGATAGTCCTAGCTATGCACGATTTTGATGTTATTCTAGGAATGGATTGGCTAGCGAAGTATCGTGCTTGTATGGATTGTTTCCACAAGACCGTGACCCTCAAGTTAGATGAGTCTAGTGCAGGAGTTATCTTTGAAGGGTCTAAGAAGAGGTTAGGTGCCAGAATAATTTCAGCTCTTAAGGCAGAGAGACTAATCCATAGTGGTTGTGAAGGATTCATAGCTTTTATTTCAGAAGATAAGCAGCCTAAGCAGTTAGAAGATATCCCAGTAGCTTGTGAGTTCCCGGATGTCTTTCCGGATGAAGTGCCTGGTTTGCCACCTATTAGGGAGATAGATTTTACTATTGAGTTAGTGCCGGGGACAGCCCCAATCTCTAGAGCACCTTACAGGATGGCACCTACAGAGTTGAGAGAATTGAAGATTCAATTGGAAGAATTGCTTGATAAAGGTTTTATTCGCCCTAGTGTTTCTCCTTGGGGAGCTCCAGTTCTATTTGTGAAGAAGAAAGATGGCACCTTAAGGTTATGTATTGATTATAGGCAGCTTAATCAAGTGACTATAAAGAACAAATATCCACTGCCTAGGATTGATGAACTATTTGATCAATTACAAGGTGCAGCTCATTTCTCGAAGATTGATCTTAGGTCCGGTTATCATCAGTTGAGGATTAGAGAGCAAGATGTTGCTAAGACAGCTTTCCGGACAAGATATGGACATTATGAATTTCTAGTTATGCCTTTTGGATTAACAAATGCTCCGGGAGTTTTCATGTCTTTGATGAATAGAATCTTTGCCCCATATTTGGATCAATTTACAGTTGTTTTTATTGATGACATCTTGGTGTACTCTAAGTCTAAGGAAGAGCATGCAGAGCATCTGAGGACTTCATTGCAATTGTTGAAAGACAATCAGTTATATGCAAAGTTAGATAAATGTGAATTTTGGTTGGAGCAAATAGCTTTTCTCGGGCACATAATCTCTAAAGAAGGTTTGGCAGTTGACCCAGCTAAGGTGGAAGCAGTAGTGAATTGGCAAAGCCCGAGGAATGTACCAGAGATCAGGAGTTTTCTAGGATTGGCTGGATACTATCGGAGATTTGTTGAAGGATTTGCTAAGATTTCAGCTCCGTTGACCAAGTTGACTAGGAAGAATATCTCTTTTGTTTGGACTCCAGAATGTGAAGCTGATTTTCAGTTGCTTAAGGAGAAGCTCACTACAGCCCCAGTGTTGACTTTACCGACCGAGAGCGGAGGATTTGTGATCTATACTGATGCTTCGAGGGTTGGTTTAGGTAGTGTTCTGATGCAGAATGGCAAGGTAGTGGCTTATGGATCTAGGCAGCTGAGAGAACATGAGAAGAACTATGCCACGCATGACTTGGAGTTAGCGGCGGTAGTTTTTGCCTTGAAACTTTGGAGACATTATCTCTATGGAGAGAGGTTTGAAGTTCATTCAGATCATAGGAGTTTGCAATACCTCTTCTCGCAGCAAGATTTGAATCAGAGGCAACGTCGTTGGTTGGAGTTGATGGCTGATTATGACTTTCCGATTCGGTATTTTCCGGGCAAAGGAAACGTAGTGGCAGATGCATTGAGCCGGAAGTCAGGCATTTTGGCCAGTTTGTTCGGAGAATGGAATTTAGTTGAGATTTTCAGAGATTTAGATGTTGAGATAGAACTGGTCAGTGAGAAGGTTATGTTGGCAGCTATGTCAGTTTCAGAACCGCAGTTGATTCAGCAGATTAAGGATAGCCAATTTCAGGATCCCGAGTTGGCCAGGATTAGAGACAAGATTGCAGATAAGCCAGATTTCAGACTTGAAGATGGTGTTTTGTATTTCCGGGATAGGTTGTGTGTGCCTAATGTTGGAGATCTTAAGGATCAGATTATGGCAGAGGCGCATCATGCGCGGTACTCTATGCATCCCGGTAGTACTAAGATGTACCAGAATTTACGGGGTCGATTTTGGTGGAACAACATGAAGAGAGAGATTGCTGGATTTGTTTCGAGATGTTTGACATGCCAGAAGATCAAAGCAGAACATAGAAAGCCTCCAGGACTTTTGAAGCCATTGAAGAGACCCAAGTGGAAGTGGGAACACATTACGATGGATTTTCTGTCAGGTCTACCAGAGACTTCGAGACGCAACAATGCTATCTGGGTGATCGTAGACAGATTGACTAAGTCTGCACACTTTGTGCCTTTCAAGACAGGAACCAAGATGCATACAATGGCGGATATGTTTATCAAGGAGATTGTTCGATTGCATGGGATTCCAGCTTCGATTGTGTCAGATAGAGATAGTCGATTTATCTCAAGATTTTGGACCTCATTTCAGCAAGCTATGGGCACTCAGTTGACTTTCAGCACGGCATACCACCCGCAGACTGATGGACAATCGGAGAGGACGATCCAGACTCTTGAAGACATGCTCAGAGCGTGTGTTTTGGACTACAAGATAGAATGGGATCGAGATTTATCTTTGTGCGAATTCGCGTACAACAACAGCTTTCACGCGAGTATCGGTATGGCACCGTTTGAAGCTCTTTATGGTAGGAGGTGCAGATCACCGGTTTGTTGGGAGGAAGTCGGAGTCAGAAGCTTTCATGGACCCAACTGTTATTGGTGAGACTAGTGCAAAGGTCAAACTTGCATATGATCGATTGAAGACAGCTCAGAGTAGGCAGAAGAGTTATGCGGATCACCGACGTAGAGATCTCGAGTTTCAAGTGGGAGACAAGGTGTTCCTCAAAGTTTCACCGATGAAGGGCACCATTCGATTTGGACAGAAAGGCAAGTTGTCACCGAGGTACATTGGACCATTTGAGATTCGCAGCAGAGTTGGAGACTTGGCCTACAGATTGATATTACCTCCTAACCTTGCAGCAGTGCATGATGTTTTCCATGTGGCTATGTTGAGGAAGTATGTTCCGGACGCGTCGCACGTCATTGAGTATGAGCCTTTGGAGGTTCGAGCAGATGCGACCTACGATGAGAAGCCTTTGCAAGTGATCGATGTCAAGGAGACAGTGTTGCGTACCCGGACGATTCGTTGGGTGAAGATCTTGTGGGAGCACCATGGTCCGGAAGAAGCTACGTGGGAGTTAGAGGAGCAAGTAATGAGGAAATATCCTCATCTTTTGACCGAGGTACGATTTACATTTGGGGGACCAAATGTCCTAAGGAGGGGAGGATGTAACACCCCGACCCACCTTAATCTCGTTTTAGAGTTAATTAATTTAGATTAATTGCGTAATGGATGTTTTGATCTTGATTGGACTTGATTAGGTAGAATTAGTGGGGTTTGACCATTTACTAGGTAGATTATGACTTTTGGAGTGTTTTGGGTTTTTGTGTGTACTTAGAAATTTCTGGGTTTTTAATGCATTGCATAGAGCATTTCATGGGCCTCAACTTTCATGCCTTGACCCATCAAATTCGGATCCATTTAGGCCCATTCCTAGCCCACTTAATCAGTCCAAGCCCTTTCTTGAAATTTCAGTCCATTTTGTGGACTTGCATGCAACTGCTGGAAATAAATTCCATAAAAGCTTATTCCAGCTACTTTCTTCTTCTTCTCTACTCTCCTTCTCTACTTCTTCATTAATTCTTCCTTCACTTCTAGCATCAACCAAAGGATATTGCAAGGAAGCCATCCACCATTCCAACACTATCATCTTCTCCAACAAGACTCCATTTTCCAAGCTCAAGCATTCCTTCATTTTCTTCTCCTTACACTTTTTGGGTAAGCTCTTCTCTTTGTAATCTCCTCTATTTGATGAGCTACATTTTCCTTTTCCCTTTGTATTCATTTCAATCTTGAGAGTATGTCTAAGATTCGTGCATGTATCTTCTCCATTTCATTCATTTTCGTTTTCACCATTTTTAGGGCATTTGAGCTTTCATATTTGGGGATTTTCGAGTTTAACAAGGATTAGGTGTGAGAGCTAGCTTTCAAGCACCAAGGCAAGTTAAATATGTACATTGATATGCATGCTTCCTTGTTTGTCTCTTGAATATGATCAATCTTGCTTAGAGACCCATTTCTTGCTCAAAAATGGATTTTTGTGGATGATTTCTTCTTGTTAATGTAATATGGTTTATTGATGGTTTTTATGAGCATTTTGGAAGCTCAAGGACACCCTTGTGTAGTGTGTAAAACCTGGAATGAATGCCTTGAATGGCTTGGAAGGAAACAAGAAGTTTCAGATTTTCGGACACAGGATTTGACCGTTCGCTCGAGCGAGCGTGACTGAACGCTCGAGCGAAGGGCTCTCTGGGAGAGTTCGCTCGAGCGAACTTTGGTCCGGTCGAGCGAACAGCTCTCTGTCTCGGGTCCGCTCGAGCGAACATCTGGGCGCTCAAGCGAACCTGATACCTGCAGTATGCAGATTTTCCAATGGCCATTACTTTTCAACCATAAGTCCGTTTTTGGAGATCTACATACCGTTGGAAAGCTCATGATGTGTAGAACCCAAACAAAAAGTGAATTTATTGGAGTTGAACCTTTGAGAAGAATATATGTTGGATTTTACATAATTGTGACAAATGGATGTTTACATGAACCGGAGATTGAACCGTAGCTTGTTCTAGATGATTGGCCTGACAGATGGACTTGTAGGATGTGTACCCTGAACTTTTATCATGACCGATGGTTTGTTTAATTGTGGATATGGATTGAGCAACCGTACTCACAAGAGGGGCCTTGTGTTCTTCGGATTGTACCCGAACCAAATGTGTTCTATTAAGGGATTCGACATCCAAAATTATGTAACGCCAAGGGGTCCTCGTAGCCTGATAATGTCGAACTCTTAATACTACCCTGAGTTGGACGGTGAAGACCACATGTGTTCCCAAGACCGTAGGCTTGGCTTGAGTTCTGTCTTGATTCTAAATATGATATCTCTGTACATGCATTGCATTCCGTTTCCAGTATTCTAGTGTGACTTGATCATGCTTCTGTTAGGTTATGTATTTTCTGTTACACATCTGTTATATTACATTTATTTCTGTCTTTGTTCAGTAAGTTCCGATTTGTTATTATATGTCTGGTCCTGTATATGCCCTGTATCTGATTTATACTGTCCTGCACCTGCTCTGTTATTTGTATATTGTATTCTATGAGTCGGCACCACTTAGCTTCGACCCTATCTAAGTCGGACCCGGCTAAGTGTGGGTTTAGTATATTTCTGGCCCTCTGCAGATGGGAATATATTCTGAGGGTTTACCGGCACCCTAGGTCTACGATGGAGAATTCTGGGTACCTCTGTCTCCTAGTAGCACCGCCCTGTTCTGTCCTGATATTCTGCTCTCATTTTATTTCATGTTATATGATTAACTTGAGAGAACATAGCTTATGTGGATGTGCCAACTAGTACTGTTAATATGTTTATCTGTTATCTATGACTCGTATGTCTCATGCTAATTCATGCACTGATATGCCTAGTGATTATTCCTTGATCTCTTATGATTTATATCTGTCTGACTATTCGTTTGATACATGTTATATGGACTGTATATGTTTGTCTTGCTTAGCTTAGCCTAATGGTGCTACACTTGGCGTTACAGGTGAATACATCGACGCTACTGCCCCGGAGATCCTTGAGGAGGAGGAACCTCCACATAACGTAGTAGAGTGGACTCCTGATGATGTCTTCTAGACATCCACTCGATGAGAAAAGGACGTTAAATGACCCACTGACCGTGGCTAGGATTGCCACATATTTTGTAGAAACTTATAAACTTGTTTAGCTTTTGGATTGTAACTAAACTAACTTACTTCTTCTCTTTCTATCTATTGAACTTGAATCTTTAAATCTATGCTCATGGACCCTTATGCTCTATATCTTGATGATTGTGTTATGTTAATTGGATATCTATTTGACAGATTTATACAGGCATATCGAAAATATAAACCTCACACGTGATATCCTGTGGGTGAATTCCGTTCGTGGGGACCTAGAGTCAATGAGTTTGACTCGAATTTCCACGCGGGCGTGTGCCGCGCCTCGAGATGAGTGAAATCTCGGGCTCGGGGCGTGACATACGTAAGTTGGTATCAGAGCATATGTTGTTCTAAGAGTATTTAAAATACTTAGAACTTTAGGGCACGATGTGAGGATACGATAGGACGTTTGGGTGTATCAATTCTTTTGGATTTTCTAGGTTTGTTAAGTGTTTGTGCTAACCCAATTATTTTACAGAAAATGCCACCTCGTCGGGCTACCAATCCCCGAAATAACTCTAGCAGCAGTCAGGATCATGATGCCACAGTCTTCGTTGACCTTCAAGGTGTGGGAAACGTACGTGTGGAGGAAGAAGAGTTACCACCTCCTCCACCTCCACCGCCTCCGGTTAATGATGGTGGATTGAGAGACATCTTGCAAGCTATGTCCGCGCAGCTAGTGAGGCAGAATGAGCAGATCATGAATATGATGAATAGGCAGGTCCAGCCTATGGAGCAAGACCCTAACTCACTCTATGAGAAGTTCAGGAAGCGTGGATCAATTGAGTTCACCGGATTGGAAGATCCTTTGACTGCAGACGAATGGATTGTGCACACCGAGAATGTCTTTGAGACTATGGAGTGTACGGGCAGGCAGAAGGTAGCCTTGGCAGCTTCCATGTTTAGAGATGTTGCTGACACATGGTGGAAGAGTATCCGTACTCCTTACAGAACAATAGCAGATGAAGTTGCTTGGACCACCTTTGAGGCACAGTTTCGGAAGAAATTCATACCAGCCCATGTCACGAGACAGAAGAAGGCAGAATTTCAGAACTTGAAGCAAGAATTGATGACCGTAGCTGAGTATATCCATGAGTTTACTCGTCTTTCGCGCTTTGCTCCAGAATGTGTTGACACAGAAGCTAAGAAAGTGGAAAGGTTTATTGAGGGGATTGAGGCCTTCTATTCAGCGTGATGTTATTATGTTTCAGAGACCTACTACTTTCGATGATGCGGTTGAGAGGGCGTATTCTGCGGAGCAACAACAGCAGAATATTGTTCTAAATGAGCCTAAGCGTTACTTCACTCCTTCTGGCAAGAGTTCACCACAGCAAACCCAGGGCAAGAAATTCAAGCAAGGGAGCAGTTCTCAAGCAAGGCCAGTGTCTTGTGTTCATTGTGGCAAGACCCACGAATCGAGTCAGTGTAGGAGGATTCTTGGTCTTTGCTACCGATGTGGCTCTTCAGACCATGCGGTCAAGGATTGTCCACGCCCTATAGGTGATGGGGTTAGAGGACAGCATGCAGCAACAACTTCAGCAACCAGCCCGTCCACCCATTCAAGCTCAACCAATCAGACAGGCTTTGCCTGGAGCTCAGAGGCCACCTCAGCAACAGCATCAGAGACAAGTGCTGCCTAGGCAACAAGGCCCAGTTCAACAGAGGCAAGGGCAACAAAGGCAGCAGCCACAGCAGCGTCCGAATGCAACGGGACGTGTCTATGCCATGACCAATGAAGAAGCTGAAGCTGCAGATACAGTTGTAGAAGGTAAGCTGTTTGTTTGTGATCATGAAGCTAGGGTTTTGTTTGATCCTGGATCCACACACTCTTTCATTGCACCGCACTTTGCTATGACGATCGGAGGTAGACCCGAGCAGTTGCAGGTTGTACTTGCGATTGTTACTCCAGTAGGCAGGAGGGTAGTTTGTGATTTGTTTTACCCGCAGTGTAGAGTGCAGATAGGTGATTTGGTGATGCCAGCAGATTTGATAGTCCTAGCTATGCACGATTTTGATGTTATTCTAGGAATGGATTGGCTAGCGAAGTATCGTGCTTGTATGGATTGTTTCCACAAGACCGTGACCCTCAAGTTAGATGAGTCTAGTGCAGGAGTTATCTTTGAAGGGTCTAAGAAGAGGTTAGGTGCCAGAATAATTTCAGCTCTTAAGGCAGAGAGACTAATCCATAGTGGTTGTGAAGGATTCATAGCTTTTATTTCAGAAGATAAGCAGCCTAAGCAGTTAGAAGATATCCCAGTAGCTTGTGAGTTCCCGGATGTCTTTCCGGATGAAGTGCCTGGTTTGCCACCTATTAGGGAGATAGATTTTACTATTGAGTTAGTGCCGGGGACAGCCCCAATCTCTAGAGCACCTTACAGGATGGCACCTACAGAGTTGAGAGAATTGAAGATTCAATTGGAAGAATTGCTTGATAAAGGTTTTATTCGCCCTAGTGTTTCTCCTTGGGGAGCTCCAGTTCTATTTGTGAAGAAGAAAGATGGCACCTTAAGGTTATGTATTGATTATAGGCAGCTTAATCAAGTGACTATAAAGAACAAATATCCACTGCCTAGGATTGATGAACTATTTGATCAATTACAAGGTGCAGCTCATTTCTCGAAGATTGATCTTAGGTCCGGTTATCATCAGTTGAGGATTAGAGAGCAAGATGTTGCTAAGACAGCTTTCCGAACAAGATATGGACATTATGAATTTCTAGTTATGCCTTTTGGATTAACAAATGCTCCGGGAGTTTTCATGTCTTTGATGAATAGAATCTTTGCCCCATATTTGATCAATTTACAGTTGTTTTTATTGATGACATCTTGGTGTACTCTAAGTCTAAGGAAGAGCATGCAGAGCATCTGAGGACTTCATTGCAATTGTTTGAAAGACAATCAGTTATATGCAAAGTTAGATAAATGTGAATTTTGGTTGGAGCAAATAGCTTTTCTCGGGCACATAATCTCTAAAGAAGGTTTGGCAGTTGACCCAGCTAAGGTGGAAGCAGTAGTGAATTGGCAAAGCCCGAGGAATGTACCAGAGGTCAGGAGTTTTCTAGGATTGGCTGGATACTATCGGAGATTTGTTGAAGGATTTGCTAAGATTTCAGCTCCGTTGACCAAGTTGACTAGGAAGAATATCTCTTTGTTTGGACTCCAGAATGTGAAGCTAATTTTTCAGTTGCTTAAGGAGAAGCTCACTACAGCCCCAGTGTTGACTTTACCGACCGAGAGCGGAGGATTTGTGATCTATACTGATGCTTCGAGGGTTGGTTTAGGTAGTGTTCTGATGCAGAATGGCAAGGTAGTGGCTTATGGATCTAGGCAGCTGAGAGAACATGAGAAGAACTATGCCACGCATGACTTGGAGTTAGCGGCGGTAGTTTTTGCCTTGAAACTTTGGAGACATTATCTCTATGGAGAGAGGTTTGAAGTTCATTCAGATCATAGGAGTTTGCAATACCTCTTCTCGCAGCAAGATTTGAATCAGAGGCAACGTCGTTGGTTGGAGTTGATGGCTGATTATGACTTTCCGATTCGGTATTTTCCGGGCAAAGGAAACGTAGTGGCAGATGCGTTGAGCCGGAAGTCAGGCATTTTGGCCAGTTTGTTCGGAGAATGGAATTTAGTTGAGATTTTCAGAGATTTAGATGTTGAGATAGAACTGGTCAGTGAGAAGGTTATGTTGGCAGCTATGTCAGTTTCAGAACCGCAGTTGATTCAGCAGATTAAGGATAGCCAATTTCAGGATCCCGAGTTGGCCAGGATTAGAGACAAGATTGCAGATAAGCCAGATTTCAGACTTGAAGATGGTGTTTTGTATTTCCGGGATAGGTTGTGTGTGCCTAATGTTGGAGATCTTAAGGATCAGATTATGGCAGAGGCGCATCATGCGCGGTACTCTATGCATCCCGGTAGTACTAAGATGTACCAGAATTTACGGGGTCGAATTTGGTGGAACAACATGAGAGAGAGATTGCTGGATTTGTTTCGAGATGTTTGACATGCCAGAAGATCAAAGCAGAACATAGAAAGCCTCCAGGACTTTTGAAGCCATTGAAGAGACCCAAGTGGAAGTGGGAACACATTACGATGGATTTTCTGTCAGGTCTACCAGAGACTTCGAGACGCAACAATGCTATCTGGGTGATCGTAGACAGATTGACTAAGTCTGCACACTTTGTGCCTTTCAAGACAGGAACCAAGATGCATACAATGGCGGATATGTTTATCCAGGAGATTGTTCGATTGCATGGGATTCCAGCTTCGATTGTGTCAGATAGAGATAGTCGATTTATCTCAAGATTTTGGACCTCATTTCAGCAAGCTATGGGCACTCAGTTGACTTTCAGCACGGCATACCACCCGCAGACGGATGGACAGTCAGAGAGGACGATCCAGACTCTTGAAGACATGCTCAGAGCGTGTGTTTTGGACTACAAGATAGAATGGGATCGAGATTTAGCTTTGTGCGAGTTCGCGTACAACAACAGCTTTCACGCGAGTATCGGTATGGCACCGTTTGAAGCTCTTTATGGTAGGAGGTGCAGATCACCGGTTTGTTGGGAGGAAGTCGGAGTCAGAAGCTTTCATGGACCAACTATTATTGGTGAGACTAGTGCAAAGGTCAAACTTGCATATGATCGATTGAAGACAGCTCAGAGTAGGCAGAAGAGTTATGCGGATCACCGACGTAGAGATCTCGAGTTTCAAGTGGGAGACAAGGTGTTCCTCAAAGTTTCACCGATGAAGGGCACCATTCGATTTGGACAGAAAGGCAAGTTGTCACCGAGGTACATTGGACCATTTGAGATTCGCAGCAGAGTTGGAGACTTGGCCTACAGATTGATATTACCTCCTAACCTTGCAGCAGTGCATGATGTTTTCCATGTGGCTATGTTGAGGAAGTATGTTCCGGACGCGTCGCACGTCATTGAGTATGAGCCTTTGAAGGTTCGAGCAGATGCGACCTACGATGAGAAGCCTTTGCAAGTGATCGATGTCAAGGAGACAGTGTTGCGTACCCGGACGATTCGTTGGGTGAAGATCTTGTGGGAGCACCATGGTCCGGAAGAAGCTACGTGGGAGTTAGAGGAGCAAGTAATGAGGAAATATCCTCATCTTTTGACCGAGGTACGATTTACATTTGGGGGACCAAATGTCCTAAGGAGGGGAGGATGTAACACCCTGACCCACCTTAATCTCGTTTTAGAGTTAATTAATTTAGATTAATTGCGTAATGGATGTTTTGATCTTGATTGGACTTGATTAGGTAGAATTAGTGGGGTTTGACCATTTACTAGGTAGATTATGACTTTTGGAGTGTTTTGGGTTTTTGTGTGTACTTAGAAATTTCTGGGTTTTTAATGCATTGCATAGAGCATTTCATGAGCCTCAACTTTCATGCCTTGACCCATCAAATTCGGATCCATTTAGGCCCATTCCTAGCCCACTTAATCAGTCCAAGCCCTTTCTTGAAATTTCAGTCCATTTTGTGGACTTGCATGCAACTGCTGGAAATAAATTCCATAAAAGCTTATTCCAGCTACTTTCTTCTCCTTCTCTACTCTCCTTCTCTACTTCTTCATTTTCTTCCTTCACTTCTAGCATCAACCAAAGGATATTGCAAGGAAGCCATCCACCATTCCAAACACTATCATCTTCTCCAACAAGACTCCATTTTCCAAGCTCAAGCATTCCTTCATTTTCTTCTCCTTGCACTTTTTGGGTAAGCTCTTCTCTTTGTAATCTCCTCTATTTGATGAGCTACATTTTCCTTTTCCCTTTGTATTCATTTCAATCTTGAGAGTATGTCTAAGATTCGTGCATGTATCTTCTCCATTTCATTCATTTTCGTTTTCACCATTTTTAGGGCATTTGAGCTTTCATATTTGGGGATTTTCGAGTTTAACAAGGATTAGGTGTGAGAGCTAGCTTTCAAGCACCAAGGCAAGTTAAATATGTACATTGATATGCATGCTTCCTTGTTTGTCTCTTGAATATGATCAATCTTGCTTAGAGACCCATTTCTTGCTCAAAAATGGATTTTTGTGGATGATTTCTTCTTGTTAATGTAATATGGTTTATTGATGGTTTTTATGAGCATTTTGGAAGCTCAAGGACACCCTTGTGTAGTGTGTAAAACCTGGAATGAATGCCTTGAATGGCTTGGAAGGAAACAAGAAGTTTCAGATTTTCGGACACAGGATTTGACCGTTCGCTCGAGCGAGCGTGACTGAACGCTCGAGCGAAGGGCTCTCTGGGAGAGTTCGCTCGAGCGAACTTTTGGTCCGGTCGAGCGAACAGCTCTCTGTCTCGGGTCCGCTCGAGCGAACATCTGGGCGCTCAAGCGAACCTGATACCTGCAGTATGCAGATTTTCCAATGGCCATTACTTTTCAACCATAAGTCCGTTTTTGGAGATCTACATACCGTTGGAAAGCTCATGATGTGTAGAACCCAACAAAAAGTGAATTTATTGGAGTTGAACCTTTGAGAAGAATATATGTTGGATTTTACATAATTGTGACAAATGGATGTTTACATGAACCGGAGATTGAACCGTAGCTTGTTCTAGATGATTGGCCTGACAGATGGACTTGTAGGATGTGTACCCTGAACTTTTATCATGACCGATGGTTTGTTTAATTGTGGATATGGATTGAGCAACCGTACTCACAAGAGGGGCCTTGTGTTCTTCGGATTGTACCCGAACCAAATGTGTTCTATTAAGGGATTCGACATCCAAAATTATGTAACGCCAAGGGGTCCTCGTAGCCTGATAATGTCGAACTCTTAATACTACCCTGAGTTGGACGGTGAAGACCACATGTGTTCCCAAGACCGTAGGCTTGGCTTGAGTTCTGTCTTGATTCTAAATATGATATCTCTGTACATGCATTGCATTCCGTTTCCAGTATTCTAGTGTGACTTGATCATGCTTCTGTTAGGTTATGTATTTTCTGTTACACATCTGTTATATTACATTTATTTCTGTCTTTGTTCAGTAAGTCCCGATTTGTTATTTATATGTCTTGTCCTGTATATGCCCTGTATCTGATTTATACTGTCCTGCACCTGCTCTGTTATTTGTATATTGTATTCTATGAGTCGGCAACCACTTAGCTTCGACCCTATCTAAGTCGGACCCGGCTAAGTGTGGGTTTAGTATATTTCTGGCCCTCTGCAGATGGGAATATATTCTGAGGGTTTACCGGCACCCTAGGTCTACGATGGAGAATTCTGGGTACCTCTGTCTCCTAGTAGCACCGCCCTGTTCTGTCCTGATATTCTGCTCTCATTTTATTTCATGTTATATGATTAACTTGAGAGAACATAGCTTATGTGGATGTGCCAACTAGTACTGTTAATATGTTTATCTGTTATCTATGACTCGTATGTCTCATGCTAATTCATGCACTGATATGCCTAGTGATTATTCCTTGATCTCTTATGATTTATATCTGTCTGACTATTCGTTTGATACATGTTATATGGACTGTATATGTTTGTCTTGCTTAGCTTAGCCTAATGGTGCTACACTTGGCGTTACAGGTGAATACATCGACGCTACTGCCCCGGAGATCCTTGAGGAGGAGGAACCTCCACATAACGTAGTAGAGTGGACTCCTGATGATGTCTTCTAGACATCCACTCGATGAGAAAAGGACGTTAAATGACCCACTGACCGTGGCTAGGATTGCCACATATTTTGTAGAAACTTATAAACTTGTTTAGCTTTTTGGATTGTAACTAAACTAACTTACTTCTTCTCTTTCTATCTATTGAACTTGAATCTTTAAATCTATGCTCATGGACCCTTATGCTCTATATCTTGATGATTGTGTTATGCTAATTGGATATCTATTTGACAGATTTATACAGGCATATCGAAAATATAAACCTCACACGTGATATCCTGTGGGTAAATTCCGTTCGTGGGGACCTAGAGTCAATGAGTTTGACTCGAATTTCCACGCGGGCGTGTGCCGCGCCTCGAGATGAGTGAAATCTCGGGCTCGGGGCGTGACAGGGTTTGATTTTGGTCTCCCTCCCTCCCTCATTTTCTCTCTGTGTTGGCTTGGATTTGGATGAGTTGTGGGCTTGGATTTATTTGGTTCAGGCTAAAAGTGTGGAATGGAGAAGGTGAGTAGTGGGATGGTGGGTTTGCAGTGACAGGAATGGAGAAGGTGGTTGTTTTTTGGGTGTCAACTTTTCAGGCTGGGTTTGGTTATGGCTTGGATGGTTTGGGTTGGTTGGGTGATGTGTTGTGTCGATGTGGAAGCAGATGATGGGGTTTCTGTGTGTAAGGCTCATTCGATTAGGATGGACTCTGGGTCTTATATGTTGACAAGATCAAGTTTCTCATGAGCTAGTTATATAAGCTGAATTGTCCTATGTATCTATTTTTGCTTGTTTTTTTGTTAAGTTTTGTGTTGTTTGCATGAACTTGGAAAAGAAATGGGCTTTTGATCTTGTATGTTGACAAGATGAAGTTTGGTTTTAGTGATTGTGCTTTCTTATCCTAATTAGCACGAACATCAAATGTTTGATGAAATGCTACGGGATTGTCTAATGTTATTCCAGCGTAGTGAACATATTAGAGTGATTTTGCTTTTCATGTTTCGACATTTAAATTTTAAATGGAAGGACTAAATTTAGGTTCCTTTGAATGTTAGCAAAGCTGTATTGTAGTTAAGAAGAAATTACTAGGATTGATACTATTCTGTGATGTAAAAAAGAAAGAAAAACATACTAGAATCTAAAGAGTGGTGTTTTATTTCTTTCTTTATTTCTTTTTTTTACTCATTGAGTGGGCTCTGAGTTGGAAGTTAAAAAAGCACCGGCACAGTTAACGAGCAGGGCTTATTGGGCCTTGAGAATAGAGAGAATTCTTGACCTTAATGAGTTGGTAATTCTTATCATAGATGTTGGCATGTGTTTCACCATAATCTAGACGCTTGAACAAACACTCACATGTTTTCCTTTGTTAGTTCATTTCTAATCAATCTTATTTTTTAGGAGATCCAAGTATAACTCTTTTATCCTACCTAGATTGATGACGATGGCGACGATGATGATGATGATAAAATGGGTTTGACTGGTTAAATGATATGAAACCATTAAACCACTTGTTTGAAGTTATGCATCAAGGGAGAAATGCCAAGTAATTAAAGTCATTGGTACAATTAATGAAAAAAGAGAAGAAGGAAGTTCTACATGAAAATTAAATTGTTAGAAAAAAAAGGCATCAATCAATCTTTGGAACACATTTCTCATTCTAGTTTGTTTTTAGCTTGGATAAGACTGGGGAAATCCTTTGCCATGTAAATTACCCCTGAAGTAGGTCCTGTTGATTATAAGGCCATGAAGGAGAAGTTACTACTGTAGATTGGTATGTATTTAGTAGAAAGATAGTCAGCCAATGCATTCTATGTTTTCATGAACTTCATTTTTTTTCTCTCTGAACGCCTTGCAGTTTGGGAGTTGGAGATAGCACCATTCCTTTTAATAAATGAAGTGCAGTAAACTTGGGTGAGTTTTCAAACCTCAATGCCAAGGGAGAATCCCTAAAACATCTTTCTTTCTTTAGAAAAAAATCGAAAGAAAATAATATTATTTTTAGGTAGTTTTTTTCCCTTGGGAATATTTTTGCTTTGGATATAATGTTTCCTTTTTGTTTTCTGGGTCTGTTGTTCATGGCTTTTGCTCTGTTTTGGTTTTGTCCCTTTTAATCTTTTTAGGGGCTTTTGATGATGAATCAACACTTGCACATGCATATAACCCGGCAACTCTTAAGTACTGGGGACAGGACACTATCATCATATTTCTTGTAAGATTTTTTTCATGAGCTCTTTTTTAACTTGAGTTCTGTTGGTTTTAAGTGAAATAAGGATAAGATTACTGGGAGATTTGGTTTCTTAAATGATATGTTAAAGTAGGCATCTACATTTCAGGAAGAGATCAAAGAAATGGAAGGACAATCAAAAGAATAATATATTGAAGATAAGGTACATATGACTACTACTTTTGTACCAAGAAGTACTTTGGATCCTAAAGCCCCTAGGTGGTCTTCAATGCCATGAAGTATAGGGGCCCGGGGGGAACCAGCACAATTGTTTCTTTTCACATTTGCAGGTTACATATGTATGCATGGTATTTGCAGGTTCCAAGTAGTAATGATAATAATGATGTTGATGATGACGACGATTGAATCTCAAGGTTTTGCTAGGTGTAATTTGCTCAATCCGTAAAATGGACACATTATAAAATGCATTTATGTAATACATGTGCAACATTGCTTGTATTTACCATTGAATCTACAATCCTTCTATTTCAGGTTGTGCATTTGCATCACTGACGATGTAATTGAAGGTGTGCCCATTACTCTTGATATCTGGGTGCGTTTCTTCTCCTTTAATTTGTTCACTAAGATGAAACTTATTGCCTCTGTGAGTGTGTTATTTATTTATTTTGGATCTGTAGGAAGTCATTGTTCAAAAGTTATCCTTCTTGGTTTTTCAGTGGTGCTTTCAATAATATGCTTCATCGTGAAGTTTTACCATACAATTCTCGTCAACGTCAACCTTTAAACATGATTTACCTAGTGAGTTACACAGACACACACATATATAGCATGTAATATGGTCACCAAAACCCGACTCCAACCCCAAACCTGAACCCAAGTTGAAAATAGCTTTTTCAAACCGAATCAAACCAGTCCCACATCCCCATTAGCTGTTGAATCAAAGCAGGATTTGGTTGTGGTTGCCCCTAATTCAACTGTATTTTATGAAGTTGAGCCTGTTTCCTTTGTGAAGGTTAGTATGAAAACATGATTTCATTGTTGGCATTATCATATGCAACAAAAACTCATTCAATCTAGCTGGCTTTGTGAATTCTACTTCTTCGTCCAACACCGACTTGTTCTTACTAATTCCACAATCAATAGTCTGTTGGAATTTGAGATGACTTGAGAAGCTTTATGAAGAATTGAAATGATTAGTATCTCAAGCATTGTTTTGAGTTGGAATTATTGTCAACACATTGTCACAAGCATGATGTTAATAGGTTGGTGTTGATAGAGCTTAAAAGAGAAATCAGAGTTGAAACAGTTCAGGAATTCTGAATTCCTGAAGCAGAGTGGTCGGTCGACCGGGCACCCCATGCGGTCGACCGAGCAAAGAGAAACCTGCAGAAAAAGTTTCAGGTAGCTCCCAGTTATTTTCGTGACACAGTGTGTCGTCGGTCGACCGGGACCCCAGGATGTCGACCGAGCACGATAGTTGTCTGTTTCCAGACTGTGTATGATGTCGACCGAAGACAGCAGGATGTCGACCGAGCACGGGAACCAGAGTTGCGCAGAAACAGAAGTCTTGCACGAAAATTCAGCATTCTTATCTATTTTGTTTGGGACTCTTTCTAAACGAATTGTAGCCTATTTTGAACACTCTTAAGGGTCACTATAACCTATATAAAGGCATGTTTGGTTCGTTTTTAACAAGACACCAGAGAGAGAAGAAGAGAAGAGAAAAGAGAAGAAAAGAGAGAGAGTTTTGGAGAGAAGAGAGTGCTGTTGCTGTGTGCTATCTTGTTACAAGTTTCTACAGCAAGTGTGGACGAGGATGTGCTCTTGAAGATGGTGTTTCGTCCATAAGATAAGTGTCTCTCTGTTTATGCTTTAATTTTCAATTTGTAAGGGATTGAGAGAGAGAGATTGTAGAGGGGAAGGGCTGTAGAAAAAGGTTTCTACTCTTATTTTGTAGAACATCAAGTTGGTGCTTGGTGTCTGGGGTTTGGTGATCCTATCTGTTGGTGCAGATAAATTGTAAAGGGAGTCAGTGCTTCCTAGATAGTTGGTGCTATCTGAAACTCAAGGGAGTAGGTGCTTCCTAGATAGTTGGTGCTATCTGAAACTAAGGGTTGGTGCTCTTTGTCGTTGGTGCGACTAAATAGATTCAGATCTGTTCCGGATCGGTGTTCGGACAGTCTTTGAACCGTGGACGTAGCCTTTCGGTGAACCACGTTAAATCGGGTGTCCTTGTGTGATTTGATTTGTTTTTGTTGTTAAATTGGACCTGTTTTTAAAGAATCACTGATTCACCCCCCCCCCCTCTCAGTGATCGCGATATCAGAGCGTAAGGTTCCCTTGAAAAGCTTAACACGCTAAGGGTGATCTCTTGTCAAATCACATGGCAACCAATACAGGGAATAAGAAAGCACCTTTGTTTGATGGTTCTAATTACTCCTTCTGGAAGATCAGAATGCAGGCTTTCATTAAGTCACTTGGCTATGATGTCTGGGAGACTGTCAGAGTCAGTTACAATATTGCCATTGTACCCAATGATGCTGCAACGAAGAAGTTAGTAGACAACGACTCTAAGGCGCAGAATGCACTCTTTAGTGGCCTTGTGGACAGCGAGCTGGTCAAAGTAATTGCATGCAAAACAGCCAAGGAAATATGGGACAAGTTGAAAAGCATTCATGAAGGAGATGAGAAGATCAAAGAAGCAAAATTGCAAACCCATCGCTCTCAATTTGAATCTCTTCGCATGGAGGAAAGCGAGAATGTTGACTCATATTTGCAACGAGTGAATGAAGTCACGAATGACATTCGTGGACTAGGGGAGGAGATTAAAGAACCAGTCATCGTCAAAAAGGTTCTAAGATCTCTTCTTCCCCGGTTTGATTCAAAAGTCTCAGCCATAGAAGAAGCCAAAGATCTGAATGAATTTTCCATGGATGAGTTGCATGGTTCACTCACTGCCTATGAGATGCGCATAGGTAAGACGTCTTCATCTGATAGAGAAGCGGCCTTCAAAGTTCAGAAAAAGGGAAAAGAGACTGCTGGTCATGATTCTGATACTGATGATGATGAGCTTGAGGCTCAATTTGTTAGAAAGCTGAAGAAAGGAAGCAATGGAAAGTACAAAGGGAAGCTACCCTTTAAATGCTTCAATTGTGGCGGTGTTGGTCACTTTGCTGCGAAGTGTCCGCTGAAAGAAAATAATGATGATGACTCTTATATTGATAAGAGTAAGTGGAAGAAAAATTTCAGAAAGAGGGGCAAAGCAAAAAGCTTCATCAGTCAATATAATGACAGCACGTCTGAGACTTCAGACGATGATGAATCAGCCGAAGCAACTGAAGCTCTCTTCATGGTTACTGTTGAAGAAGAAGAGGAGCAAGAGCCGGAAGAGGAAGAGGAGGCTGAGGTCAATCTCGAAGAAGAACTCATTGCCGCACTTGAGGAGCTTAGCATGGAACGAAAAACAAGTAAGAAAAATCTGAAACTTCTTCATGAATCTGAAAGTTCAATTATTGCTTTGAAAACTCAAGTTGAAGAATATAAAAGAATGGTGGAAGTCCTTCAAAATCAAATAAGTATCAAAAAGGAAGAGGCTATGAAACTTGAAACTGAAATCGCTAGAGAAAATAGCCGAAAACTCAAAGCACTCCAAGCGATTGAAGGGACAATGAAACTCAATGAAATTCTGAAAGTTCAAAAGCCCTTCCACAATAAATTTGGTATTGGATTTGAAACCGGAGAGTCCTCTAAAGCTGCATCTTCTTTGTTTATGAAACAAAGTGCCATACCTCTCAAGGCTACAAAGCATCAAATTCAGCCTAGTATTGAGATGGTCAATAAGAAAAGGGTTGTGGAGTTTAACCAGCCACCTAAGGAAGGAAGAATGTTCAGATTCTATGGTTATTGCTATCATTGTAATAGATATGGACATAAAAGAGCTGATTGCAAATTCTATGTTAGAAACAGCCCATTTGTGACTAGGAACCCTTTTTCAATCCTAAACAGCCACAGAATTGAGTGCTATATGTGTCATAATTATGGACACTTGGCTAGGGATTGTAGGTTGCCTATAGCTAACCAATTTCAGGTTGAAAAGAAACCCAAGTTAGTTAAAGCATGGAGGGCAAAGAAAAGGGAAGGTAATTCCAAGGAATCTCTCATTGTGCAAACGGCATTCAATGCACAAAAGAAGACAGCACCATGGGTCCTTGATAGTGGTTGTTCAAGCCATATGACAGGTGATAAGGAAAAATTCGTCAAATTACAGCACTATGAAGGCGGATCAGTGAAGTTTGGTAACAATGATGGTGCCAAAATCTGCGGAAAAGGTGTTGTTCAGCTAAAGGCAAATAAGATCAGATCAGACGAGGTCTTATATGTGTCTGGACTAAGACACAACTTGCTTAGTGTGAGCCAGATCTGTGACAAAGGCCACGAAGTTGTCTTCACTAAGAATGGTTTTGCTATCAAGAAGTGTAGCAACGGCAAAACAGTGGCTACTGGATCTAGGACTGCTGGAAATCTCTATACATTGTCAGATGGAGCTGAAAAGACTTGCATGATGAGTCGGACAGAGGAAAGTTGGTTGTGGCACAAACGCCTTGGGCATCTAAACTTTGATAACATGTCAAAGATTTGTAATTCTAAGGCTGTCAGAGGTATGTCTACAGTTGAAAAGCCTTCCAACCCCATTTGCGATTCTTGTCAAAAGGGAAAGGAAACGAGGGTAATGTTCAAGTCAAAGGAGCATCATTCAAAGAAACCTCTTGAGCTAGTGCACACTGATCTCTGTGGACCGATGCGAACTCAAAGCACCAATGGAGATAAGTATTTTATGTTATGCATTGATGATTATACTCGTATGACATGGGTATTGTTTCTTAAGCATAAACATCAAGCACTTGATCGTTTTAAAGTGTTTAAAGCACAGGTTGAAAATATGCTTGGAAAACATATCAAGATTTTAAGGTCTGATCGAGGCGGTGAATTCACATCTGAAGAGTTCACTAACTATTGTGAGCACCATGGCATTCAAAGACAGTATTCAGCCCCTAGAACTCCACAGCAAAATGGAGTTGTGGAACGGAAAAATCGCACCGTTCAAGAGATGGCTCGTACAATGCTAACTGAGAGCAAGCTAGCTGACAAATACTGGAAGGAGGCAATCCATACGGCTGTATACATTCAGAATCGATGCTTGATAAGGCCACATGAAGACAAAACTCCTTATGAGCTATGGTTTGGGAGAAAAGCAATAGTCAAGCACTTCAGAATCTTCGGTAGCAAGTGTTACATCAAGCGTCTTGAACAAAATCCGGGCAAATTTGATGAAAGAGCTGATGAAGGTATATTTCTGGGTTATTCCTCATCTAGTAAGGCTTACAGATGTCTTAACAAAAGAACCAGAAAAATCATAGAAAGTGCTGATGTTAGAATTGATGAAAACTATGAATCAAAGAATGGAACTCATTATGACAGTCCAGTTTATGAGGACTCGAGTGAGATTTATGATGAAGTAGCTAAACCTAATGATTCTGAGAAATCAAAGGATGACTCAGAGGATGCTACATCTAGAAAGAAAAGCACTTGGGTAGAGCAACACCCTAAGGATCAAATCATTGGAGATCCTGAGGACGGTGTTAAAACAAGACAAAGTGTAGTTAGCAATTACTCACTTGTGTCCACCATTGAACCCAAGACTGTGGCTGAAGCCAGTCTCGATGAAAGTTGGTTGAAAGCTATGCATGAGGAGTTGGAGCAAATTGAGAAGAACTCCACATGGGAACTAGTCTCTAGACCTACCGATAAGAATGTTATTGGTACTAAATGGGTCTTTCGGAATAAGCTGAATAAAGATGGTCAGGTCATACGAAACAAAGCAAGGTTGGTTTGTAAAGGCTATGCTCAAGTTGAAGGCATAGATTTTGAAGAGACCTTTGCACCGGTGGCTCGTCTAGAAGCCATTCGTATGTTTCTTGCATTGGCTGCATACAAAACCTTCAAGGTATTTCAGATGGATGTAAAGTCAGCCTTCTTGAATGGATTACTTGAAGAAGAGGTCTACATTGAGCAACCCGATGGTTTTCTCATTAGCAAAAATTCAGACCTAGTGTGCAAGTTGAAAAAGGCTCTTTATGGGCTGAAACAAGCGCCAAGGGCTTGGTATGCAAGGCTGGACCTCTATCTCCGCAAGATCGGTTTTGGAAAAGGACTGGTTGATAGCAATCTTTATGTCAAAACAGAGTTGAGCAAACAGCTGGTTGTCATTGTTTATGTCGATGACATAATCTTTGGTGGCAACGATGAAGAAATGTGCAGGAATTTTGCTGAAGAGATGAAGAAAGAATTTGAGATGTCAATGCTTGGAGAACTAAAGTTCTTCCTTGGTTTACAAGTTCAGCAGCTGAAACATGGTATCTTCATATCACAGATGAAATACATCAAGGAAATGCTGAAGCGATTTAACATGGAAGACAGCAAGCCAGTGAGCACACCAATCACAACGAACACAAAGCTAAGCAAAGATGATAAGGGTTCGTCCGTTGATCACACCACTTATCGTTCTATGATAGGAAGCTTGCTTTATTTGACTGCTACAAGACCGGATCTTCTGCAAGCAGTATGTATGGTGGCTCGATTTCAAGCATCACCAACTGAGACGCACCTTACAGCAGTAAAAAGGATATTTCGATATCTGAAAGGTACCATGGAGCTTGGCATTTGGTATCCTAAAGGCAAATCCTTTACTCTTGTTGCATACTCTGACGCCGATTGGGCTGGATGTATAGATGATCGCAAGAGTACAAGCGGTGGTGCATTCTATCTCGGTGACAGGTTGGTAGCATGGCACAGTAAGAAACAAGATTCAGTATCCCTTTCTACAGCGGAAGCGGAATATATTGCAACGGCAACTTGTTGTACGCAAGTGTTATGGATGCGGCAAATGCTCTCTGATCTAGGAGTTCCAACAACGGATCCTACGCCGATCCTCTGTGACAACACAAGTGCAATTCACATCTCCAAGAATCCTGTTCAACATTCTAGAACGAAGCATGTAGCAATTTGCTATCACTTTCTCAAGGAAAAGGTTGCAGATGGTGAGGTAAAGTTGGAATATGTCCCAACTACTGAGCAAGTTGCTGATATCTTCACAAAACCTCTGCCAAAAGAAGTCTTCGAGTATCTCCGGAAAAAATTAGGAGTTACTCACTCTCCTAATCCTTAGGAGTTGTGCTTGAAAGGGGGAGCAGAGTATTCCTTGAATATCCTATACGCTCCTTCGTTGGTCCCTTTGGACTTGTTGTCAAAGGGGGAGAAAGACTTAAGCTAGGAGAAAGCTATGCTTAGAAGAAGTTATGCTATGATAACTTTGGGGAGATTGGTATCAAGAGTGTTAGAGATTTTGATTTTTTTTAAGACAGGGGGAGACTATGGTTCTGAAGAAGCGTCATGAAGATCAACTAGTTTCTAAGTGTTGAAGTTCCAAAAGTGTTGCCAACAATTCCAAAGGGGGAGATTGTTGGAATTTGAGATGACTTGAGAAGCTTTATGAAGAATTGAAATGATTAGTATCTCAAGCATTGTTTTGAGTTGGAATTATTGTCAACACATTGTCACAAGCATGATGTTAATAGGTTGGTGTTGATAGAGCTTAAAAGAGAAATCAGAGTTGAAACAGTTCAGGAATTCTGAATTCCTGAAGCAGAGTGGTCGGTCGACCGGGCACCCCATGCGGTCGACCGAGCAAAGAGAAACCTGCAGAAAAAGTTTCAGGTAGCTCCCAGTTATTTTCGTGACACAGTGTGTCGTCGGTCGACCGGGACCCCAGGATGTCGACCGAGCACGATAGTTGTCTGTTTCCAGACTGTGTATGATGTCGACCGAAGACAGCGGGATGTCGACCGAGCACGGGAACCAGAGTTGCGCAGAAACAGAAGTCTTGCACGAAAATTCAGCATTCTTATCTATTTCGTTTGGGACTCTTTCTAAACGAATTGTAGCCGATTTTGAACACTCTTAAGGGTTACTATAACCTATATAAAGGCATGTTTGGTTCGTTTTTAACAAGACACCAGAGAGAGAAGAAGAGAGGAGAAAAGAGAAGAAAAGAGAGAGAGTTTTGGAGAGAAGAGAGTGTTGTTGCTGTGTGCTATCTTGTTACAAGTTTCTACAGCAAGTGTGGACGAGGATGTGCTCTTGAAGATGGTGTTTCGTCCATAAGATAAGTGTCTCTCTGTTTATGCTTTAATTTTCAATTTGTAAGGGATTGAGAGAGAGAGATTGTAGAGGGGAAGGGCTGTAGAAAAAGGTTTCTACTCTTATTCTGTAGAACATCAAGTTGGTGCTTGGTGTCTGGGGTTTGGTGATCCTATCTGTTGGTGCAGATAAATTGTAAAGGGAGTCGGTGCTTCCTAGATAGTTGGTGCTATCTGAAACTCAAGGGAGTAGGTGCTTCCTAGATAGTTGGTGCTATCTGAAACTAAGGGTTGGTGCTCTTTGTCGTTGGTGCGACTAAATAGATTCAGATCTGTTCCGGATTGGTGTTCGGACAGTCTTTGAACCGTGGACGTAGCCTTTCGGTGAACCACGTTAAATCTGGTGTCCTTGTGTGATTTGATTTGCTTTTGTTGTTAAATTGGACCTGTTTTTAAAGAATCACTGATTCACCCCCCCCTCTCAGTGATCGCGATATCTAACAATTGGTATCAGAGCGTAAGGTTCCCTTGAAAAGCTTAACACGCTAAGGGTGATCTCTTGTCAAATCACATGGCAACCAATACAGGGAATAAGAAAGCACCTTTGTTTGATGGTTCTAATTACTCCTTCTGGAAGATCAGAATGCAGGCTTTCATTAAGTCACTTGGCTATGATGTCTGGGAGACTGTCAGAGTCGGTTACAATATTGCCATTGTACCCAATGATGCTGCAACGAAGAAGTTAGCAGACAACGACTCTAAGGCGCAGAATGCACTCTTTAGTGGCCTTGTGGACAGCGAGCTGGTCAAAGTAATTGCATGCAAAACAGCCAAGGAAATATGGGACAAGTTGAAAAGCATTCATGAAGGAGATGAGAAGATCAAAGAAGCAAAATTGCAAACCCATCGCTCTCAATTTGAATCTCTTCGCATGGAGGAAAGCGAGAATGTTGACTCATATTTGCAACGAGTGAATGAAGTCACGAATGACATTCGTGGACTAGGGGAGGAGATTAAAGAACCAGTCATCGTCAAAAAGGATCTAAGATCTCTTCTTCCCCGGTTTGATTCAAAAGTCTCAGCCATAGAAGAAGCCAAAGATCTGAATGAATTTTCCATGGATGAGTTGCATGGTTCACTCACTGCCTATGAGATGCGCATAGGTAAGACGTCTTCATCTGATAGAGAAGCGGCCTTCAAAGTTCAGAAAAAGGGAAAAGAGACTGCTGGTCATGATTCTGATACTGATGATGATGAGCTTGAGGCTCAATTTGTTAGAAAGCTGAAGAAAGGAAGCAATGGAAAGTACAAAGGGAAGCTACCCTTTAAATGCTTCAATTGTGGCGGTGTTGGTCACTTTGCTGCGAAGTGTCCGCTGAAAGAAAATAATGATGATGACTCTTATGTTGATAAGAGTAAGTGGAAGAAAAATTTCAGAAAGAGGGGCAAAGCAAAAAGCTTCATCAGTCAATATAATGACAGCACGTCTGAGACTTCAGACGATGATGAATCAGTCGAGGCAACTGAAGCTCTCTTCATGGTTACCGTTGAAGAAGAAGAGGAGCAAGAGCCGGAAGAGGAAGAGGAGGCTGAGGTCAATCTCGAAGAAGAACTCATTGCCGCACTTGAGGAGCTTAGCATGGAACGAAAAACAAGTAAGAAAAATCTGAAACTTCTTCATGAATCTGAAAGTTCAATTATTGCTTTGAAAACTCAAGTTGAAGAATATAAAAGAATGGTGGAAGTCCTTCAAAATCAAATAAGTATCAAAAAGGAAGAGGCTATGAAACTTGAAACTGAAATCGCTAGAGAAAATAGCCGAAAACTCAAAGCACTCCAAGCGATTGAAGGGACAATGAAACTCAATGAAATTCTGAAAGTTCAGAAGCCCTTCCACAATAAATTTGGTATTGGATTTGAAACCGGAGAGTCCTCTAAAGCTGCATCTTCTTTGTTTATGAAACAAAGTGCCATACCTCTCAAGGCTACAAAGCATCAAATTCAGCCTAGTATTGAGATGGTCAATAAGAAAAGGGTTGTGGAGTTTAACCAGCCACCTAAGGAAGGAAGAATGTTCAGATTCTATGGTTATTGCTATCATTGTAATAGATATGGACATAAAAGAGCTGATTGCAAATTCTATGTTAGAAACAGCCCATTTGTGACTAGGAACCCTTTTTCAATCCTAAACAGCCACAGAATTGAGTGCTATATGTGTCATAATTATGGACACTTGGCTAGGGATTGTAGGTTGCCTATAGCTAACCAATTTCAGGTTGAAAAGAAACCCAAGTTAGTTAAAGCATGGAGGGCAAAGAAAAGGGAAGGTAATTCCAAGGAATCTCTCATTGTGCAAACGGCATTCAATGCACAAAAGAAGACAGCACCATGGGTCCTTGATAGTGGTTGTTCAAGCCATATGACAGGTGATAAGGAAAAATTCGTCAAATTACAGCACTATGAAGGCGGATCAGTGAAGTTTGGTAACAATGATGGTGCCAAAATCTGCGGAAAAGGTGTTGTTCAGCTAAAGGCAAATAAGATCAGATCAGACGAGGTCTTATATGTGTCTGGACTAAGACACAACTTGCTTAGTGTGAGCCAGATCTGTGACAAAGGCCACGAAGTTGTCTTCACTAAGAATGGTTTTGCTATCAAGAAGTGTAGCAACGGCAAAACAGTGGCTACTGGATCTAGGACTGCTGGAAATCTCTATACATTGTCAGATGGAGCTGAAAAGACTTGCATGATGAGTCGGACAGAGGAAAGTTGGTTGTGGCACAAACGCCTTGGGCATCTAAACTTTGATAACATGTCAAAGATTTGTAATTCTAAGGCTGTCAGAGGTATGTCTACAGTTGAAAAGCCTTCCAACCCCATTTGCGATTCTTGTCAAAAGGGAAAGGCAAACGAGGGTAATGTTCAAGTCAAAGGAGCATCATTCAAAGAAACCTCTTGAGCTAGTGCACACTGATCTCTGTGGACCGATGCGAACTCAAAGCACCAATGGAGATAAGTATTTTATGTTATGCATTGATGATTATACTCGTATGACATGGGTATTGTTTCTTAAGCATAAACATCAAGCACTTGATCGTTTTAAAGTGTTTAAAGCACAGGTTGAAAATATGCTTGGAAAACATATCAAGATTTTAAGGTCTGATCGAGGCGGTGAATTCACATCTGAAGAGTTCACTAACTATTGTGAGCACCATGGCATTCAAAGACAGTATTCAGCCCCTAGAACTCCACAGCAAAATGGAGTTGTGGAACGGAAAAATCGCACCGTTCAAGAGATGGCTCGTACAATGCTAACTGAGAGCAAGCTAGCTGAAAAATACTGGAAGGAGGCAATCCATACGGCTGTATACATTCAGAATCGATGCTTGATAAGGCCACATGAAGACAAAACTCCTTATGAGCTATGGTTTGGGAGAAAAGCAACAGTCAAGCACTTCAGAATCTTCGGTAGCAAGTGTTACATCAAGCGTCCTGAACAAAATCCGGGCAAATTTGATGAAAGAGCTGATGAAGGTATATTTCTGGGTTATTCCTCATCTAGTAAGGCTTACAGATGTCTTAACAAAAGAACCAGAAAAATCATAGAAAGTGCTGATGTTAGAATTGATGAAAACTATGAATCAAAGAATGGAACTCATTATGACAGTCCAGTTTATGAGGACTCGAGTGAGATTTATGATGAAGTAGCTAAACCTAATGATTCTGAGAAATCAAAGGATGACTCAGAGGATGCTACATCTAGAAAGAAAAGCACTTGGGTAGAGCAACACCCTAAGGATCAAATCATTGGAGATCCTGAGGACGGTGTTAAAACAAGACAAAGTGTAGTTAGCAATTACTCACTTGTGTCCACCATTGAACCCAAGACTGTGGCTGAAGCCAGTCTCGATGAAAGTTGGTTGAAAGCTATGCATGAGGAGTTGGAGCAAATTGAGAAGAACTCCACATGGGAACTAGTCTGTAGACCTACCGATAAGAATGTTATTGGTACTAAATGGGTCTTTCGGAATAAGCTGAATGAAGATGGTCAGGTCATACGAAACAAAGCAAGGTTGGTTTGTAAAGGCTATGATCAAGTTGAAGGCATAGATTTTGAAGAGACCTTTGCACCGGTGGCTCGTCTGGAAGCCATTCGTATGTTTCTTGCATTGGCTGCATACAAAACCTTCAAGGTATTTCAGATGGATGTAAAGTCAGCCTTCTTGAATGGATTACTTGAAGAAGAGGTCTACATTGAGCAACCCGATGGTTTTCTCATTAGCAAAAATTCAGACCTAGTGTGCAAGTTGAAAAAGGCTCTTTATGGGCTGAAACAAGCGCCAAGGGCTTGGTATGCAAGGCTGGACCTCTATCTCCGCAAGATCGGTTTTGGAAAAGGACTGGTTGATAGCAATCTTTATGTCAAAACAGAGTTGAGCAAACAGCTGGTTGTCATTGTTTATGTCGATGACATAATCTTTGGTGGCAACGATGAAGAAATGTGCAGGAATTTTGCTGAAGAGATGAAGAAAGAATTTGAGATGTCAATGCTTGGAGAACTAAAGTTCTTCCTTGGTTTACAAGTTCAGCAGCTGAAACATGGTATCTTCATATCACAGATGAAATACATCAAGGAAATGCTGAAGCGATTTAACATGGAAGACAGCAAGCCAATGAGCACACCAATGACAACGAACACAAAGCTAAGCAAAGATGATAAGGGTTCGTCCGTTGATCACACCACTTATCGTTCTATGATAGGAAGCTTGCTTTATTTGACTGCTACAAGACCGGATCTTCTGCAAGCAGTATGTATGGTGGCTCGATTTCAAGCATCACCAACTGAGACGCACCTTACAGCAGTAAAAAGGATATTTCGATATCTGAAAGGTACCATGGAGCTTGGCATTTGGTATCCTAATGGCAAATCCTTTACTCTTGTTGCATACTCTGACGCCGATTGGGCTGGATGTATAGATGATCGCAAGAGTACAAGCGGTGGTGCATTCTATCTCGGTGACAGGTTGGTAGCATGGCACTGTAAGAAACAAGATTCAGTATCCCTTTCTACAGCGGAAGCGGAATATATTGCAGCGGCAACTTGTTGTACGCAAGTGTTATGGATGCGGCAAATGCTCTCTGATCTAGGAGTTCCAACAACGGATCCTACGCCGATCCTCTGTGACAACACAAGTGCAATTCACATCTCCAAGAATCCTGTTCAACATTCTAGAACGAAGCATGTAGCAATTCGCTATCACTTTCTCAAGGAAAAGGTTGCAGATGGTGAGGTAAAGTTGGAATATGTCCCAACTACTGAGCAAGTTGCTGATATCTTCACAAAACCTCTGCCAAAAGAAGTCTTCGAGTATCTCCGAAAAAATTAGGAGTTACTCACTCTCCTAATCCTTAGGAGTTGTGCTTGAAAGGGGGAGCAGAGTATTCCTTGAATATCCTATTCACTCCTTCGTTGGTCCCTTTGGACTTGTTGTCAAAGGGGGAGAAAGACTTAAGCTAGGAGAAAGCTATGCTTAGAAGAAGTTATGCTATGATAACTTTGGGGAGATTGGTATCAAGTGTGTTAGAGATTTTGATTTTTTTTTAAGACAGGGGGAGACTATGGTTCTGAAGAAGCGTCATGAAGATCAACTAGTTTCTAAGTGTTGAAGTTCCAAAAGTGTTGCCAACAATTCCAAAGGGGGAGATTGTTGGAATTTGAGATGACTTGAGAAGCTTTATGAAGAATTGAAATGATTAGTATCTCAAGCATTGTTTTGAGTTGGAATTATTGTCAACACATTGTCACAAGCATGATGTTAATAGGTTGGTGTTGATAGAGCTTAAAAGAGAAATCAGAGTTGAAACAGTTCAGGAATTCTGAATTCCTGAAGCAGAGTGGTCGGTCGACCGGGCACCCCATGCGGTCGACCGAGCAAAGAGAAACCTGCAGAAAAAGTTTCAGGTAGCTCCCAGTTATTTTCGTGACACAGTGTGTCGTCGGTCGACCGGGACCCCAGGATGTCGACCGAGCACGATAGTTGTCTGTTTCCAGACTGTGTATGATGTCGACCGAAGACAGCAGGATGTCGACCGAGCACGGGAACCAGAGTTGCGCAGAAACAGAAGTCTTGCACGAAAATTCAGCATTCTTATCTATTTCGTTTGGGACTCTTTCTAAACGAATTGTAGCCTATTTTGAACACTCTTAAGGGTTACTTTAACCTATATAAAGGCATGTTTGGTTCGTTTTTAACAAGACACCAGAGAGAGAAGAAGAGAACAGAAAAGAGAAGAAAAGAGAGAGAGTTTTGGAGAGAAGAGAGTGCTGTTGCTGTGTGCTATCTTGTTACAAGTTTCTACAGCAAGTGTGGACGAGGATGTGCTCTTGAAGATGGTGTTTCGTCCATAAGATAAGTGTCTCTCTGTTTATGCTTTAATTTTCAATTTGTAAGGGATTGAGAGAGAGAGATTGTAGAGGGGAAGGGCTGTAGAAAAAGGTTTCTACTCTTATTCTGTAGAACATCAAGTTGGTGCTTGGTGTCTGGGGTTTGGTGATCCTATCTGTTGGTGCAGATAAATTGTAAAGGGAGTCGGTGCTTCCTAGATAGTTGGTGCTATCTGAAACTCAAGGGAGTAGGTGCTTCCTAGATAGTTGGTGCTATCTGAAACTAAGGGTTGGTGCTCTTTGTCGTTGGTGCGACTAAATAGATTCAGATCTGTTCCGGATTGGTGTTCGGACAGTCTTTGAACCGTGGACGTAGCCTTTCGGTGAACCACGTTAAACCTGGTGTCCTTGTGTGATTTGATTTGCTTTTGTTGTTAAATTGGACCTGTTTTTAAAGAATCACTGATTCACCCCCCCCTCTCAGTGATCGCGATATCTAACAATTGGTATCAGAGCGTAAGGTTCCCTTGAAAAGCTTAACACGCTAAGGGTGATCTCTTGTCAAATCACATGGCAACCAATACAGGGAATAAGAAAGCACCTTTGTTTGATGGTTCTAATTACTCCTTCTGGAAGATCAGAATGCAGGCTTTCATTAAGTCACTTGGCTATGATGTCTGGGAGACTGTCAGAGTCGGTTACAATATTGCCATTGTACCCAATGATGCTGCAACGAAGAAGTTAGTAGACAACGACTCTAAGGCGCAGAATGCACTCTTAGTGGCCTTGTGGACAGCGAGCTGGTCAAAGTAATTGCATGCAAAACAGCCAAGGAAATATGGGACAAGTTGAAAAGCATTCATGAAGGAGATGAGAAGATCAAAGAAGCAAAATTGCAAACCCATCGCTCTCAATTTGAATCTCTTCGCATGGAGGAAAGCGAGAATGTTGACTCATATTTGCAACGAGTGAATGAAGTCACGAATGACATTCGTGGACTAGGGGAGGAGATTAAAGAACCAGTCATCGTCAAAAAGGTTCTAAGATCTCTTCTTCCCCGGTTTGATTCAAAAGTCTCAGCCATAGAAGAAGCCAAAGATCTGAATGAATTTTCCATGGATGAGTTGCATGGTTCACTCACTGCCTATGAGATGCGCATAGGTAAGACGTCTTCATCTGATAGAGAAGCGGCCTTCAAAGTTCAGAAAAAGGGAAAAGAGACTGCTGGTCATGATTCTGATACTGATGATGATGAGCTTGAGGCTCAATTTGTTAGAAAGCTGAAGAAAGGAAGCAATGGAAAGTACAAAGGGAAGCTACCCTTTAAATGCTTCAATTGTGGCGGTGTTGGTCACTTTGCTGCGAAGTGTCCGCTGAAAGAAAATAATGATGATGACTCTTATGTTGATAAGAGTAAGTGGAAGAAAAATTTCAGAAAGAGGGGCAAAGCAAAAAGCTTCATCAGTCAATATAATGACAGCACGTCTGAGACTTCAGACGATGATGAATCAGCCGAAGCAACTGAAGCTCTCTTCATGGTTACTGTTGAAGAAGAAGAGGAGCAAGAGCCGGAAGAGGAAGAGGAGGCTGAGGTCAATCTCGAAGAAGAACTCATTGCCGCACTTGAGGAGCTTAGCATGGAACGAAAAACAAGTAAGAAAAATCTGAAACTTCTTCATGAATCTGAAAGTTCAATTATTGCTTTGAAAACTCAAGTTGAAGAATATAAAAGAATGGTGGAAGTCCTTCAAAATCAAATAAGTATCAAAAAGGAAGAGGCTATGAAACTTGAAACTGAAATCGCTAGAGAAAATAGCCGAAAACTCAAAGCACTCCAAGCGATTGAAGGGACAATGAAACTCAATGAAATTCTGAAAGTTCAAAAGCCCTTCCACAATAAATTTGGTATTGGATTTGAAACCGGAGAGTCCTCTAAAGCTGCATCTTCTTTGTTTATGAAACAAAGTACCATACCTCTCAAGGCTACAAAGCATCAAATTCAGCCTAGTATTGAGATGGTCAATAAGAAAAGGGTTGTGGAGTTTAACCAGCCACCTAAGAAAGGAAGAATGTTCAGATTCTATGGTTATTGCTATCATTGTAATAGATATGGACATAAAAGAGCTGATTGCAAATTCTATGTTAGAAACAGCCCATTTGTGACTAGGAACCCTTTTTCAATCCTAAACAGCCACAGAATTGAGTGCTATATGTGTCATAATTATGGACACTTGGCTAGGGATTGTAGGTTGCCTATAGCTAACCAATTTCAGGTTGAAAAGAAACCCAAGTTAGTTAAAGCATGGAGGGCAAAGAAAAGGGAAGGTAATTCCAAGGAATCTCTCATTGTGCAAACGGCATTCAATGCACAAAAGAAGACAGCACCATGGGTCCTTGATAGTGGTTGTTCAAGCCATATGACAGGTGATAAGGAAAAATTCGTCAAATTACAGCACTATGAAGGCGGATCAGTGAAGTTTGGTAACAATGATGGTGCCAAAATCTGCGGAAAAGGTGTTGTTCAGCTAAAGGCAAATAAGATCAGATCAGACGAGGTCTTATATGTGTCTGGACTAAGACACAACTTGCTTAGTGTGAGCCAGATCTGTGACAAAGGCCACGAAGTTGTCTTCACTAAGAATGGTTTTGTTATCAAGAAGTGTAGCAACGGCAAAACAGTGGCTACTGGATCTAGGACTGCTGGAAATCTCTATACATTGTCAGATGGAGCTGAAAAGACTTGCTTGATGAGTCGGACAGAGGAAAGTTGGTTGTGGCACAAACGCCTTGGGCATCTAAACTTTGATAACATGTCAAAGATTTGCAATTCTAAGGCTGTCAGAGGTATGTCTACAGTTGAAAAGCCTTCCAACCCCATTTGCGATTCTTGTCAAAAGGGAAAGCAAACGAGGGTAATGTTCAAGTCAAAGGAGCATCATTCAAAGAAACCTCTTGAGCTAGTGCACACTGATCTCTATGGACCGTTGCGAACTCAAAGCACCAATGGAGATAAGTATTTTATGTTATGCATTGATGATTATACTCGTATGACATGGGTATTGTTTCTTAAGCATAAACATCAAGCACTTGATCGTTTTAAAGTGTTTAAAGCACAGGTTGAAAATATGCTTGGAAAACGTATCAAGATTTTAAGGTCTGATCGAGGCGGTGAATTCACATCTGAAGAGTTCACTAACTATTGTGAGCACCATGGCATTCAAAGACAGTATTCAGCCCCTAGAACTCCACAGCAAAATGGAGTTGTGGAACGGAAAAATCGCACCGTTCAAGAGATGGCTCGTACAATGCTAACTGAGAGCAAGCTAGCTGACAAATACTGGAAGGAGGCAATCCATACGGCTGTATACATTCAGAATCGATGCTTGATAACGCCACATGAAGACAAAACTCCTTATGAGCTATGGTTTGGGAGAAAAGCAACAGTCAAGCACTTCAGAATCTTCGGTAGCAAGTGTTACATCAAGCGTCTTGAACAAAATCCGAGCAAATTTGATGAAAGAGCTGATGAAGGTATATTTCTGGGTTATTCCTCATCTAGTAAGGCTTACAGATGTCTTAACAAAAGAACCAGAAAAATCATAGAAAGTGCTGATGTTAGAATTGATGAAAACTATGAATCAAAGAATGGAACTCATTATGACAGTCCAGTTTATGAGGACTCGAGTGAGATTTATGATGAAGTAGCTAAACCTAATGATTCTGAGAAATCAAAGGATGACTCAGAGGATGCTACATCTAGAAAGAAAAGCACTTGGGTAGAGCAACACCCTAAGGATCAAATCATTGGAGATCCTGAGGACGGTGTTAAAACAAGACAAAGTGTAGTTAGCAATTACTCACTTGTGTCCACCATTGAACCCAAGACTGTGGCTGAAGCCAGTCTCGATGAAAGTTGGTTGAAAGCTATGCATGAGGAGTTGGAGCAAATTGAGAAGAACTCCACTGTTGGAATTTGAGATGCATTGAGTTGAATCTTGAAGCATTGGTGTGTTTGGTGTCTCAAGCATCAAATTGTATTGGAATTATTGTCAACACTATGTCTCAATCATGTGTTGAAAAAGTGGAAGTGATAGAGCTCAAGAAGAATGAAAAAGGAAAACAGTGAAGAAAATCAGTTTTTCCTGGTGCAGTGTACCCGGTCGACCGAGCTCCCTGGCCGGTCGACCGAGCATGAAGAAAGTGCAAAATCAGAGCTTACAGTTATTTTTTGACACAGAGGTCATCCGGTCGATCCAGCTCCTGGTGCGGTCGATCGAGCATGCACGAGGTCGACCGAGGCTTCCAGGATGTCGACCGAGCTCGGTTCCAGAATTTGACAACTTACAACTTTTTTAAAGTTCGTCAGGCGCCCAGTTCACCCGGTCGACCGAGGTCCCCAGCCGGTCGACCGAGCACACACAGACAGCAAGTATTGCAGAATTAGAAGTCTTTTGCTAAAAGTTAGGAATTTTTGGTAATTCGTTGGGACTCTTTCTAAACGAATTGTAGCCTATTTTGGACACTCTTTGGGGTTGCTAAAACCTATATAAACACTCCTAATCTCGTTTTCAATAATAAGCATCAAAGAAAGAAGAGTTTGAGAGAGTTTTGGAGAGAAGAGTGCTTGGAGAAGAAGGTGCTTGTGTCTTGCTGTTGTGGAGCAACTTTCTACAGCAAGTGTGGACGAATTTGAAGCCTCATGAAGATGGTATTTTCGTTCATAAGATAAGTCTCTCTTTTATGCTTTAGATTTCTATTTGTAAGGGATTGAGAGAGAGAGAATTGTAGAGGGGAAAGGGCTGTAGATCAGTTTATCTTTTTTGCTGTAATCATCAAGTTGGTGCTTGGTGTTTTGGGGTTTGGTGATCCTGTCTGTGGGTGCAGACAAATTGTAAAGGGAGTTGTAGCTTCCTAGATAGTTGGTGCTATCTGAAACCTAAGGGAGTCGGTGCTTCCTAGATAGTTGGTGCTATCTGAATTTAAGGGTTGGTGCTCTTTGTCGTCGGTGCGACTAAATAAGATTCAGACCTGTACCGGATTGTTGTTCGGACGGGATTGAACCGTGGACGTAGCCTTTTGGTGAACCACGTAAAATCTGGTGTCAATTGTGTGGTTTGATTTGAATTGTTGTTAGCAAGGACCTGTTTAAAAGAGATCACTGATTCACCCCCCCCCTCTCAGTGATCACGAGATCTAACAATTGGTATCAGAGCGTAAGGTTTCCCTTGATAAGCTTAACACGCTAAGGGTGATCTTTGTCAAATCACATGGCAACCAGCACAGCGAATATGAAAGCACCGTTGTTTGATGGTTCTAATTACACCTTTTGGAAGATTAGAATGCAGGCCTTCATCAAATCTCTTGGCTATGATGTCTGGGAGACTGTCAGAGTCGGTTACAATTCTGCCATTGTACCCACTGATGCTGCAACGAAGAAGTTAGCAGACAACGACTCTAAGGCGCAGAATGCACTCTTTAGCGGCCTTGTTGACAGCGAGCTGATCAAAGTTATAGCATGCAAGACAGCCAAGGAAATCTGGGATAAGCTGAAAAGCATCCATGAAGGAGATGAGAAGATCAAAGAAGCGAAATTGCAAACTCATCGCTCCCAATTTGAGTCTCTTCGCATGGAGGATAGCGAGAATGTTGATTCTTACATGCAACGGGTGAATGAAGTCACGAATGACATTCGTGGACTAGGAGAGGAGATTAAAGAACCAGTCATCGTCAAAAAGGTTCTAAGATCTCTCCTTCCCCGGTTTGATTCTAAAGTCTCAGCCATAGAAGAAGCCAAAGATCTGAACGAGTTTTCAATGGATGAGCTGCATGGTTCTCTCACTGCCTATGAGATGCGCATAGGTAAGACGTCTTCATCGGATAGAGAAGCGGCCTTCAAAGTTCAGAAAAAGGCAAAAGAGATTGCTGGTCATGATTCTGATGATGATGAGCTTGAGGCTCAATTTATTAGAAGGCTGAAGAAAGGAAGCAATGGCAAGTATAAAGGGAAGCTACCCTTTAAATGCTTCAATTGTGGCGGTGTTGGCCACTTTGCTGCGAAGTGCCCGCTGAAAGAAGACAATGATAATGACTCTTATGTTGATAAGAGTAAATGGAAGAAGAATTTCAGAAAGAAGGGCAAAGCAAAGAGCTTCATCAGTCAGCATAATGACAGCACGTCTGAATCTTCGGACGATGATGAATCAGTCGAGGCGACTGAAGCACTCTTCATGGTTACTATTGAAGAAGACGATGAGCAAGAGCTGGGAAAACGAAGAGGAGGCTGAAGTGAATCTTGAAGAAGAGCTCATTGCTGCACTTGAGGAGCTTAGCAAGGAGCGAAGATCAAGTAAGAAAAATCTGAAACTTCTTCATGAATCTGAAATTTCAGTTATTGCTTTGAAAACTGAATTAGAAGAGTATAAAAGAATGGTAGATGTCCTAGAAATACAAATCTGTACCAAAACTGAGGAAGTGATGAAACTTGAGAATGAAATCCTTGGAGCAAGGACTGAAAATATGCAAATGAAACAAAAGCTCAAGGAGTTTCAAGCTATCAATGGTACATTGAAGCTGAATGAAATTTTGAAAGTTCAAAGACCCCCTCACTTCAGATTTGGAATAGGATTTGAGAATGGAGAATCTTCTAAGGTTACACCTTCTGTAGAGACGGTGTTTGTAAAGCAAGTTACTACACCTTCCAATTCTGTGAAGCCCACACTGCCTAGAAAAGAGCCCATTCAAGTGAGAAAGGACATGAAGCCTAACCAGCCATATAAAAGATACAAATTTTATGGCTATTGTTATCATTGCAATAGGTATGGACATAGAAGGGCAGATTGTAAATTCTATGTGAGAAACAGCCCAGTTGTGAGAAGGAACCCTTTCTCAATCCTAAATAGCCACAAAATTGAGTGCTATATGTGTCATAATTATGGACACTTGGCTAGGGATTGTAGGTTGCATATTGCCAACAAGTTTCAGGTTGAAAAGAAACCCAAGTTAGTCAAGGCTTGGAGAGCAAAGCAAAGTGCAGAAAGTCCCAAAGAATCTCTCATTGTGCAAACCGCTTTCAATGCACAAAAGAAGACAGCACCATGGGTCCTTGATAGTGGCTGTTCGAGTCATATGACTGGTGATAAAGAAAAATTCATCAAGTTACAGCACTATGAAGGTGGTTCGGTAAAGTTTGGTAACAATGATGGTGCCAAAATTGTTGGAAAAGGTGTTGTTCAGCTGATGGCAAACAAGATCAGATCTGAAGAGGTCTTATATGTGTCTGGATTGAGACACAATCTGTTGAGTGTGAGCCAGATCTGTGATAAGGGCCACGAAATTGTTTTTACAAAGAATGGGTTTGCTATCAAGAAGAGTAGCAACGGCAAAACAGTGGCTACTGGGTCAAGGACAGCTGGAAATCTTTACACCTTGTCAGATGGAGCTGAAAAGACATGCTTATTGAGTCGGTCAGAAGAGAGTTGGTTGTGGCACAAACGCCTTGGGCATCTAAACTTTGGCAACATGTCAAAGATTTGCAATTCAAAGGCTGTTAGAGGTATGGCTACAGTTGAAAAGCCTTCAAACCCCATTTGTGACTCTTGTCAAAAGGGAAAGCAAACGAGGGTAATGTTCAAGACGAAGGAGCATCATACGAAGAAACCTCTTGAGCTGGTACACACTGATCTCTGTGGACCGATGCGGACTCAAAGCACCAATGGAGATAAGTATTTTATGCTTTGCATTGATGATTTTACTCGCATGACATGGGTATTATTTCTTAAGCATAAACATCAAGCACTTGATCGGTTCAAAGTGTTTAAAGCACAGGTTGAAAACATGCTAGGGAAGCAGATCAAGACGCTAAGGTCTGATCGTGGAGGCGAATTCACATCTGATGAATTCACTAAGTATTGTGAACATCATGGCATCCAAAGACAATACTCAGCCCCTAGAACTCCACAGCAGAATGGAGTTGTTGAGCGCAAGAACCGCACTGTGCAAGAAATGGCACGCACCATGCTGGTTGAAAGTAAGATGGCTGATAAGTATTGGAAAGAGGCGATTCATACGGCTGTTTATATTCAGAATCGTTGCTTGATCAGGCCACATGAAGATAAAACACCTTATGAGCTATGGTTTGGAAGAAAAGCTACAGTCAAGCACTTCAGAGTCTTCGGTAGCAGGTGTTACATCAAGCGGCTCGAACAAAATCCGGGCAAATTTGCAGAAAGAGCCGATGAAGGTATTTTTCTGGGTTACTCATCCTCTAGTAAAGCTTACAGATGCCTTAACAAAAGGACCAGAAAAATTATTGAAAGTGCTGATGTTAGAATTGATGAAAACCATGAGTCAAAGAAGGTAACTCATAATGACAGTCCAGTGTATGAGGACTCGAGTGAGATTGATGATGAAGTGGCTGAACCTGATTCTGAAAAGGCAAAAGATGATTCAGAGGATACTTCTCCTAGAAAGAAAAGTACTTGGGTAGAGCAACACCCTAAGGATCAAATCATTGGAGATCCTGAGGCCGGTGTAAAAACTAGACAAAGTGTAGTTAGCAATTACTCACTTGTGTCCACCATTGAGCCCAAGACAGTAGCTGAAGCTAGTCTAGATGAAAGCTGGTTAAAAGCTATGCATGAGGAGTTGGAGCAGATTGAGAAAAACTCCACATGGGAACTAGTCCCTAGACCTACTGATAAGAATGTGATTGGTACTAAATGGGTCTTTCGGAACAAGCTGAATGAAGATGGTCAGGTCATACGAAACAAGGCAAGGTTGGTTTGTAAAGGCTATGCACAAGTTGAAGGCATAGATTTTGAAGAGACCTTTGCACCGGTGGCTCGTCTGGAAGCCATTCGTATGTTTCTTGCATTGGCTGCCTATAAAACCTTCAAGGTATTTCAGATGGATGTTAAGTCAGCTTTCTTGAATGGTTTACTTGAAGAAGAGGTCTACATTGAGCAACCTGATGGCTTTCTAATTAGCAAAAATTCAGACTTAGTTTGCAAGCTGAAGAAGGCTCTATATGGACTGAAACAGGCGCCAAGGGCATGGTATGCAAGGCTGGATCTTTATCTTCGCAAGATTGGTTTTGGAAAAGGACTAGTTGATAGCAATCTGTATGTCAAATCTGATTCAAGCAAACAGCTGGTGGTTATTGTTTATGTTGATGACATAATATTTGGAGGCAATGATGAGAATATGTGCAGGATTTTTGCTGAAGATATGACGAAAGAATTTGAGATGTCTATGCTTGGAGAGCTAAAGTTCTTCCTAGGATTACAAGTTCAGCAGCTGAAAAATGGTATTTTTATATCTCAGATGAAATATATAAAGGAAATGCTGAAGCGTTTTAACATGGAAGACAGCAAGCCCGTGAGCACGCCAATGACAACGAACACGAAACTTAGCAAAGATGATAAGGCTTCGTCCGTTGATCACACCACCTATCGTTCTATGATAGGAAGCTTGCTTTACTTGACTGCTACAAGACCAGATCTTCTACAAGCAGTATGTATGGTGGCTCGATTTCAAGCATCACCAACTGAGACGCACCTTACAGCAGTGAAAAGGATATTTCGATATCTAAAAGGTACTATGGAGCTTGGAATATGGTATCCTAAAGGTAAATCCTTTACTCTTGTCGCATACTCAGACGCCGATTGGGCTGGTTGCGTAGATGATCGCAAGAGTACAAGTGGTGGTGCATTCTATCTTGGTGATAGATTGGTAGCTTGGCACAGCAAGAAGCAAGACTCCGTCTCACTTTCGACAGCGGAAGCAGAATATATTGCAGCGGCAACTTGTTGTACGCAAGTGTTATGGATGCGGCAAATGCTCTCTGATTTAGGAGTTCCAACAACAGATCCTACGCCGATCCTCTGTGATAACACTAGTGCAATTCATATCTCCAAGAATCCAGTTCAGCATTCAAGGACTAAGCATGTTGCAATCCGCTATCACTTTCTCAAGGATAAAGTTGCAGATGGTGAGGTAAAGTTGGAATACGTTCCTACTACTGAGCAAGTGGCTGATATATTCACAAAACCTTTGCCAAAGGAAGTCTTCGAGTATCTCCGAAAGAAATTAGGAGTTACTCATTCTCCTACACCTTAGGAGATGTGCCAGAAAGGGGGAGCAATGAATTCGTTGAATATCTTATTTGCTCCTAGATTGGTCCCTTTGGAATTATTGTCAAAGGGGGAGAAGATTATGCATGGAAAGGTTGATATGCATGTCATCTTGAGAAGGTTATCTGGAGATTGGTATCAAGTTATGCTGAGAAGATTATGCAAGGAAAGACTATATGCATGTTGAAGTTAGTCTTATGCTAAGAAGATGGAAATATGATAGCATGAGGAAGATGGAAGATTGGAATGAAAATTGGTATCAAGATAGTGAATGAGAAGATCATGTTCCAAGGGGAGTTTATTGTTCTAAAAAGGCTCTATGATGTCAACATGTTCCAAGTGTCTGTGTTGAAGTTCCAAGTGTTGCCAACAATTCCAAAGGGGGAGATTGTTGGAATTTGAGATGCATTGAGTTGAATCTTGAAGCATTGGTGTGTTTGGTGTCTCAAGCATCAAATTGTATTGGAATTATTGTCAACACTATGTCTCAATCATGTGTTGAAAAAGTGGAAGTGATAGAGCTCAAGAAGAATGAAAAAGGAAAACAGTGAAGAAAATCAGTTTTTCCTGGTGCAGTGTACCCGGTCGACCGAGCTCCCTGGCCGGTCGACCGAGCATGAAGAAAGTGCAAAATCAGAGCTTACAGTTATTTTTTGACACAGAGGTCATCCGGTCGACCCAGCTCCTGGTGCGGTCGATCGAGCATGCACGAGGTCGACTGAGGCTTCCAGGATGTCGACCGAGCTCGGTTCCAGAATTTGACAACTTACAACTTTTTTAAAGTTCGTCAGGCGCCCAGTTCACCCGGTCGACCGAGGTCCCCAGCCGGTCGACCGAGCACACACAGACAGCAAGTATTGCAGAATTAGAAGTCTTTTGCTAAAAGTTAGGAATTTTTGGTAATTCGTTTGGGACTCTTTCTAAACGAATTGTAGCCTATTTTGGACACTCTTTGGGGTTGCTAAAACCTATATAAACACTCCTAATCTCGTTTTCAATAATAAGCATCAAAGAAAGAAGAGTTTGAGAGAGTTTTGGAGAGAAGAGTGCTTGGAGAAGAAGGTGCTTGTGTCTTGCTGTTGTGGAGCAACTTTCTACAGCAAGTGTGGACGAATTTGAAGCCTCATGAAGATGGTATTTTCGTTCATAAGATAAGTCTCTCTTTTATGCTTTAGATTTCTATTTGTAAGGGATTGAGAGAGAGAGAATTGTAGAGGGGAAAGGGCTGTAGATCAGTTTATCTTTTTTGCTGTAATCATCAAGTTGGTGCTTGGTGTTTTGGGGTTTGGTGATCCTGTCTGTGGGTGCAGACAAATTGTAAAGGGAGTTGTAGCTTCCTAGATAGTTGGTGCTATCTGAAACCTAAGGGAGTCGGTGCTTCCTAGATAGTTGGTGCTATCTGAATTTAAGGGTTGGTGCTCTTTGTCGTCGGTGCGACTAAATAAGATTCAGACCTGTACCGGATTGTTGTTCGGACGGGATTGAACCGTGGACGTAGCCTTTTGGTGAACCACGTAAAATCTGGTGTCAATTGTGTGGTTTGATTTGAATTGTTGTTAGCAAGGACCTGTTTAAAAGAGATCACTGATTCCCCCCCCCCCCCCCCCCTCTCAGTGATCACGAGATCTAACACTCCACATGGGAACTAGTCTCTAGACCTACCGATAAGAATGTTATTGGTACTAAATGGGTCTTTCGGAATAAGCTGAATGAAGATGGTCAGGTCATACGAAACAAAGCAAGGTTGGTTTGTAAAGGCTATGCTCAAGTTGAAGGCATAGATTTTGAAGAGACCTTTGCACCGGTGGCTCGTCTAGAAGCCATTCGTATGTTTCTTGCATTGGCTGCATACAAACCTTCAAGGTATTTCAGATGGATGTAAAGTCAGCCTTCTTGAATGGATTACTTGAAGAAGAGGTCTACATTGAGCAACCCGATGGTTTTCTCATTAGCAAAAATTCAGACCTAGTGTGCAAGTTGAAAAAGGCTCTTTATGGGCTGAAACAAGCGCCAAGGGCTTGGTATGCAAGGCCGGACCTCTATCTCCGCAAGATCGGTTTTGGAAAAGGACTGGTTGATAGCAATCTTTATGTCAAAACAGAGTTGAGCAAACAGCTGGTTGTCATTGTTTATGTCGATGACATAATCTTTGGTGGCAACGATGAAGAAATGTGCAGGAATTTTGCTGAAGAGATGAAGAAAGAATTTGAGATGTCAATGCTTGGAGAACTAAAGTTCTTCCTTGGTTTACAAGTTCAGCAGCTGAAACATGGTATCTTCATATCACAGATGAAATACATCAAGGAAATGCTAAAGCGATTTAACATGGAAGACAGCAAGCCAGTGAGCACACCAATGACAACGAACACAAAGCTAAGCAAAGATGATAAGGGTTCGTCCGTTGATCACACCACTTATCGTTCTATGATAGGAAGCTTGCTTTATTTGACTGCTACAAGACCGGATCTTCTGCAAGCAGTATGTATGGTGGCTCGATTTCAAGCATCACCAACTGAGACGCACCTTACAGCAGTAAAAAGGATATTTCGATATCTGAAAGGTACCATGGAGCTTGGCATTTGGTATCCTAAAGGCAAATCCTTTACTCTTGTTGCATACTCTGACGCCGATTGGGCTGGATGTATAGATGATCGCAAGAGTACAAGCGGTGCTGCATTCTATCTCGGTGATAGGTTGGTAGCATGGCACAGTAAGAAACAAGATTCAGTATCCCTTTCTACAGCGGAAGCGAAATATATTGCATTGGCAACTTGTTGTACGCAAGTGTTATGGATGCGGCAAATGCTCTCTGATCTAGGAGTTCCAACAACGGATCCTACGCCGATCCTCTGTGACAACACAAGTGCAATTCACATCTCCAAGAATCTTGTTCAACATTCTAGAACGAAGCATGTAGCAATTCGCTATCACTTTCTCAAGGAAAAGGTTGCAGATGGTGAGGTAAAGTTGGAATATGTCCCAACTACTGAGCAAGTTGCTGATATCTTCACAAAACCTCTGCCAAAAGAAGTCTTCGAGTATCTCCGAAAAAAATTAGGAGTTACTCACTCTCCTAATCCTTAGGAGTTGTGCTTGAAAGGGGGAGCAGAGTATTCCTTGAATATCCTATTCACTCCTTCGTTGGTCCCTTTGGACTTGTTGTCAAAGGGGGAGAAAGACTTAAGCTAGGAGAAAGCTATGCTTAGAAGAAGTTATGCTATGATAACTTTGGGGAGATTGGTATCAAGAGTGTTAGAGATTTTGATTTTTTTTTAAGACAGGGGGAGACTATGGTTCTGAAGAAGCGTCATGAAGATCAACTAGTTTCTAAGTGTTGAAGTTCCAAAGTGTTGCCAACAATTCCAAAGGGGGAGATTGTTGGAATTTGAGATGACTTGAGAAGCTTTATGAAGAATTGAAATGATTAGTATCTCAAGCATTGTTTTGAGTTGGAATTATTGTCAACACATTGTCACAAGCATGATGTTAATAGGTTGGTGTTGATAGAGCTTAAAAGAGAAATCAGAGTTGAAACAGTTCAGGAATTCTGAATTCCTGAAGCAGAGTGGTCGGTCGACCGGGCACCCCATGCGGTCGACCGAGCAAAGAGAAACCTGCAGAAAAAAGTTTCAGGTAGCTCCCAGTTATTTTCGTGACACAGTGTGTCGTCGGTCGACCGGGACCCCAGGATGTCGACCGAGCACGATAGTTGTCTGTTTCCAGACTGTGTATGATGTCGACCGAAGACAGCAGGATGTCGACCGAGCACGGGAACCAGAGTTGCGCAGAAACAGAAGTCTTGCACGAAAATTCAGCATTCTTATCTATTTCGTTTGGGACTCTTTCTAAACGAATTGTAGCCTATTTTGAACACTCTTAAGGGTTACTATAACCTATATAAAGGCATGTTTGGTTCGTTTTTAACAAGACACCAGAGAGAGAAGAAGAGAAGAGAAAAGAGAAGAAAAGAGAGAGAGTTTTGGAGAGAAGAGAGTGCTGTTGCTGTGTGCTATCTTGTTACAAGTTTCTACAGCAAGTGTGGACGAGGATGTGCTCTTGAAGATGGTGTTTCGTCCATAAGATAAGTGTCTCTCTGTTTATGCTTTAATTTTCAATTTGTAAGGGATTGAGAGAGAGAGATTGTAGAGGGGAAGGGCTGTAGAAAAAGGTTTCTACTCTTATTTTGTAGAACATCAAGTTGGTGCTTGGTGTCTGGGGTTTGGTGATCCTATCTGTTGGTGCAGATAAATTGTAAAGGGAGTCGGTGCTTCCTAGATAGTTGGTGCTATCTGAAACTCAAGGGAGTAGGTGCTTCCTAGATAGTTGATGCTATCTGAAACTAAGGGTTGGTGCTCTTTATCGTTGGTGCGACTAAATAGATTCAGATCTGTTCCGGATTGGTGTTCGGACAGTCTTTGAACCGTGGACGTAGCCTTTCGGTGAACCACGTTAAATCTGGTGTCCTTGTGTGATTTGATTTGCTTTTGTTGTTAAATTGGACCTATTTTTAAAGAATCACTGATTCACCCCCCCCCCCCCCCCCCCCCCCCCCTCTCAGTGATCGCGATATCTAACATAGTCTAGGTCTTTATTGATTTTAATTCCCTTTCTTCAATGTACCCCTTTTATCTTGAAGGTTGAAAGGGATTTTGCCTTTTACTAAAGCTGAAGCTTACTTGTCCATATTCAAGCCAAGATCAAGTTCAGCTAAGCTCAGCTCTGCTTAAGTTCGATTGGACTACTAAATTTTAATCCAAGGGTAAGCCGTGTTAAACTTGACTTAGATCAGCTCATTTATAACCGTACTAATTGAAAGTTATAATATAATGGATCATGAATTATATAGCTTGGTGAATTTGCCTACCCCCATGAGAAACAAAAACTGCATAATGAAAATTCTGTTATTGTGCCATTTCTACCCCCATTTCATTTAAATCCGAATGCGTACTTCATGTTTATTGGATTGCTTTTGGATTTGGATAGGTTCCACAGATTGAGAAGATAGTGTTGATTGTGGGATGGGAGATGCTTCACAGAATTCCAAGGGTTTAGAAGCAGCAATCAAGAATTTGTCACTTATTAGTGGTCAGAGGCCTGTGAAGACGAAGGCAAGACAAGCCATTGCTAGTTTCAAGCTGAGGGAGGGACAAACTGTCGGCATCATGGTTACACTTAGAGGAAACGTGAGGTTCCTTGTTGGTTTGATTTTGGTATTATTCATATTTTGTTTGGAGTCCTTCATGTGTTCCTTGGATTTATTTAATATTGCAATTGGGGGTTCACATTTGGATATGGATCCATTTGCAATGCTTTTATTCTATGGGCCACGGATGGATGGCTTCAATTAACACTTAATTATCATATATTTTTAGCCATCCATTTTTTTGTCAACATATTTGTTTAAACTCATCGGAAAAAATCCACACTACACCAAAATAGGATATTAGTAACGCTCAAGGTATTTGGTAAGTAACGGTTTTTAAGTGTAATTAATTTCCTAACATTTTACGGGCGTTAATATTGAATTTAAAGTGTTACATTAATTTATACTAAAAAATATAAGCCTTTGGCGACCCAAAACTCCTTCCCACTTTTTTTTTCCGCTCCCGCGCTCTGCCCTCCCTTTTCACTATTATCCCTCGTCTCCTCTCATTTCTTTCGTTCCCCTTCTCTCTCTCTCTCTCACAGAAGAGTCGGCCTCCATCCGCCGGAACATCGCCGAGGTCGTGGCACTTGCAGACGGACTCAATGAGGCGGAAGAGGAGCTTGGCATCGGGGCTGCCCGGAAGGATCTGCCTCGCCGCGAATCAGGCCGTAGGCGACGAGCTTCTGGATGCAATCGACAGCGGGATCGGCGATCTTGAGGAAGCTGGAGGAGGCGGCGGAAATGAGAGGGGAGAGGACGGAATCGAAGTCAGCGAGGGAGACCTGGGTGGCGCCTTCGTGGAGGGGGCCAGGGATTAGGGTTTTGTCGCCGGAGTCGCGAGGGGTGGTCGGAGAGGATGGAGGAGGGGCGGAGAAGGGAGGAGAAGAGGAGGAGATCTCGACGCCTCCCCTGCACCAGGTACACCCCTCCCTCTTGAATCTCTCGTTCTATCCCTACCAGGTGATGATTAATCCCTTTCTCACATTTTTCCTATCTCATTTGACATCTCAGGTTCAGTTTAATCTGTCATTGAAACTGTTACTGTACACTTTACACGCAATTAACTACATTGTTGACAGCCACATTTAATTTAGTGCATTAACCAGAGCTTCTGAAAAATGGTATAAGAAGGTCTATATTGGCCGGCCTTCCATCTCCATCTGTACTTGTGAAAGATGGAAGGACAAATGGAAAGGAATTGAAGGAACTTGTGCTTTTGGTTCGATATACAACAAAACATGGGGGAAGATTTAGTGGATAACCTGACTGTGAAAAGACGTGGGCAGCTTGCATGTGCTTGGATTTTTTTTAGCTCTGCTACATGGACGGATTCTGGGTTTTTTTTTTTTTTTGAGCCCTGCTACATGGACGGATTCTGGGGGTCGGTCTCCAGAATCCATCCATGTAGACTTTTTGTTTTTTTTTTTTTAAATATTTGTAACTGGTTTCAGTTGTGAATTTCTGAACTTGGTTGCTTTTGTTTTGCTGTTTGGTGAATCTCTGTCCATGGATTTATTTCTATAAATCTTCAGCCAGATCTGAAAGCTTTGCCGAACGAGTGGGTTTTTGTGCTGAGGACAATGTTGAGCACAATCATTACTTTCTCTGCCATGTGTGATGCATGATACGAATGCATGGATTAGCATCTCACCTCAACCTAAACCCATCACCATATTGCAGTGTCTTCATTCACAACTTTTCCAACTAGAAAGATGGGTTCTTTATTCTCTATATCACCATGCCTACTCCTATTAGAGGGTTTCAGAATGTACTATTTTCCCATTACTGTGTTATGATATTTGTAATTCCGAACATACCTCTTCTCCTCCAACTCCAGCGTCGTTTTCTTTTCCCCCCCTTAAGCTATTCGAAGAGCTCAAGTGCATATAGAATCTTTGCTTGCTCTTGGCAAATGATTCATTCAAGTGATCGGTCACCCATTGCATTACTAATATAACGTACCTGATTTGTTGCTATAATATATACATCATACAAACATAGTGCTCCACCAATAGGTTAACTCAAGACTCTCTAAAAGTATAATAAAAATTCTTCTTTCCTTACTCCAAGAATCCTCCATATTTGCATCCCAGAAGCACCCAACAAATGTAACTTCATCAGGTCTTACACTTCTATCAATATGTTCTTTTGGTGATGTTATCTTTTAATAAGATTATTTGATTGGGTGTAAGTGTGAGATTTCTAGTTAATGTTTGAACCTTGTAAAAGGGCATTTTTATATATGCAGCAGGTTCGATATTCAGGGGTGGTTTTTGGATAATTTTTTTTTACATATAAAACAGTTTTGTAACGGTTATAAACCGTTACTGATTTGTGCGAATAGTAACACTTCAAAAACGTTACAAAAGATTTCACAACCGTTAGGAATGTTATGAATCAGTAACAAAAATTTGGCACGAAAAACCGTTACAGAGCTTACAAAACCGTTACTAATATATAAGTGTAAACTACCGTTACAAAACTTGCGAAACTGTTACTGTTTTATTAAAAATTATTAACACAAATGAGTATTAAAACCGTTAGGAACTAATTTCAGTAACGGAAATAAAGCGTTACAATTAATATGTTTGTAACGGTTTACAACCGTTATGGATGTTTATAACAGATTAGAAACGCCCAAACTGTAACCCAAAAAAACCGTTACAAATTTTTTTAGTAACGGTTTTGGACCGTTAGGTATTTCCTGAAATGGTGTAGTGTCAAGACCCTACATTCATCTTGATTAATATTCACCGACCTTAGATGGTACACAATAACCAATTATGTTGTCAATACACTTGTTATCATTGGCTAGTTACACAACCATAAAACACAAAAAATAGAGAAAGCAACTGAGACACATGTCACACATATCACATTATCACAATGAGTTGTGCACTTGTGAAGATTAAACAATACATGCAACTCACACATCACAGTATCACAATGAATTGTGCACTTGAGAAGATTAAACAATACATGCAACAGATGGCAGGCAATATTAAGAAAATAATTTTATTGTGATAATGTGAATCGCAGTATTGCCTCTGCAAGTTCGGTAAAACCAGAGACCTGAGATTCAAGATGCATATTGCTTCCACACCTCTGCACACTTTCATAGCCCAAGTATGGTGTTTATGTGCCTAGAGCTCCCAAATTGACCAGTGGAATTGAAGTGCAGGATGAGAACTACATATTTCTAACACTTTGCTTACTTTTGAAAATTGCATCATTTTATCTATGCACATTTGCGGGATGAGAATAGGTATTCAGTGAGTAGAGCTGCTCCCAAGAACCTGAAACATGTAGAACGCACTTGAATGATAGTAAACAAAACTCCTGGTGAGCATATATTGGGATCATGGGTTGCATTCTTCCGAATGATGAAGATATTAAATCATATATTGCATTTTAGGCTTGTTGATCAATTGGTCAGGTAACAAAAGCATCAAAATGTCAAAAAAGGAGTGTTTGAAATTGCGGGTGCATGGGGCTTGACTAGCACAAGAAAAAACATTAAAATATTAAATTATTTTATAGAATATAAATGTTTTGCCGGCGCAAAAAAAGCGCCGGCAAAAAAATTTAAAAAAATTATATTAATGTTTTGCCGGCGCTTTTTTAATTTTTAAAATTTTTATTATTGACCTTTTCCCAGCGAAAAATAACGCCGGGAATGATTTACCGGCGTAAAAAAATGCCGGCAAAAGTCTTAAAAAATTATTATTGACCTTTTTGCCGGCGAAAAAAAATGCCAGGAATGCTTTGCCGGCACAAAAAAATGCCGGCAAAAGTCTATAAAAAATTATTATTGACCTTTTCCCGGCGAAAAAAACGCAGGCAACTCTTTGCCGGCGAAAAAAACGCAGCCGAAAGTTTTTTTAAAAATTATTACTGAAAATATAAACCTCTTTTACCGACGAAAAAACTCTTTTCCCGGCGAAAAATAACGCCGGCAATTCATAGCTTTTTCCCGGCGCTACCTTACTTCGCCGGAAAAAGGTTTCAGCGGCATAGTTTTCCCGGCGAATTACCGGCGCAAGAGAAATCGCCGGGAAAGGTTTTTCCCGGCGATTTACTGACCTTTGCCGGCGCTTTTTTAGCGCCAGCAAAATTGAAAATTCTTGTAGTGGCTATCAGTTGGCTTTCGGTTGACCGAAATATCCATTTCGGTTAGCCGAACTGCACCCAGAACTCAATTCTGAGTTCGGATTTTCTGAAGCTAAAACTTTGGGTTTTTTGCTTCCTAAGATCCTAACACTTCTTAAACACACCATAATTCATAAACTTGTAAGTACTTGCCTCTATGAAGATTAATTGAAGAAAAACCTCTTGCTTAGCTTGAGCTTGAGCTTAAAATCCTCAATTTGAAGTCCTCTTTCAAGCTTAGACTCCAAGAAACTTGGATTCAACTTGAGGAAGAAGATGAAGAAGAAGAAACTGTTGGGATTGGTGTATGCCCTAAAGCCCACTGGTTGCACTCTCATCTTTTATTACTGGATATTTACTGGTTATTTAATTGAAAGACTCTTTTATGCTTAAACATGTATATATGTATGGTTGCGTAAGGCCCATTGTTTCTAGTAAATGAATTAGGTGTGTAGTGTCTACGCACAGATAGGTCTAATTCATGGACAACTGGAAACATCATATTTGTTCATAACTAAGAGATGAAGCTGGGCACTTCATCTTGGTATAAGTTATAATGAGAGACTCTCCTGTATTCAGGGTGACTTACCTAAGTCATGGGAGGGATTTCCCGGATTCATCTCATTAGTGCATATGCAATGCATTGAACAGGACCATGGTAGGTGTGATCTCTAAAATAGTACTATCACAGAAAAGAGATCAAGTCACCTCATGCTACTGAGTAACCGGTGCTCTTAATCTTGAGCATTTGTGGATGAACTGACGAAGTCAAGTTCTTGTGCTTTAATTCACTATGGGTGAGGTTCTTTTCATGGGTCAACAGCTCTGTGTTTTGGGTACTCGGACTTAATCAGTTGGGACGTGCAGATGCAATATAGAATCTATGCCATCTGATGATGGAATAATCATCCCCTTAGAATTATCCGATTAATCATCAAAATCTAAGATCTTAGTATATGGATGTTCCATATGGATATTGAACTTGTGGGTCGCTCCCTGGATCAAGAGAATGATATTCGAATGATGATTATGTTAAGGATATGAAGTTCTAAGGTTTAGATGTAATCGGGAAGGTTGATGGTACATATGATAACCTGACTCGATTATGGATGTTACATAGAGGGGCATTCAGGTCATTACACTTAGTAGGTCGAAGACAACCGTCATTTTATGACGAGCTTATTATAATATATATTTGTCCTTGGAGTTCAACCATAACTCTCTAGTGGAATGAGTTAAGGTTAAAATGGTCTTAATGTTGCTATGGGTTTAGCATGGACATTTTGGTCATTTTGGGAGCCAATGGCAAATATGTCTTTTGGTCCCTTCTCTAGTCACTTATCAAGATTGGCATGGTTTCCTAAGATGTTTAGATAACATAAGGATGAATTATTTTAGTGGAAAAATAATTTTGAGTTTAAATTCAAATAGGCCTTTGATGGCATACATGAATTTAACTCTAGATAAATTATATGTGGGCCATGGTGTGCATTGATATGTGGGACGTCCATAATAGGATTTCCATGGGTAAGGTTTCCAACTTTGAGTAGGACTCTCTACTTGGAAAGTTGGACTCCTCTTTGGATTAGTATTCCTATGAGATAGTTTTCTTTTTGGATTAGGAACTTAAAATTAGTAAGTGTTCTACAACTAGGATTACTAATTGCATGGAAAGTTCCTTTTAGTTTCCTTTTCTAATTGGAGTGTTTCTTAAAGGAAATAAGTCTTTCCTTTTTGGACATCAATTAGAATAAGGAGAGATAACTTTATGGGAAAGGTTTCCAAAAAGTTTCTATAAAAGAAACCACATGGCCCTTGGACGTCCAACACTAAGAAAGCCTCACAAGAGTCCCACACGTCCAGCTCTTGAAGTAGTTTCTTCTTCATTGAAGAAACTTTGAGATCTGAGATTTTCCCTTGGAGAAATAGTTCTTGTTTCCTAGATTAAGATCCCACCATCTTAGCCAATCAGATTTGGAAGTGAGATAGAGGAGAAGATCAAAGGCAATACTAGTGCAGAAAATTCCAGCAACTTGTTTGCAAATTGCAAGTCTGAGTTCGGGCCTTTGGATCTATTGAAGTCTACAAATCTTCGAGGTAATAGTCTTCTATCATCTCTATTAATTAAACACATGTTGATCATGATTTAATGGAGTTTCTATGCGATTCTTTATGGCTGATTTCCGCTGCATAGTGCAAAAATCAGATATTTAAAAATCTGTCATACTTTGCATCAGCCATAGTAGTCTCTTTTGGAGAAGTTTCAGATCTGAATCGCGGTTTCCTTCAGTGGTATCAGAGCCACTCCATGCGAAATCATGATCCCATGATGTGATTAATTAATCCTAGATTAGATGGGGCATGGTGGCACCCCGCTGAAATTTATTTCAGATTTGTATTAGTGCTGTAATCTTGTATGATGGTTACGTTCGGATTACTGGAATTAATTTTTCCAGATCTGAATCATGTTGTACATTATGCACTAACCTATTTGGTTGCAGCCATAATTAGCATCCTTGATGGTTCGCATGTATGTTGTCTGGATTTGGATGTTTTTTAATTAGTTGGAAAGTGTACGATGTTAGGGATCTTGTGTTTGCAATTTGATGGATGCATTAACATTTTAATCATCATTTGATTTTTCACATGAGCATTGATTTAGAAAATCTTGAAATCTTGATTTTCACATGCATTGTTTTTAAGACCTTTAAAACTTAAGGTTCATGCATGTTTTGATTTTAAAACTTGGATGCATTTAGTTTTGAAAAGAGTTTTTAAGAATCAAGCAAGCCATTGTTTTAAAAAGTTTGAAATCTTTTTGGCTTTTTATGTTTCATGTTTTTAAGCCTCTTAGTTTGATTTAAAACATGATTCCATGCTTGATTTATTGGCCCAAAAGTCCCCACAATAAATATCTTTAAATATGCAATTTTTGGGGAATTTGGTCCTTAAGCCCGGGTCGACCCCCAGTGTGGTCGGTCGACCGAGCCCATGGACTCGGTCGACCGGCCACACAGGGGGTCGACCGAGAAAGTGTCTGTTGCAGATTTTTCAAACGGTCAGATTTATGACCGTTGAAGGGTAGGTCGACCGGGGCCTGTATGGGGTCGACCGAAGACACGCAGAAAGTCACTTTTTGACTATAAATACTAGCTCATTCCTTGAAAAATTGAGAGGAATAAAGTGGCCCTCCTTGAGGTGATTTGAGACCAACAAATGGGAATGAGCTAAGGGATACTAAGGGTCATTAGGAAAGCTAAAGCTTGGGATTAATGAAGTTAAATCACTAAGTAAGCTTGCTTTTCTTAATCATATGTTTTCATGCTTTATTTTAATTATTGGTAAATCTTTGTTAGCATGCTAAACTATGATTTGTTGTGTCCTTAACATGTTTATGTTTTGAATTGATTCATTGTTTTGGATACACCACCATGATTCAAACCAAGTAGGACTCTAATTGGTATATCTATGTGAATCTTGTTTTGGAATCATCTTTGAAATCATATGTAACATGATTCCTATACTTGGTTGAATCTTTGGTTGTTGTTTTCCATCATAAGAAAATCTCTTTCAAATCTATCTTATGTTTTGGATTCAACAACTTTACAAATCACATGTATTTTGTTTTAAAGTTTTACAACTTGTTTAAACATTGATTGGTATATCATTTTCAAGTTGTCTTTTTAATTACATGTGATTTGACCCTTTATTTCAATCAAATATATTTGTATGTTTTACACTTTCAAATACTTTAAGCATATATTGAGCTACATTGTCAATTTGATTGAAATCCTTATGCATCACATGTTTGCTCTTAGAATTTCACAACTTGTTTGGAATAGATAATTATTTCTTTTACAAGTTGTTTTTAACATGTGATTAGCATTTCCTCAATCATAAATGTTTTGAGCTAAAACTTTCAAAAGCCTTTGGCATACATTTATGAGCTTTTATTTCAAATTGATTGAGGACATCATGCATACACTTTGTGCATTCATCTTTGCATTCATATAGTGTTTGTGTGAATTAGTTTTTCACTTTATATCCGCCTATTAAGAGGCATTGTAATGAGCCAAAATTGTAATCTCCATCAAGTGTATTATAGACACTACTTAGAGAGATAACCAACCTTTTGGTTGAAGAGGTTATTGCTTAGCCTTGAAAAGCATATTGTAAAAGGTTATTGCTTAGCCTAGAAAAGCATAGTTGTAAAGGTTATTGCTTAGCCTATTGAAAAGCATACATAGTGGAAATCCGGTGGGGTGTGAGGAACACAAGCCGGTAGTGGATGTAGGCATTGAGGCCGAACCACTATAAATCATTGTGTTATGGTGTGTGTGCTATGTGGTGATTTTGTTTATTAGCTTCCGCATTTTGTTTGTTAATCATCACAAGTGACTAGTTAATTTAAAGAAATTAAAATTGGTCATAATTGGTCACTAGTTGTAGCTCACCCTATTCACCCCCCCTCTAGGGTAAGGATCCCCAGGACTTTCATTTGGTATCAGAGCAAGGTTACTCCATTTAGGGCTTAAACACCCGGAGTTGATCCATATTTGCTTAAATCTAGATTTGAACCCTAGAGTTGTGTTTTATTGCATATCATTAAGAATGATTTCCACTATGGTTGAAAATGAATTTTCTTTCCTAGCTCTCTAATTCCCCTAAGATTCAATCTCACCACTCTAAAACTTTTTCGAGTTAAAACTCCAAGAGTTGGTGGGACCTCAAAGTGAACCCTCAAGGACAACCTTATCAAGACCTTAAGTGAATCTTCAAAGGTAGACAATTAGACTAACCTTAAGGCCTTGAACCTCACTAGACCAACCTATTTCTTTTTAGTCATATCTAATTGTTGGTCATGTTACATTTGCATTTTGTTTCTACATAGTCACATCTCTTAAAATGCAATGTTTCTTTGTGATCATTTGATTTTGTCTACATGAACCTTCTTAGTTATATCCTTGGTTCTCAAAATCATTTGATTGCAATATCCTCATATAGATTTGCATTTTGTTCTCATATAGTTATATCTATTGTAGTGCATTTCTATTTGATGATCATCAATTGATTGTGATTACAAAAGCTTTCTTAGCTAGTCTTTTTCATGATCAATTGATGTTAGAAAATCATTTGTTTGAATATCATAGTAAGATCTTTTAGAAAAATAAATGATTTGAATTAATTTGAATTTTCCATACCTTCAAATGGAAAATTATTATTTTTGAAAGATCAACTTGTATGTTCTCCAAAGAAGTTATATCATTTAAAATGCAAGCTGAAAAATGATTTATGCCTCATTGATACATTCTTTGATGAGGATCAAAATTGATGTTCATCACTATGCTCATTAGTTATATCATTAAAAGTGATGAATATTCTTTTATGATGCTTGATCTTGTATTTGTCACATTCCATTAGCATCATAACTTTCATGTTTGCCTCCTCTTATGCTGATATAGGTAAATCTTATGACCACCATGTTTATGTGTTAATAATCTTGGTTGGTTAATGGTTGATGTAGGCTTCATGTTTGAACTTCATTTCATTCATCTTGTGCACATGATAGTCATATTTTTCGATTGGATGAAATGATTTCAAAATTTACATAGCATATGTTTTTCATAGGTATATTGATTGATGCTATGTTGAATAAACCCCATAACATCATGGATAGCTCTAATTTGGATTCATCCTAGTAGTTATATTCTTTTTAACTCCATTTTAGAGTGATTGAGATAATAGTCATATCCTTTAATCTCAATTGGTATTTCTTTATTCCAATTGGTATCCATGGTTGCTTTTCTCCATGACCTTGCTCTTAATCTTGGTAATTTGATCATATTGAGCTCTATAGTTAAATGAATCTAATCATTTCCTTGAAGTTTACCCTCAATTGGTAAAACCATCTTCTTCTTGAACCAAATAGTTAAATCTTGTCAAAAGTTTGACAAAATGAGAGAATGGATTGAGGGGGAGTATAAACCTTGATAGGAAGTATTAGTTTTGATCAAATTCACCATTGAATTGGCTTTATACCCTTAGACTACTACCATACATGATACCTGTTATATATTCCATTTTCGATTTCTTTTGTTAACAGGTGCTACTAAAAGGTATTTTCCTTATGTCATGTGTGTAGGTACCTTTGCAATTTAATGTCAAAGGGGGAGAATATTCTAGATGTCAAAAGGGGAGAATATAGCCAATTTATCTAAGGGGAGATTTTGTATTATCTTCCAAAGGGGGAGAAGATGCATATCTTGCCAAAGAGAGAGAGTGCATGGTCAAAGGGGGAGAGTTGTTAGAAGACTAAGCTTGGGAGTTAAAGAAGTTGCTTGGCTAAAGAAGAAAAGAAAGCTTGAAGAATGATCAAGCTCCAAGCATCAAGAATGAAGAAAAAGAACAAGAGCCCAAGCTAAGTCAAAGAAGCATCCAAGAGATTTCAAGACTTGTCCAGCTAAGGGGGAGCTGAAGACTTAGTGTGAAAATTCAGTGATGAGTGAGTTGCCATCAAATTGCAAAGGGGGAGATTGTTAGGGATCTTGTGTTTGCAATTTGATGGATGCATTAACATTTTAATCATCATTTGATTTTTCACATGAGCATTGATTTAGAAAATCTTGAAATCTTGATTTTCACATGCATTGTTTTTAAGACCTTTAAAACTTAAGGTTCATGCATGTTTTGATTTTAAAACTTGGATGCATTTAGTTTTGAAAAGAGTTTTTAAGAATCAAGCAAGCCATTGTTTTAAAAAGTTTGAAATCTTTTTGGCTTTTTATGTTTCATGTTTTTAAGCCTCTTAGTTTGATTTAAAACATGATTCCATGCTTGATTTATTGGCCCAAAAGTCCCCACAATAAATATCTTTAAATATGCAATTTTTGGGGAATTTGGTCCTTGGGCCCGGGTCGACCCCCAGTGTGGTCGGTCGAACCGAGCCCATGGACTCGGTCGACCGGCCACACAGGGGGTCGACCGAGAAAGTGTCTGTTGCAGATTTTTCAAATGGTCAGATTTATGACCGTTGAAGGGTAGGTCGACCGGGGCCTGTATGGGGTCGACCGAAGACACGCAGAAAAGTCACTTTTTGACTATAAATACTAGCTCATTCCTTGAAAAATTGAGAGGAATAAAGTGGCCCTCCTTGAGGTGATTTGAGGCCAAACAAATGGGAATGAGCTAAGGGATACTAAGGGTCATTAGGAAAGCTAAAGCTTGGGATTAATGAAGTTAAATCACTAAGTAAGCTTGCTTTTCTTAATCATATGTTTTCATGCTTTGTTTTAATTATTGGTAAATCTTTGTTAGCATGCTAAACTATGATTTGTTGTGTCCTTAACATGTTTATGTTTTGAATTGATTCATTGTTTTGGATACACCACCATGATTCAAACCAAGTAGGACTCTAATTGGTATATCTATGTGAATCTTGTTTTGGAATCATCTTTGAAATCATATGTAACATGATTCCTATACTTGGTTGAATCTTTGGTTGTTGTTTTTCCATCATAAGAAAATCTCTTTCAAATCTATCTTATGTTTTGGATTCAACAACTTTACAAATCACATGTATTTTGTTTTAAAGTTTTACAACTTGTTTAAACATTGATTGGTATATCATTTTCAAGTTGTCTTTTTAATTACATGTGATTTGACCCTTTATTTCAATGAAATATATTTGTATGTTTTACACTTTCAAATACTTTAAGCATACATTGAGCTACATTGTTAATTTGATTGAAATCCTTATGCATCACATGTTTGCTCTTAGAATTTCACAACTTGTTTGGAATAGATAATTATTTCTTTTACAAGTTGTTTTTAACATGTGATTAGCATTTCCTCAATCATAAATGTTTTGAGCTAAAACTTTCAAAAGCCTTTGGCATACATTTATGAGCTTTTATTTTCAAATTGATTGAGGACATCATACATACACTTTGTGCATTCATCTTTGCATTCATATAGTGTTTGTGTGAATTAGTTTTTCACTTTTATATCCGCCTATTAAGAGGCATTGTAATGAGCCAAAATTGTAATCTCCATCAAGTGTATTATAGACACTACTTAGAGAGATAACCAACCTTTTGGTTGAAGAGGTTATTGCTTAGCCTTGAAAAGCATATTGTAAAAGGTTATTGCTTAGCCTAGAAAAGCATAGTTGTAAAGGTTATTGCTTAGCCTATTGAAAAGCATACATAGTGGAAATCCGGTGGGGTGTGAGGAACACAAGCCGGTAGTGGATGTAGGCATTGAGGCCGAACCACTATAAATCATTGTGTTATGGTGTGTGTGCTATGTGGCGATTTTATTTATTAGCTTCCGCATTTTGTTTGTTAATCATCACAAGTGACTAGTTAATTTAAAGAAGTTAAAATTGGTCATAATTGGTCACTAGTTGTAGCTCACCCTATTCACCCCCTCCCCCCCTCTAGGGTTAGGATCCCCAGGACTTTCATACGATTGCGTGGTTAGCAATCATAGGAAGTTGTAAAGTTTTCTTAATTTTATTCCAACTAGTCTTGATGTAAGCTTTCTTGAAAAGCATAGGAATCTCCAATGTAATTTTGGTTTTGTTTTTCATGGGTTTGCTTGTATAAATCTATTTATGGAAACAAGCAAGAAAAGGAAAGTTTCAAGACAAGAAGGTTGCAAGAAATTGGAGTCCTTGGAGATCAAGGAGTCAAGACTTCTAGATGCATGAGGAGTCCTAATTCGATTAGGATTTGAAATCCTAAGAGCAAGGAGCCATCAAGGAATGCATACTTTCATTGCTTTTATATATGGAATGCATGGATGAATGCTTTATATAATTGCTATAATTGTCACCTAGAAACATGGCCACCATTAGGCTCTAAAATTGGCATCTTTATTGTATTAGATTGTTTTTAGTTTGGCAAATTGTTTTAAACGGAACTTAGACCAGCACCTTCTATTTGTCTAAGGTTTAAAATTGGATAGGGTTTAGTTTATCTTGGTACCCTTGGTTTCCAAAGGAGGCTAAACTAAAATCTAATTAGATGCTACCTATGGGTTTTCATAACCCAAGATAGGTTTTTGACTCTTTGAAGGGATTTGCTCAAATGTTTTAAAGCAAAGGTTATTTAATTTTAAGATGACTTAAGTCATAAATTTAATTAACCAAGTTTGCTAGATTTAAAAAGAGCTTTTTGAGTAAAACAATGTAAAGGTCAAAAAGTATAAACCCTAGCGATAAATAATCAAGTGGGAGAGGGGTTTTAGGAAAGACCCCACGGCCTTCCATTTTGGGTTCATGTTATCTCATTAAGGTATTAGTAGGAGCGGCCACCCCTTCGGTGGAGTTCTTTACTAAAGACCGCTTTGATGGGTTAATGGGTGAACTAATGTGAATATTCGTAATGAGGTGTTAGTAGGAGCGGCCATCCCTTCGGTGGAGTTCTTCACTAAAGATCACTTCTATAGAATGTCAATGAAGTGTTGGTGGGAGCGGCCATCCCTTCGGTGGAGCTCTTTACTAAAGGTCACTTCTAGAAAGGATAAAAGTCTCTTCCCTTCGGAGGACTTAATCATGGACATTCTAGGAAATTTCATAAGAGATGGTTATACACTTGACATAAGACGGTGATGACCTCTCCTTAGGAGTTAAAGGGTTATTTGTCATATGAGGCCAAACCAATCAGTGATTGGACTACCACTGGATGTGTATCCAGATAGTGATAATTCAAATAAGTCTGCCTTAATTCAACGTGACTGTAGGCTCGGCCATCCCTTCGATGGAGGGTCTATGAGGAGGTTGAAACACTGATACATTATGATTGGGGTTGAATAATGTAAAAAGTTTTTTGTGCTTTGTTTTTCCTTTTGTAACAAGCACCATATGCATATTACATATATACTGCATGTCTAATTATAAACCGTTTTATATCCAGAAAGAGATGGGTAAAGACTCTTTTAGTCCGTTGATGTGCATTCTTCGTGAGAATAAACTGACTGGCCCTAACTACGTAGATTGGAAGAGAAATCTTGACATAGTACTCACTGCTGAGGAGTACAAGTATGTCTTGCTGGAAAACTGTCCCAATATTGATGCTAATTCTACTGATGACCAGCGGGAGGCTGAAAGGAAATGGAAGAAAGCGAATAGCATGGCTAAATGCTACATGCTCGCTTCCATGTCCAACGTGTTGCAAACACAGCACGAGCAAATGGACACAGCCTATGAAATCATGATGTCCTTGTCTGAGATGTTCGCAGACAAGAGCAGGCCAGCTAGGCAAGCTGCTATAAGGACCATCATGAATGCTAGGATGGCTGAGGGAACACCTGTCAGAGAGCATATGCTCAAGCTGATAGATTGTTTCAATGAAGCTGAGATTCTAGGGGCTGAGATTGATGCAGGGAGTCAGACTGACATGATTCTCGAAACTCTGCCGGAATCTTTCAATCAGTTCAAGCTCAATTTCAATATGAGCAAGATGGACATGACTCTACCTGAGTTAATGAAAGAACTCCAGGCGGCAGAGGCTATCATGAAGCCCAAAGCCCAAGCTCATTTTTTCCAATCTTCCTCTAAACTGAACCCGAAAGGGAAGAAGTCCAAGAAGAAGCAGAATAAGGGAAAAGGGCAGAAAAAGAACAATGCTGGTAATAAGAAGGACAAGAAAGCCCAAAGGGAAATGCTTCAAGTGTGGCCTCAAAGGTCATTGGAAGAAAGATTGTCCCAAGTTCCTGGCCTCAGTTAAGAAAGGTACATCTTTTTCATACTACATTGAAACTTGTCTAGTGGTTGATTCTACTGACTCATGGATAGTAGACTCAGGAGCCACTAATCATATCTGCAATTCATTGCAGGGGTTTCAGATAATGCAGAGAATTGAGAAAGGAGAGTTTGCCTTTAGAGTCGGAATTGGAGCTAAAGTTTGGGCTGTTGCAGTAGGAGTAGTTACTTACATTTTCCACGTAATAGGATATTAGTTTTAAATAATGTTTTCTATGTTCCGGACATGAGGAAGAATTTAATTTCAGTTTCCAGATTAATTGAATTTAATTATTCAGTTTCTTTCCATTCTGGTATTAATATCAGTAGAGATGGAAATATTATATGTTCCGGTAGAATACATGACAACTTATTTTATATATATCCTATTGCTCCCACACTACATAACGTACAACAAGAAAACTCCACTTCCCTTAAGAGGAAGGTATCTTCAATCAATGACACATATCTTTGGCACTTATGTTTGGGTCACATTAACCTAAAATGGATTCAGAGGTTGGTAGAAGATGGGCCTTTAAGCTCATTAGATTTCGAACCTTTTCCTCAGTGCGAATCTTGTCTCAAGGGAAAGATGACCAAACGGTCATTCTCTGGAAAGGGACTAAGGTCAAAGGAGTTGTTAGAATTGATTCACACTGATGTGTGTGGTCCTATGAACAAACCGGCTCGAGGAGGGTATGAGTATTACATCACCTTCACCGATGATTACTCTAGGTATGGATATGTATACTTAATGCGACGCAAGTCTGAGGCGTTTGATAAGTTCAAGCAATTCAAGGCTGAGGCGGAGCTACAACTAGGGAAACATATCAAAGCCCTTCGATCTGATCGAGGTGGCGAGTACCTCCTGGGTGAGTTCAAGGAGTACCTCACACAACATGGGATTGTGTCTCAGTTATCTGCACCGGGTACACCCCAGCAAAATGGTGTAGCAGAGAGAAGAAACCGTACCCTTCTTGATATGGTAAGGTCCATGATGAGTCATGCAACCCTACCTATATCTTTTTGGGGATATGCCCTAGAAGCAGCAGCATACATTTTAAATCTGGTACCTTCTAAATCAGTACCTAGGACACCCTAAGAAATGTGGACAAGTCGAAAACCTAGTTTAAGACATATTCACATTTGGGGTTGTCCAGCCTATGTACTGAATGATAAAACTACCAAGCTGGAACCCAGATCGGAAATGCGCTACTTCATTGGGTATCCTAAAGGAACGAGAGGTGGCATCTTTTATCATCCAAAGGAGCAAAAGGTGCTCATCAGCACTCATGCTAGGTACTTGGAGGATGATTGTATGATGCACCAAGAGCTTAGTTGTAAAGAAACCCTTGAGGAGATTCTTCCGGGATCTCCTATAACATCTGTACCAGATCCTGAGGCAGTAGATGAACAAGATATTCCTTTGAACACTCCGGAGCATCGTCGTAGTGGGAGAGTTTCTAGACAACCAGAAAGATATCTAGGAGTGTCTTTTAAGACAGACTCTGAAGATCTGGTTGAGGATCCTACTAGTTATGATGAAGCAGTAACGGATATAGATGCTGACATGTGGCAGCAAGCGATGAAATCTGAAATGGATTCTTTGTATTCCAATCAAGTCTGGGAACTTGTAGATGCACCTGAAGGGATTAAACCCATAGGGTGCAAGTGGATCTACAAGAGAAAGAGAGGAGTGGATGGGAAGGTGGAAACCTTCAAAGCAAGACTGGTGGCGAAAGGATATACTCAGAAAGAGGGTATCGATTATGAGGAAACCTTTTCACTAGTGGCTATGCTTAAGTCCATAAGGATTCTCTTGGCCATCGTATGTCATTATAACTACGAGATATGGCAGATGGATGTCAAGACAGCTTTTCTTAATGGAAGTCTTGACGAATGCATCTATATGATGCAACCAGAGGGCTTCATTGCTAGTGGCCAAGATAACATGGTTTGTAAACTTAAGAAGTCCATCTATGGACTTAAGCAAGCATTTAGAGCATGGAACATCAAGTTTAATCAGGCAGTCAAATCTTTTGGCTTTGATCAAAACATTGATGAACCGTGTGTGTATAAGAAAGGAAATGGGAAAGCAGTTGCATTTTTTGTTCTGTATGTAGATGACATATTACTCATAGGAAATGATGTAGGTTTATTGTCATCCACAAAAGTTTGGTTATCCTCTCAATTTCAGATGAAGGATTTGGGTGAGGCCAGCTATATCTTAGGGATTCAGCTTTTGCGTGATCGCAAGAATAAGATGTTAGCCTTATCCCAATCTTCATATATTGAGAAGATATTGGTCAAGTTTAACATGCATGACTCTAAGAAGGGCCTCCTACCTTCTAGACATGGAGTACTACTATCCCGAGATCAATGTCCAAAGACATCTGAAGAGATAGAGAGCATGAGGAGAGTTCCATATGCATCCGCTGTTGGAAGCCTCATGTATGCTATGTTATGTACTAGACCAGATATTTGCTTTGCCGTTGGCATGGTTAGCAGATATCAGTCAAACCCTGGACCTATGCATTGGACAGCTTTTAAGCATATATTCAAGTAGCTTCGGAGAACGAAAGATTATATGCTAACCTTTCGAGCAGATGATCTAACGCCATTGGCGTATACAGACTCTGATTTCCAATCTGATAGTGATGCCAGAAAGTCTACCTCAGGGTACGTCTTTACTTTGTCAGGAGGGGCTATATCATGGAGAAGTGTCAAGCAATCCTGTATAGCTGATTCTACCATGGAAGCAGAGTATGTGGCGGCATCGGAAGCTGTGAAGGAAGCGGTATGGCTCAGAAAATTCCTGATGGAATTGGGAGTTGTTCCTGCAGTGCATAAACCGATTGTCATGTACTGCGATAACACTGGTGCTGTAGCACAGTGCAAAGAGCCCAGGAATCACAAGAAAGGAAAGCACATTCAGAGAAAGTACCACTTGATCCGGGAATTCATTCAGGATGGAGAGATAGTGGTGGAGCATATTACTTCAGCAAATAACTTAGCTGACCCATTCACTAAGACTCTTACAGAGAAAGTCTTCACTTCTCATGTTGAGTCTATAGGTGTTAGGTTAGGAAGTAGTGATCTTTAGTGCAAGTGGGAGTTTGTTGGGATTGGTGTATGTCCTAAAGCCCACTAGCTGCACTCTCATCTTTTGTTACTGGATATTTACTGGTTATTTAATTGAAAGACTCTTTTATGCTTAAACATGTATATATGTATGGTTGCGTAAGGCCCATTGTTTCTAGTAAATGAATTAGGTGTGTAGTGTCTACGCACAGATAGGTCTAATTCATGGACAACTGGAAACATCATATTTGTTCATAACTGAGAGATGGAGCTGGGCACTTCATCTTGGTATAAGTTATAATGAGAGACTCTCCTGTATTCAGGGTGACTTACCTAAGTCATGGGAGGGATTTTCCGGATTCATCTCATTAGTGCATATGCAATGCATTGAACAGGACCATGGTAGGTGTGATCTCTAAAATAGTACTATCACAGAAAAGAGATCAAGTCACCTCATGCTACTGAGTAACCGGTGCTCTTAATCTTGAGCATTTGTGGATGAACTGACGAAGTCAAGTTCTTGTGCTTTAATTCACTATGGGTGAGGTTCTTTTCATGGGTCAACAGCTCTGTGTTTTGGGTACTCGGACTTGATCAGTTGGGACGTGCAGATGCAATATAGAAACTATGCCATCTGATGATGGAATAATCGTCCCCTTAGAATTATCCGATTAATCATCAAAATCTAAGATCTTAGTATATGGATGTTCCATATGGATATTGAACTTGTGGGTCGCTCCCTGGATCAAGAGAATGATATTCGAATGATGATTATGTTAAGGATATGAAGTTCTAAGGTTTAGATGTAATCGGAAAGGTTGATAGTACATATGATAACCTGACTCGATTATGGATGTTACATAGAGGGGCATTCAGGTCATTACACTTAGTAGGTCGAAGACAACCGTCATTTTATGACGAGCTTATTATAATATATATTTGTCCTTGGAGTTCAACCATAACTCTCTAGTGGAATGAGTTAAGGTTAAAATGGTCTTAATGTTGCTATGGGTTTAGCATGGACATTTTGGTCATTTTGGGAGCCAATCTTCTCTAGTCACTTACCAAGATTGGCATGGTTTCCTAAGATGTTTAGATAACATAAGGATGAATTATTTTAGTGAAAAAATAATTTTGAGTTTAAATTCAAATAGGCCTTTGATGGCATACATGAATTTAACTCTAGATAAATTGTATGTGGGCCATGGTGTGCATTGATATGTGGGACGTCCATAATAGGATTTCCATGGGTAAGGTTTCCAACTTTGAGTAGGACTCTCTACTTGGAAAGTTGGACTCCTCTTTGGATTAGTATTCCTATGAGTTAGTTTCCTTTTTGGATTAGGAACTTAAAATTAGTAAGTGTTCTACAACTAGGATTACTAATTGCATGGAAAGTTCCTTTTAGTTTCCTTTTCTAATTGGAGTGTTTCTTAAAGGAAATAAGTCTTTCCTTTTTGGACATCAATTAGAATAAGGAGAGATAACTTTATGGGAAAGGTTTCCAAAAAGTTTCTATAAAAGAAACCACATGGCCCTTGGACGTCCAACACTAAGAAAGCCTCACAAGAGTCCCACACGTCCAGCTCTTGAAGTAGTTTCTTCTTCATTGAAGAAACTTTGAGATCTGAGATTTTCCCTTGGAGAAATAGTTCTTGTTTCCTAGATTAAGATCCCACCATCTTAGCCAATCAGATTTGGAAGTGAGATAGAGGAGAAGATCAAAGGCAATACTAGTGCAGAAAATTCCAGCAACTTGTTTGCAAATTACAAGTCTGAGTTCGGGCCTTTGGATCTATTTTCTCAGAGATTTGAAGTCTACAAATCTTCGAGGTAATAGTCTTCTATCATCTCTATTAATTAAACACATGTTGATCATGATTTAATGGAGTTTCTATGCGATTCTTTATGGCTGATTTCCGCTGCATAGTGCAGAAATTAGATTTTTTAAAATCTGTCATACTTTGCATCAGCCATAGTAGTCTCTTTAGGAGAAGTTTCAGATCTGAATCGTGGTTTCCTTCAGAAACCTCTTCTAAAACTACTTGCAAAGCTTCACTTGATGCTTGATGGTGAGGAAATGAAAGAAAGAAGAGAAATAGGAGAAGAGGGAGGCTAGGGTTTGGAAATGAGTTGAAGAAACTCATTGAATTCCATCTCTTAGGTTATATAAGGCTTATTTTTGCATTGAGCCCCTTAATTATCTACTAATTACAATTCAAGTCAAATGAAGGGTCACTTGACTCAATATTCGTCAAACGACTTCGAGTCTTTGACGAAAGTGAACGTACTCCTCGAGATACGCATGTTGGCATCGAGAGTTTCCGTATTCGATGAAATACATATAAAGTCGTATTTACACAAAAGTCCCTCAATTCCTAGTTTGAGTTCAAAAACTCATTCAATTCATTTACAATCCTTTAATCTCATTTCATTATGTCTAATTCACTCATTCAAGGCTAATTCAAGATCATTTGATCAATTTCCATCCTTAGTCTAATTAAACATGATTAATTAGCTGTAATCCAAGTTAATTAGAGTTAATCTTGATTAACTCGGGACGGGGTCTTACAGTTTCCTAGTGGTACCACCTTGTTTATTCTGTTCTATTTTCTGCTCTCACTTTACATTCATGGTTACATAATTAATTTCAGAGAATATAGCTAATGTGGATGTGCCATTTAGTTCTGTTATTGTGTATATCTGTCTTTTATGATTCGCACTTCTCATGCTTATTCATGCACAGACTTGCCTAGTGAGTATGCTTTGACCTCATGTGATTTATCCCTGTCTAACTATTCATTTGTCACATGTTATATGATTTATATCTGTTTATTTTGCTTAGCCTAGTATAATGGTGCTACACTTGGCATTACATGTGAGTACCCTCGATGCCACCTACCTTGAGATCCACGAGGAGGAGGAATCTCCCCGTCACGTAGCTGAATGGACTTCTGATAATGTCTTTTAGACGTCTACCCGCTGAGCTTGGACGTAAAATGGCCCACGGACTGTGGCTTGGATTGCCACATCTTTTGTTATAGTTTTTGAACTTGTTTAGACTATAGCTTGTAACCCTTAACTTACTTCTTTCTTTCTTTCTATCTCTAGTGCTTAAACTTGAACCTTTAATCTATGCTCACGAACCTTGTGCTCTGTATCTTGATGCATGTGATATTGTTTGGATTACAATTGGATACCTATTTGACAAAAATTCTACAGGTTTATGGAAATCTGAACCTCACACATGATATCCTATGGGTGAATTCCGTTCGTTGGGACCAAAGGTCAACGTGTTTGACTCAAATCCCCATGGGGGCGTTTGTCTTGCCTCGAGATGGGTGCAGTCTGAGGCTCAGGGCGTGACACATATTGCCCCGATGATCACAAAACATATCGTGTAGCATCCAGCCGGCTATGCCCATCGTAGATGGCGAAAAACACCCCGAACGACCTAGACTCAATCTAGGTCTTAAGCTTTTAGCAACCGATTCACCCTAACGACAACCATATGTTAGGAATTTTGTAGATTGCAATTTGGTGGATGCATTATCATTTTCATCATCATTTGAATTTTCACATGAGCATTGATTTTAAAAATACTTGAAATCTATATTTTCACATGCATTGATTTAAGTCTTTTAAATTTCATGTTTCATGCATGTTTTGATTTTAAAACTTGGATGCATTTAGTTTTGAAAAGAGTTTTTAAGAATCAAGCTAGCCTTTGATTTTAAAGTTTCAAATCATTTTTAGGCTTTTTATGTTTCATGTTTTTAAACCACTTAGAATGATTTAAAACATGATTTCAAGCTTGATTTAATGGCCCAAAAAGTCCCCAAAGAAAAATACTTTAAAATATGCAAAATATGCATTTTTGGGGGAATTGGTCCAGGGGACCCGGTCGACCTGCAGTGTGGCCGGTCGACCGAGCCCATGGACGGTCGACCGCGCCCACTGCAGGTCGACCGGGAAAGAGGCAACGGCATTATTTTCAAACGGTCATATTTTTGCCCGTTGAAGGGCAGGTCGACCGAGCCCTGTATGGGGTCGACCGAGGACTAGCCGTTGGGCATTTTTTGGTATAAAAAGAAGCTCATTCCTTAGCCAAAGGAGAGGAACTTTTAGGCCCTCCTTAAGGTGATTTGAGGCCAAACAAAGGGGAATGAGCTAAGGGAATCTAAGGGTCATTAGGAAAGCTAAAGCTTGGGATTAATGAAGTTAAATCACTAAGTAAGCTTGCTTTTCCTAATCATATGTTTTCATGCTTTGTTCTAATTATTGGTAAATCTTTGTTAGCATGCTAAACTATGATTTGTTGTGTCCTTAACATGTTTATGTTTTGAATTGATTCATTGTTTTGGATACATCACCTTGATTCAAACCAAGTAGTACTTAAATTGGTATATCTAAGTAAATCATGTTTTGGAATCATCTTTGAAATCATATGTAACATGATTCCTATACTTGGTTGAATCTTTGGTTGTTGTTTTTCATCATAAGAAAATCACTTTCAAATCTATCTTATGTTTTGGATTCAACAACTTTATAAATCACATGTATTTTGTTTTAAAGTTTTACAACTTGTTTAAACATTGATTGGTATATCATTTTCAAGTTGTCCTTTTAATTACATGTGATTTGACCCATAATTTCAATCAAATCTATATTTGTGTTTTACACTTTAAAAATGCTTTTGGCATACTTATATTGAGCTTCATTTTTAATTTGATTGAAATCCATATGCATCACATGTTTTGTTCTTTGAATTTCACAACTTGTGTAGAATACTTAGGTATGTCTTTTACAAGTTACTTTTAACATGTGATTAGCATTCCCTCAATCATAAATGTTTTGAGCTAAAACTTTCAAAAGCCTTTGGCATACATTTATGAGCTTTTATTTTAAAATTGATTGAGGACATCATGCATACACTTTGTGCATTCATCTTTGCATTCATATAGTGTTTGTGTGAGTTAGTTTTTCACTTTTATATCCGCCTATTTAAGAGGCAATGTATTGAGCTAAATATGTATCTCCATCAAGTGTATTTTAGACACTACTAAGAGAGAGAACCAACCTTTTGGTTGAAGAGGTTATTGCTTAGCCTTGAAAAGCATAATGTAGAGGTTATTGCTTAGCCTAGAAAAGCATAGATGTAAAGGTTATTGCTTAGCCTATTGAAAAGCATACATAGTGGAAATCCGGTGGGGTGTGAGGAACACAAGCCGGTAGTGGATGTAGGCATTGAGGCCGAACCACTATAAATCTTGTGTTGTGGTGATTGCATTGTGATGATTGTATTTGTTTAAGCTTCCGCATTTTATTTATTAATCATCACAAGTGACTAGTTTGTTTTAAAGAAGTTAAAATTGTTCATAATTGGTCACTAGTTGTAGCTCACCCTATTCACCCCCCCTCTAGGGTTAGGATCCCAAGGACTTACACCATAGAGGAATCCACCGCAGGCATACCGCCCGAAATCTCTAAACCAGAGTAAGCCCTTCCTCCCTTTCTTTTTGGTGTCAGCATTCCCATCAAAGGGCTTCTAGCAACAGGAATAATTTTCATCAAAGTTCCGAGCATCCCATATCTTTCAGATGAACTTGCCCAAACCCTAACCCTAAAAGTATAAGGAAGGAGAGGAAGATCAAAAATTAGAAAAACCCTAGGTTTGAAAAAGATGAAGAAGATAAGGAGGATTTGGGTTTTGGGGTTTGGGACTTGGAGAAAGGGGAGTGCGTAGTTAGAGGAGATGAAAAAGAGGAGAGAGGGAAAAAGAGACGGCGACTAATCATGCGATCTTGGGATCTAAGGATATCCAGTCGAAAAGAGCTTTCCAACAGTGGATAAATTACACCGATCCGATACTAGAATTGAAAGTTATGGCCATTACAAGTTGTCGCCGTTGAGAAAAATGGGAATAAGTGTGCGACACTTTGACCTTCCATGTGGGACCCATCTTGGACATCCAACATGCTTTCAATCTTGGCTTCTTTATCTTCTTACCTATTTGGCTTGATCTCCTTTTCAATCTCCATAAGTTTGAATTTTCTTTCAAATCTCTTTGAAGTGTTTTCCATCTTGAACTCTAACTCATTCCTCATCTAGAAATCTCTTGCTTGAATTTGAAATCTTGGACAGAGAGAAAGAATTTTCTCATCTTTGGAAACTTGGGGGTAGAAGATCATATCCAAATGAGTTTAAATTGTGCTACAAAGCGGACCCCACCTTCCCTTTGTCATGTGCCTTGAGTTCGAATCCCCTATTTCGACGAAATATGGAAATATTGTTTCGACCTATCCCCGAGCGCCACGTATGCAAAATGTGATGTCAACTAATTGCACACTCTCAATTGCTTCTTTGGAATGAAAAAAAAAAAGAGATTTATATAGGTGGCGCTCAGGGATAGGCCGAAACAATATTTTCCTGTTTCACTGAAATAGGGATCCAGACTCATGTGCCTTGAGATTCACGCCCAAGGTGGGTCCTATTATTTTTTTTCTTTTTCTTTTTCTTCTTTTCTTTTCAAGCTTTATCTCTAGTGCAAGCTCCATTCTATGAGATATTAGTTTTGGAAAACTATATAATATCGATTTCATAATAACCGATATAAAATATATCAATTAATATCATATATGTGCTAACCGATATTATATATAGCGATTATTATATCGGTTACTATGTAACCGATATAAAAAAAAATTGACCGATATAAAAATGGGGCGTGCACAGTGGAATGTTATTTTTGGGGCTGAATTGATTTTGAAGGCCCGAGTTAACTTTTATTCTTCCAAAACAAAAATAATGAAAATATAATTTTTCAAGTTAAATAAGTTATCAAAATTTGGCAAATTGACATTTGCCGGCGATATAGGTATTTCGCTGGCAAAAAATATATCCTTTGCCGGCGACACAAATATTTTGGCGATAAAACATAACCTTTGCCGGAGAGAGAGAGAGAGAAGAGCGCGCAAGAGAGAGAGAGTGAAAAGAGGGGTTTCGGTGGCGGGAGAGGGAAAAAAATTGGGAAATTTACCGACGATTATTTTTCGTCGTAAAAAATAGAAATTTTCATCGGTAAAAATTAATTTATTTTTTTTTGAAAAAAAGTAAAAAAAATCTACCAACCTTTACCGATGTTTTATATTAAATGTCAGTGATGAATCTTCCGACACTAATTTTCGTCAGTAAAAAAAATTTTCCGACACGTTTTGTCACGAGCAGACACGGGCGAGGCAAAATGAGATTTGTTGCCACTAACTCTATTGGTGGTGGCAACAAGTAAGAAATAGCCACAAAAACACTGGCCGCAGCAAAAAGTTCGACGCTAAAAGTCATTTTTTTGGTAGTGTGAGCAATGGGTTCTCGGTGGGTATCGTGAGAAAAAGAAGGTGTGCGAAATTTCTTTGGTGTCAAGATTTGGGTTCTCAATGGGTATCGTCTATCTCTAATTTGGGGTTAAATTTTGGGTGTCAAAAAAAGGGTGCGAAATATTTTTGGAATATTAATTTGGCGGGTTTCTTTTTTTACGGCATACGAAATGTGGGCTGTGAAAGCTGATTAATCTTACAGCTTCTCAAAGCAGGCCGTAAACCTAATTTGAATGGCTTGGCCTTTTACAGCGTGCAACATGTGGGCTGTAATACCCTAGTATTTTTACGGCTTGCGAATGTGGGCCGCAAATGCTCAATAATTTATGGCATCCTAAATGCACGCCGTAATTGATAAGATCTCACGGCGCGCAAAATGCACGCCTTAATAAAGAGAAGAAAAAGCCCTATTGCGGCTCGCATTTCATGCGCGCCGTACTATTATATCATTTACTGCTTGCATTCAATGCACGCCGTAAAAGACGCGCTGTAAAAGCCCTGAAATGGTGTAGTGATCTCTATGAGAATTTCCAACAAAGATAAAAAGATAGCTTTAATGATAATTAATCGTATGAAAATTTTGCATGCCATGCATGGAACGAGCTCAATGCATTATGGTGTCAAATGGACCATGCAATGGTGCCAAAGTTGATGCGTGTTAGAAACCAAAAAAGAATAATTGGTGTGACCCTAGCGTGATGCAAACCATTGATTTCATACAATTCATGCAAGATTGATTATTTTGAATGATTTTAACTGAAATTCCAACTTTGATACTCATATGCATGAAAACATGAAATTCTTTAAAATTGAGTGAAATTGGCCCTAATTAAGTTCACAATTCTACATAAAATGATGAATTAAAGTGTAATTTTGTGGACTTATCATCAACGATATCGTCGTTCCCCTCCAATATTAAAAAAAAGGGATATTGACCTTACAGCTGCACTTATATCTGATAATTTCCCCCAAAAGGTTAGAAAATGCATAATTTTTGTAGAGTTGTTTATACAAGGACGTTCTAAAAGTAATGATTTTACCCTTAAGCTTGGGATATCCTAGGGCTATAGGATATCTCATGGTATCGGCCCTATGATATAGCACAATCCCCACCTTCCCGCTCAAACCCAAAGTACATATTCACCACAAATTGAGAACTTTGTTTTATCTTCATCGTTTTCACTTGCGGACTCCTAAGTTAGGGCTCTTAGTATATTTTTCTATCATGGAGAGTCCATCCATTTTAGTCATCACAAGAGGTATGCGGGCCATTCTTCTTATTAACCCTAAGCCATTGAATATCACTAGCTTCTTTGTAGAAGAAGTTACAGAAAATGAAAATGGATAATGGATTGGAAGAATGTCTTGCTGCTATATCATAAGCACGATTGTGGGATGAAAAGAGAGGAAAAACAATAAGAGAACCGAAGAAGATGGACCTCAGTGAAAATGGTTTTTATCACAGTTGTTTTTCTCCGTTTACTGAAAAGCAACAGACTCTTCAGAAGAAAGGAAGAGGGTGAAAAATCTCTAGATTTGTGAGATATCCCACACCCATACGATATCACATTTTGAGATATCCTACCAACCTATAATATCACATAAAATTAAGGGTAAAATTATAACTTTCGGAGCATCCATTTCTGTACGAACAACTCTACAGAAGTTATGTTTTCTTCTATTGTTTTGAGGCAATTGTTGGATATAAAAGCATATGCACGGTCATTGTAAAAAAATGCAATTGATCCCACGGAACCACATTTGTACCCTAATATTTAGGTCTTTCTTCATGCAGAGCCATCCAAGAGTTTTTTCTCTCATAAAATTCTCTGTAAAAATGTTTATAAACTCATGAGGGGTTAGACCCGATGGAAGGTAGAACTAGGATAGGTTTCTGTTAGGCCAATACTCGAACATGCCCCCACCCATTGCCACACCTGTTTACAATGTCTCGGATTTGGCATGTTGGAATGCAGGAAGTGAGGTGGGACCAGTGACCAGGTTATAATCTGCTTGGGCTGCAGACCTGAGATAACTTGTCCAGAAAGTAGTGACCACCACCCGAAGATAGGCTCGGAGCTAGAGAGATCTTGTCCTGACGCCACAGCCACGGGGATATTTTTGTCCCAATGCATTCTTAGAACATTGGGCCCACAGCTTTCCAATCCAGACCGTTCATTTATGAGTCGGGCCCACCTTAGTGGCAAATAGGTTGACCTCCAAGAAATTCCAACACATCCTGATGTCTAGCCATCCTCTATTGCCTCCCAACACACCATCAGAAGGAACCCTTGGACGGTTCAGAAACAACATCAGCTGGGCCCCACTCGTGCACGACACACCAAGTCTGTTGATCCCATCATACAGCCTGTCGGGGGGCAAACCAGTGGGCCCCACTTCCAAGCTTTGCTCTGTTTTGAGGGGGTTCCAAAAAAACACTCCCACAGCATAGCTGCATAGGCACCTTCCTCTGCTCTGCTACTCTGTTCTTACTTGTATGATAGCAGGTGCTTTACTCGGAGAGAGAGAGAGTGATCAGCATCTCATGCTAATGCAGCCCATGATGGCAGGATTCAATCCGAACAGCGTCACAACAGATATGATTCAGCAGGTATTTCTCCCTATACTCTTCCATCGTGGACTCTTATTTTATTTGCTTTATAGTTGTTTTGATTGTGTATTGCTATGTGTAATGGGTCTTTCTTGTTTCATTTTCTGGTTTGGCATTTGGGGTGGTTTTGTTTTTCTTCCTATTCAGCTATTCTGATGGGTTGGTAGTGTTCTTTGAAATAGGCAAGTATGTTTTATGGGTTTTTGCTTGTTTTGATGCTGGATGTGAAATTGGTATCTGTTGTTTTGATATTTCTTTCCTTATTTGGAACTTGGTTCTTTTAAGATTTATTTACTTCTCTTTCCTATTATTCTCTTTGTTAATGTAACCTTATTTTGTGGTTATCCTTTTATTTTTATTGATTTATTTGGTGTGTTTCAAAATAGACAGGTCTTTCTTTGTGGTTTTTGCATGTTCTGTGATGGATGTGAAATGGGTCTTTGTTTTGATGCTTTTAGGTTCGTATACGCATTGGTTTATGGGTTTGTACCTTTACTCATTATATTTCTTTGGGGTGTTTCTTTCTCGGTTTCTTGCTGAGGTTGGGTGCGTCGGTTTTTGTTTTTGGTTGAGGTTTGGGAGTCTATCGATTTTCTTTTCAGGAATGGCTCCATGTCCATGGTTTTCTTTTTCCTGTTTTTATATTAGTTTGGTTTTCTTATTGGAATATGGTTCTCTGATCACCGTTTTTTTTTTTTTTTGTTTGTTTGTCATTGTTGTTAAGCATTTGACCTTGTTCATTTGCTATGAGTCGCTTCTGCCATAAGATGTTTATATCTAGATTGCAATTGATGCTAAAAACTGCATTGAAATGAACCATAAGACTGATTTAATGACCATTGAGGTGGCTTATGGGAACAAATATTAAAACATCCTTCAGTAAAATAAGGGTTATGTTTGCCTCTTTCCCTTTCTCCACTATAGTTGTTGTTAATGAAAGAAAATCTAGTAAGCATTCAATTACAAGGAGGCTGTCTATTGTGATAAATATCTTGTATCCTGTCATGACTGATCTTTTGGGTCACACTGTACACAGGGCCCAATGTCTGTGTGTGTGGGGGTGGGTGTGGATGTGTGTTTTGGTGGGGGGAGTTTGGTTAGGGGCATTTTGGTAGAAAAGTTGTGACCTTAATTTCTTAGAAACAGTGGACCACTTAAATCTTGCCCTGTTCTTTTGTTGCTTGTCTATAGGGCTGTCAAAGGGCCAGACCAGGCCTGGCCCAAGGTTGCCCAAGCCCTGCCCTCAATATAGGCGGGCAAGGCGAAAGCCCTCTGAGGGCCTGCACTATCTAGGCCCGCCCTTGGCCCAAGGCCTGAAGAGAAGAAAATGTAAGTTTTTTCCACCCCAGCCATTCAGCATTGAATTTAAATCTGATGTTAGCCCTCCTTCCTTGTCCAAGCTTAAGGGTATCAATGCAATGGAACAAGCAACATATAATCTCACTTCACTAAAATTTAATTTAGGAGGGTGCTGGCAAGGCAGTCATGTACTGTCCAAGAAAAGACCATTTAATGGTATTGGTGAATCTTATCCTTTAACTCATTAATTTTAGGATTTTGATCATAGTTGTCAATTCCATTCCAGCCGGAATTGGCCTTAGGTGAACGAATTGCTCCCCTAAAAGTTCCCGGTCCCAATTCTAGTCAGTTCCGGTCATTCCGGTCCATTCCGGTCGTACCGGTCCCAATTCCACCCCATTCGGGCCAAGGTTTTATACTTCCATTCACATGCATTGAAAACTAGAAAATGGTCAATTGTAGAGTATCTAGTTTAATTTAAGTGATGTAAGTGTGCATTTTTTGTATTATTTTAGCATTCAACTATTTTTTCAATTTTAGGTATTCTTTTATATATTTTTTTTTTCATTTTTCAATCATGCCTTTTACGGAATGGAATACCGGAATCGACCGGAATGCCGAAATGTTCTGCTACAAGGTCAAACCGGGATGGAATTGACAACTAGGATTTTGATAGAATGCATTGCATCGTATTCTCATGACTTAAATACCAACCAAATAAATGGATTCTTATAAAAGAACAAGGAAAAAAAAAAAACAATCTCGTTATTTCCTCTATAGCATGCCATTAGGATCTTGTAGCATTTTGTTTTTCATGCTATGGCCCATCCAAGAGGTGGGTCATTGGAATTGAATCTGAATATGAGTTGTTAGAGTGTTAGACAGAGAAGTGATCACATGCTATTTACAACCCACTGAAAGTCCTGGGATCCTAACCCTAGAGGGGGGGTGAATAGGGTGAGCTACACTTAATGACTAATTATGACCAATTTTAATTTCTTTAAAACAAACTAGTCACATGTGATGATTAACATACATAATGCGGAAGCTAAACAAAACAATCACCACAAAAGCAATCACCACTACACAAAGATTTATAGTGGTTCGGCCTCAATGCCTACATCCACTACCGGCTTGTGACTCAACACCCCACCGGATTTCCACTATTATGCTTTTCAAAAGGCTAAGCAATAACCTCTACAACTATGCTTTTCTAGGCTAAGCAATAACCGTACAATGTGCTTTTATAGGCTAAGCAATAACCTTTACACAATGCTTTTCTTAGGCTAAGCAATAACCTTAACAATCAAAAAGATTTTTCTCAAAGAAAGTGTCTTTACAAAACACTCTAAGATATTACAATTTAAGCTCAAAATAATTTGCCTCTAAGATAAGCTGATATGAAAGTGAATAACAAACTCACACAAACACTAAGGATTACAAAGATGAATGCTTATGAGGTGTGTGTGTGAAAACTTCAATCAAGATTAAAATTAAGCTCAATCTATTTTATGCTTAAAGCAATTCAAAAGTTTAATGCTCATAAAAAGATTTGATTGAAGTGTTAGGCAAATCACATGTACACAAATACTAACTTGTAAAAGATTTATGAAAATCAAGATGACACAAGTTGTATGAAATTAATTATGTCTAAACATGTGATGCACATTCAATGTTGTTTTCAAAACAAATTAGTTTAACTAAAGTTCAAATAGATTGAAAACAACAAAGAGAGTTTCAAACAAGTTAATATATCATGCTATAAAGAAATCAAAGATTTTGGTTAAGCATGATTGACAAAGTTTAAAACAAAACTTGGTTTGAAATCAAGGGTGAAGAATCCAATAACTAAAATCAAAGATTAAGAGAAGAGTGGATTCAACACATCATAGTTAATATGCTAAAAATCATTTACAAATAATTTAGTCAAAGCATAAAACATATGATTAATAAAAGTAAAGCTTACTTGATGATTTAACTTAATGATCCAAGCTTGAGCTTTACTAATGACCCCCTTGATCTCTCTTAGTTCATCCCCTTTTCCTTGTCTCCAAACACCTCCAAGAAGGCTTAAGAGTTCTAAAATCTTCAACACTTTTCTCATGGGAATGAACTCATATTTATACTCAAAAGTTGAGTTCCTGCGTGTCTTCGGTCGACCCCATACAGGCCCCGGTCGACCTCATGCAAACGGTCCCAGATATGACCGTTGAAGAGCCAACGGCTCTCTTCCCGGTCGACCTGCAGTGTGCCAGGTCGACCTGGTCCATGGGCAGGTCGACCTGGTACACTGCAGGTCGACCCGGGACCACAATTCCCATTTTTCTCATATATCAAAGTGATTCTTGAGGGGATTCTTTTGGGCCATTAAATCAAGCATGGAAACATGATTTTAAATCATTCTAAGAGGTTTAAAAACATGAAATATAAAAAGCCTAAAATGATTAGAAAGTTTTAAAGCCTTAGGCTTGCTTGATTTATAAAACTCTTTTTCAAATTGAATGCATCCAAGATTAAAATCAAAACATGCATGAACTATAAGTTTTGAAAGTCTTAAAAACTATCCATGTGAAAATCAAGATTTCAAGATTCAAAATCAATGCATGTGTGAAAATTCAAATGATGATTAAAATGATAATGCATCCATCAAATTACAATATTACAAAATCCCTAACACCCACATTAAAGTCATACTCAAACAGATCCACATATATAACCACTAAAAATTGCATAAGAATCGTGCATTGTTATCAAATCCTAAGGAAACTGATTTGCATCTATGTAATGAATCAGATTTACAGATGAATCTTAGGATTCAGATGCGAATCTTATGATTCGATGCTCATTTCATCTTACAATTCAAGCAATCCGATTGAGCAAGAATAGCTACAATCAATAAGTTAATATTAATAATCTTTTTCTTTCTTTCTTATTTTATTATTTAATAGTTAAAGAAACGTTTTAACAAGTTTTGCAGCTTTGGAGAGGTTTTAGAGATGAAGAAATAACATGCATTTGATTAAAGCGTTCGACTATATATATGAGGCTTGCGTTTATTTTCTTTTTAATCTTTTTTTGGTTTTTTTCTTCATGAACACTTTTTTTAACTTCAAGAGATATCCTACAGTATAAGATTGACGGTTTAGATTTTATTTTTATTTTTATGTTTTGATTTTAAAGTAACAAAAATAAATATATATTGATACCTTAAACTTATTTAAATATTTGCACATACTATTTATTATAGATTAATATATGGCATGTTGTTCTTGATATTGTATTTATACTGCTATGAATGGAAAAATGGATGGATTATGAATATCTATTTTTTACTTTTCTTTTTTATTTTTAATTGTTTCTCATTTTTATTAGAAAAAAGTATAAAAAATCCTACGATTCATAATTCCTTTCAATTCATGAGTAGGAACAATTTGCAAAATGATTCCGATATTCAGAACGATCATGCATTGTTTTTTTTACATAAAAATCACGTAGAATCACATGAAAATCACATAAGATTCTTAAAAAAATTAATATAAGAATCGCATAAGAACCCAAATAAGAATTACATAAGAATCATGCTAAAATAAACTCATATATATGCTAAAATAAATCTATAATATATAATTAATAAAAAAAGAGGGCCAGAGCTATTATTGTCAAAGCCCTCCCTCAAATTGGTGGACTTGCAAAAATTTTGTTCAAGCCCAGCCATCGGGCATTTTAAGGTGAAAAAAAAAAGGCCCTCGTTTTGTAGCCCTTTTGAGGGTTGGGCCAGGCCGGGCTGGCTACCCTCATATATAGGAGGGCCTTACTGCAACAGTTGTCAATTTGTTGCATCATGATTAATGTTCCTTTCTCTTTATATCTAATGATTGAAAGTGTCCTGTATGGTTGTTTTCATGGTTTGGAAGGTCTTGTTTACAACAATGCAGACTTATCTAGGTACCACCCATTTTCTGTTTCAAACAAGACTCATCTAGAATTAGTAAAAAATAAACAGAACCTTGATATTAGGTTTCTGTTTTTGCTTTCGAGTTTAAGCCAATGGTGTGTTGTGGATTTTTGGGATTCCAAAAACATAAATAAAGTAGTCAAGTGTGGATGACAGAACATAATGTCAAAAAGAAAAGAAATGATGATGCTTGTATATCAATTACTCATTCCCCTCTCCTTGTATATGCATGTGCTTGTGCGTATGTGGGACTGGTGCTAAGAAGAAATGAAATGAAGATGCTTGAAAGACATAGTGATAGAGTAAAGTCACCATGTGAAAAACTAGAATCATACAGCACACATCCCTTGAAAGGACAACCTGAACCATCTGACTAATGAATTGTCTAACTAAAGCATATTAAGAGCTTGTTATGTTGCCTTAAACTAGACGCATCTCCGTCATGAGAATTGTCAATTTCACATTTAACATAACCTTGTCCGAGCTATTCAGGTTGCCTTTGTGAGTTCTGCATCTCCACTTGGCCCTATTCAAGACCGTGTTCTCTGTAACTCCAAATTCTTTTATGCCTTTTCTCACCACTTCAATCCAAGTCTTTGCTAGAGATGCTTGCTTTGAAGATACCAATAAGAAAAGAAATGAAGATGCTTTAAAAAAAATTGAAAGATGATCTGTCAAACAATTTTCTTACAAATTCTAAGGATTTTCTGTATGGTGGTTGGTAAGTTGATTCTTGGTTGATGATCAAAGTTTTAGCATAAATAGAATTCCTTGATTTAGTAAAGCTGATGTGTGCCTTTTTTGAAACTTTGAAAAAGCATCCTCAAACTTCCTGAACAGAAACTTCAAAATTTAAGCATATAGTATTCCTCAATTTAATAAAGCTGACATGTCCTTTGTTTGAAACATTGAAAAGGCATCCGAATTCTGAAGCCTCTTGGACCGAAACATTTGAAAAATTAAACTTGTCTGTCTCTTTAGTAATTCTCAACGTACATGCACGACAAGGAAATGCAAACAAATGAGATTGACCATCAAAGGTGTTGAAATGATTTTTTCTACCCCGTTGATGCAGTCCAAATGCATCATAGGACTCAAAGGCTTTCTTGCTTAATCGATCAACATTTTCTTGCTGATGACCAAAAGGATATGAGGTCAAGAGATTTCAGGCTTCTGAATCTTCTTCCAGTGTTTTCATTGTACATGAGTGTATGGTTTTTTACTGTTTTATTTCATTTCAATCCAAATTTTTTGCCAAGGATGATAGAAGTTTTCAGCTGACTCTTAGTTGCTTCTTGTCCAGCAGTTAGTGATTCATTTTCCTGGATCGTCTTGCTTTTCTCACACTTCTCCCACTTGTCCTGTTTATTTCAGTTTAATAATCACATAACTTTTGTTACTAAAATTTAACCAGCATTCTTTTCTTTTTGATGTGTAACCTTACATGCAGTATTTGGATGAAAACAAGCAGTTGATTCTGCTGATCCTAGACAGCCAGAGTTCAGGAAAACTGGGCAATTGTGCAGAGTAAGCTCCTTCCACCATGATTGGATTGTCCACATGTCTTATATAGAAGGCTTAGACTAATCACAATCGCAATATTACTATCACAGTACTACTAAATAGTATAATGTCTTAAATTCAAGCATATAAATGAGAAATCAAATAGTCAATTTAATTTGATTTACTTATGGCTGATAGATTGTCTGAATTTACAACACTTCTCCTCTGGGCAGAAATTGAAGCAGAGAATTTTATGTGGGCCAGGACATCCTAGCTTCACAACAAAGAACTCATGAGGCTGCGATTGAGGAAAATGCAAGTGCATAATAAAGTGCTTTCTTAAAATGAAATTTATACAGAGATAAGCTTGTAAGGATATAAAGATTGATTGAATGTCTCTATCCCATAAGTTAATGTTGAGTATATCCACTGTCCTATTACATATGACTGATGATATCCACAAGATCATGTTTACCTCAATCAGTTGTTACTTAAGTCTGACCTACCGATGCCCTGGGAAGCACAGACACCTCTCCGGAGCTGTCGTGTCCGCATCCGACAGACACGCTCGGACACGCCAAAAAAAGTATCTTATTTATTTTTTTATATTTTATATTCCGGACACGCTGGGGGACACGCTGGCCTCTTTTAATTGGAAAAAAAAAATTAAAATTAGAGTAAAAAAGAAAAGAAAAGGCTGTTTGTCAAAAGTTATAACTTAAGAGGAAAAGGGGGCTCTTTTAATTCGTCCATACTGCCCTAAACGAATGAGAAAAAACCCCATTCGTCCGTCCAACCCTAACGAAAGAAGAAGAATAAGAAGAAGGAAGAAGAAAAAGAACAAAATGAAGAAGGCAGAAGGAAGAAGGAAGAAGGAAGAAGAAGAGAAGAAAAGAAGAACTGCGGTACTGCTTCTGCTTCCTTTTTTCGCTCGTGGTATTGCTTCTGCTAATCAGGTACATTGTTTTTTTTTTTCTGCTGCTCTTTTTGTCTTTCTCCGTTGCTGCTTCTTTTTTCTTTTTTTTTTCTTCCAGTTTTTGCTGCGAAAAACTTTTTTTTTTTTGTTTAGTTTTTGCTCATGTTGCTGTTTTTTTTTTTTTTTGGCTCATCAAATCTGTTTGTTGGTTCTGTACTATTTGTTTGAAATCTGCTACTGTTTTTCTGATCATTAGATGTTATGTTTTTGTTGTTTTCTTCTTTGTTGTGTTGTTGCAAACTTCCTTGATGCTATTTTTTTTCACTGTGAATATGCAAATCTGCAAATGTCCTTGCTGTTGATGTTCTTTATTTTTTGCTGCCGTTCTTTATATCAAATAATTCTTTTGTTATTTATCAGATGCTTCTCCACCTCTGGAATTTAGGACTATGAGTTCCATTCCCGGCTCTAGCTCACACCCCTCCAATGACGAAGATATAAATAAGCCTCTGTGGAAATATGTAACCAATTTTGAGAAACTTAATGAAGGAGGGGGAAATATTACAGTGGTACACTGGTACTTGGATTTTTATTTATTTGATTGCTAAATTGATTACAAAGTTAAAATGATATTATCTTTTAGTATATGATTAGATTTATTATTATTATTATTAAATATTAATGTGTCCCCGACGTGTCCGTGTCCTACTTTTTTGAGAAATGTCGTGTCGGCGTGTCCGTGTCGTGTCTTGTCCGTGTCTCGTGTCCGTGTTTCTTGGTGATGCCTACCACATGCTATGATATCCGGATACGGATACGGACACACATGCAGGATTAGGGATATGACTCTGCACTTTCAAAAATCTCTTACATGGATACAGATATGGGTGTCTTAATTTTTTATTTAGATCATTTTTGAACTTAATGATAACATTCATTTCTAACATTTTTTATGTTGAGAAGAAAGATGATTTCAAGAACTATATGAAATAATAGACTTGGTGAGCAGGATATGCTAAACCTGTACCCTAAAAGTGTCAGTGCAATATCAAGTACTTACAAGAGTGCTGTATCAGTCCAACATGGATATGTTGGGCCTATACAAGCATCCAGGTATCTATATCATACAATGTAAATCTTAATCTTGTTAACCATAGATTAGACTTTAATTCCTTGGGGGGTCTTATTGTGCCATCTAGGATTGGACTCCATGATCCAACAGTTTGCTTATAATCACATAAAAGAATTTGGGCTGATCACGATTGTTCACTCATCACACTGGAGGCATTTTAGAAGAAATCCATGTGTATGGCCACGTCCAACAAATGTCTTCCTGGCCTTTGCATGCAGATGTTTCAGTTTGAATGTAAACAACAATTAAACTTGGGGCATCAAAGCAATGCGTATACTTAGAAACTAATCGCAATGAGATTATATTTGATGTTCAGATATTCGCTATGTGGAATCACTGAATGGCACTTTCCCTCTTGTTCAAATGTTACCCATATCTGTCTCAAGCAATAACTTTGCTATGCATGTAAGATGGAAGCACCTTTATAAACTTGTGTAAGAGTTTCAAGTGCTTGTCTCACAAGTGGTCATCGTGCTTCCTATATTTGTCAATGTAATGAGTTACCATGATTGGGACCCAAGTTTTGGAGGCATGACAATTTCATGCCCAGCCATACCTGAGCTCTTGCTTTCTGGAATCAATACTCAGCTCAAAGCTCCCCCTCTACGTGGCTTGGAGCCCTTGGGTATGACAATATTAACATGATCTAGATAGATGTTTTGTCATCATGTTATCATGCCATGATCAAAATCACTTATGCTAGATAATAATAATAAATAATCACAGCACAGACTTGATTTAAAGCATTGTCATCAATTCTGCCAAGATTTGTCCCTGAAATTGAACAGTCCAGCATTCCTGCATTCCTTTCCAAAAAGGCGTGATGAAAAAAAATTGAATAAATTAAACAAAGGTAAAGGTTGAGTGCTGCTGTTTAAAAGAAAATACAAAAGGGATTGGCTCTATAATTTCACAAATTTCAGATTCTAAAACAGTTCAAGAACCCAATTTAAATAGGTTTAAAAGATAGAAGGATTAGGTTTTCAAGAAGATAATGATAGGATATTTCTGCCCCATTAGATCATGCCTATATCCACTCATCTCATTGGATAATACTGCTCATATCCACAGATCATTTTTACCTTAATCATAAATTGGTGTGTTGTGACCTATAAATCCATGCCATATGGTGCAAGGCTTAGTCACCCTATTAGATTTTGATGTTGTTTATCATGCTTATTTCAGTTTGAGATCTTGTCAGCACCATCTAGGATCAGTCTGTAGTATCCAACACTTTACTTTAATCACTCAATGAAACTGGCTTTACATTTGGTCACTCACATGAAACTGGACCGTTGGTCACTATTTTTCACACATAAGAACAAAATCATTGGCACCCATTGTTTCTGCACGGCCACATATGCATGAATGAAGAAATTTTGCAATTGCCTTTTCCCTGACGAGTTATTTATGGACTGATCAGTCTTGTTCCACCAAAATGTGGGAAATTGGACTTATTTTCTGTTTAAAAAACAAGAGTCTTGCACTTTCCGAGGTCTTTCCCTGCTTTTGTTGAGATATATTAATAATTATTCAATAATTATTTCATTGCAATCCTTTCTGTGTTCATCATGCCACCTATGGTTATTACAATTTGACATAAATTTTTTTTTCCTGCAGCGTTATGTATTCCAAGCATGATTGCCAGATGATACTATACATATTCAATCACATATATGGATAAGAATGCCATATATTATCTTTTTGGTCTTGTTTTGGTGTGTATAGATGGAGCCCCAAGTGATGCAATTCGGTCTTTATTGGGCATCATATGGATCTGTGTATTAAAATATTTAACCAGAGAGAAGGATTTGTGAAGAGGAACCAATGTCGTTCCTTCTACTGAATGTCACTAATTATAATACAAGCCTTCTATGCATAGGTCACAATTACCTGCGAGTAAAAAATCTAATCTAACAATTACAAAAGGAAAGAATTGCCTATCTCAGTAATGTAAGATACTATACAATAATAGTGCAGATTTGACCGGACCCATTGGGGTTATGTTGACCTACAGGCTACAGGTTAACCCATATCTTCACAATGTAGGGGGGTGATAGTATGGGTGAGCGGGAATGCCATAGGGGTGTGATAGTATGGGTGAGCGGGAATGGGTGTGGCTTTTGTGTGTGTGTGTGTGTGTGTGAGAGAGAGAGAGAGAGGAGAGTTCCATTCCAATCGAATAGGCCAGCTTCTCTTCTTTGCAAACTCTTAGATGTACTCCTGCAATGATAAGTAGTGGGGGGAGAGAGAGAGAGAGAGAGAGTTCCATTCCAATCGAATAGGCCAGCTTCTCTTCTTTGCAAACTCTTAGATGTACTCCTGCAATGATAAGTAGTGGGGCTTAGTTAACCTCAGTTCCAAACAACTAGAGGAAGTTGCAAATCATGTCTGTTCTGACATCAGAGATTTCAGAACTTCATAACTGAGAGCATTTGTTTCCTAATTTTCATATTTCCGTTTCTATTTCTTTCTAAATCCTTCCTATCTTTTCTCCGTTGTAAATTGGAAATTTATAAGAGGGAAGCAAATAAGTGTGCGTCTCTAATATTGAGAGAACCAAAACTATAGCCTCTATTTCTACTCATGTTTCCTATGAAATTTTTTGGTGACCTTTCAAACGTGATTGAGTCCAGGCTCAATGGCTCCAGTCATGTTTTACTTTTCTATTCTGTCATTACAGGAATCAAGCAAGGCTGCAACGGAACCTTATGTACTTGGCAACAATTGCAGATTCTCAACCCCAACCGTCTCCCTCTTATGCTCAGGTATAATTCAACGCCCTGTTTTCTACTTCTGTGGGGCCTATCACATAGTAATGAAAATGAAAAATGGTGGTGTCATTTTGTTTTCATGTGGTTTTTAACAAGCTATTTAACCGTCCTTGTGTAAGTTTTTTAAACTTCACAATGTGTAATATTTAAGGATATTGTCTAACTGCTAAATTGGCACTGCCTGGCTGGACATTGAGTAAGAGCCAGCTTTAATAGTTTTGACACTTGGCCCACCACCAACCTCAATTTGTGTACGTGCCTGTGCAGTTTCCTTCAAATGCTACCATGCAGCCAGATGCGCGTTACATGCAGCATCAGTAAGCACAACAGATGACACCACAATCACTCATGGCAGCCCCGTCGTCAATGTTGTATGGTCAGCAGTCACTTTCTACACTGCAGCAGCAATCCTTGCACAGCCAGTTGGGCATGAGTTCTGGAGCCAACAATGGGCTTCACCTGCTTCAAGGCGAGACTGGTGTGGGAGGTAATGGGGCGGTCACAGCCAGAGGCTTTCCTGATTTTGGACGCAATAGTGGGGAGGTCTTGCAGTTGGTGAGTAGGGGACTGATGGGCGGAGTCAAGCAAGAGCCTGGAAATGGGGTTTCTTCGGAAGGGCGAGGAGGCCATAGTGCTGATGGGCCTGAAACTCTGTACTTGAAGGTGCCTGGAGAAGGAAACTGAAGAGTTGGCATGGAAGAGCTACTCTCAAAGGACTTCTGACTTGTTTTGACATCAACCTCCAGCAAGATTTCTATTGAAGAAAGATACCATTACCACCTTGGTAAGATTTTGGACTGTCTATTAAATATACTTCAATGCAATAGTTATATCTCTCTGACCTTGTTTTGTATTTGACATTCATTAAGCATTGGTTTCTTGGAAAGTTGTAGCTTATTGAAGGAATGATGTCTTGCTCATTTGTTCATCTTTTTACCCATTGTTCGGGCCCAGTTTCTAACCTCTTACTAGTTCTTCTCTTTATTTTTGTCCTAAGACGTCTCTTTTTCTCTCCAAAATGCTTCACGTCATTGGTTGAACATGTCACCTGAACACATTTTATGTGCTCAACTTTTTGAACAAGTTATTTACCCAATAAGTTTCCTCGTTCAAAGACCAGAATTTTTCCTATCTAAATTGTGGAAAAGGCAGGAAGCCAAATTATGATATCTTAGAGATACTTGTTGATATCCATGCTAAGTAAGTAGATTGGTCTTCCACTTCCCAACAGCTTAAGCTTTTGGGCTATATTGGCTAGTCGAACTTAACATGGTATCAAAGCCATGCTAGGTCACGAGTTTGAGCCCCAGGGAGGACCTTGTTCCCTAAGGTCCCATTTGTAGGCATGTATCGCGTCGGTGTTAAATATCATGTATCGCGTTGTAGGCATGTATCCCACATGTGGGTTGTGAATTCGAACAGCAACTGGTTTGCAAGGGGGTGTTAAATAGATTGGTCATCCGCTTCCTAATAGCTTAATCTTTTGGGTCGTATTGGCCGGTTAAAATTAACAATCCAAAGACCCAAGTCAGGAAGCGCAGCTGCAGCTTCATTTATGGGCTATTCCTTGAGTAGTAAGGTCTAGAGTTTCTAGATCCGGTGAACGATGCTATTATTGAATTTTTAGACACTGGTTATTTTGAGCATAAATTTTCTTTTCTATATAGTTATTGTGGTGGTTCTGAATCTACCAGAATCTCTATACCACCACCTATAAGACCTAAAGTGAAGGAATATAATGTACCTGATTTTGAACCAGCTAAAGATGTTGTGCCAGATTTTGTTGCCTTTAGCCTAGAAGGAGATCTAACATCCTTTGAATGAAGCCTTGCAATCTTCAGATGCAGTCTTTTGGACAAAAAAACTGTTAATGATGGAGTGGATTACCTATTGTCCAGTTAAACTTGGAGACCAGTACCATACATACTGGTTATAAAAAGACTGGATACAAATGGGCTCTTAGGAAGTAACTAAATTTAGATGTAACTGTGGTAATAATATAAAGCTACACTTGTTGCTGAGAACAAATCTCTGTAAGTCTACAACAAGTTCTTAAATGGTGACATGAAAATTATGATGATGTAGTAATCTTAAATTATTTCAAAATAATGAGAGTGGCAACTGACAAGTGTATATATTTTGAATTAGTGGATCCAATTTGTGTTATGATATGTTTGTTGTATGTGGATGATCTCTTGATTTTTGTTATGATATAGAGACTTTTAATGAAACCAAGATATTTCTATCTAAAAATTCTGGTATGAAAGATCTTGGTGAAGATAATGTTAATCCTAGGCAGAAAAATAACTAGGTCAATTAATGGTGTAATTACATCAATTTCACCATATTGAAAAACTTTTTCAAGAAAAAAATAAATTGCAAGGCCTGCTTGTTTGCATAGAATAACATAGCAACTGAATACATAAGAATTCATGGTTAAATGAATATAATTCAAATTAGTGTAAAATTGGTGTAATTGTCAAGCGCTCAAGTCATAGAGGCTTAATGAGAGAGAAATGAAGTTGTCGTGAAACATGAAACGAAGTAATGCACATTATTGTAGGGGTGTACATGGGTTGGATTGGGTCGGATTTGGCTAAATACCTCATTTCACCCAAACTAGTATGGGTTAAACATTTATAACCCTTAACTGAACGTATACTAGTTTGAGTTGGATCGGGTCGGGTTACTCGGGTTGTCGGGTAGGGTTGGGTTTAAATGGGTTGTACCTGTATAAGAATCAATATTGTAAGTGTACCTAAATAATTCATATTCCATACTCCACGTTAGTCCATAGCCCCCTGCCCCTGCATAGATTCATGATTTCATAATTCATATTTCATACATTACAATACCAGGCTTATTACCAGCAGTATAACGCAAGTGCACAAGTGGGTCGAATATGTACTATATATATTTCTAAAGAGGCAAGAATCAAACATATTTTATTATATGCAATATAATAAATAAAATATAAAACGTTACCGTTTGTATTATGTAGGGTTGGGTCGGGTACATATGGATCGGATATGTACTACATATATAACCGATCCGTTTATAAAATGGATTACACATTTGGACCTATACTTGACTCGTTGTGCCGTGGGTTGGGGTCGGTTTTTGATGGGTTGGGTGGGGTTGGGTATAGGTTTTGTACACCCCTACATTATTGGCCGTGTCTCGTTCCTCCTTCCTTGGAGAGATTCTCATTGGAGATTGAAAAAGAGAGCTGCTAATGCAACAGACCAAACTTTTTTCAGCACATTCTTTCTCTCTACACACCCCAAGTAAGTCAAAAAAATGCTGAAATATCTCTCTACACACCTATTTTTCCCAATTACCCTATTCTCTCTCCGTCACATTCTCTCTACACTTTCCTTCTTTCCCCGCAATCTCACCGTACCTCTCACTTATCCTCTTTCACTCTCCTTCTCCCTCTCTCCCTCTCCCGGCCCCTCCGCCCGCTCTCGCCTCCCTCTCTCTCTCCCTCACCCCCTATGTCTGTCTCTTTCCCTCTCTCTCCCTATCCCTGCTCGCCTCCGCCCACTCTCCCCCTCCTTGTCCCTCTCTCCCTCTGCCTATGTTATAGAACCAAATAGTTATAAGACTTAATTTGATGCGTTCAATCAATTCTAGGGCTTTTGGTGTACTAGTTAGGTCCATAACATTTGGTATCAAAGTTGACCTTCATGTCTCGGTTTCGAGTCAAAGAAGGGCTACTTGGAGTAGACTGAGAGCCATCTAAAAAAATTTGAGAAAATGGCTACCTACAGCCAGAGTGAAAGCCGTTGCAGGGAGGGCTATCTGGAGCAGAGCGTGAGCCGTCCCAAGAGGGGAAAAGGGCTACCTGCCATCAGAGTGAGAGCCGCTGAGGATGTTAGCTGCTAAAGCATGGTGGTCTGTTAAAGCCCTAAATAGTTATAAGACTTAATTTGACTTGTTCTATCAGTCCTTCAGCTTTTAATGTATTGGTTAGGTCCATGACACCCTATCTCTCCCTGTCTCATTCTCCCCACCCACCTCTGCTTGCCACCTCCACTCGCTCTCCCTCTCCCTTTTTCTCTCTCCCTCTCCCTCTCCCCCTCCCCCTCCAGCGGTGCTATCGGAGGGGGCGATGGGGGTGGGGGTGGGGGTGGGGTCGGTAAGTGTAGAGAAAAATTGGGGGAGGTGTTGCCGATGGTGGTTCGGGATGTGGCATTAGCAACTTTCTTGAAAAATAAAGGATGTGCTGAAAGAAGTTCGGGATGTGGCATTAGAAACTCTGTTGAAAAAATAAAGCATCTTCTAGAATTGCCCTCTCAGTTCATTCTCTTTCTAGAATTTCCCTTTTTTTCCTCTCTTCGGTGAGAAAAGTGAAACTCCATAGTGGATCGATCCTGCGTATTGAAATAAAAACTGCTCAAATGCATATTCCCCACTATTATGACATGGCCAGATTTTATTCTAAAATAAATTGGCTCTGCCATTAGATTAATCTTATGAAAAGCACATGAACAAAATATAAAGTTCACTCGTTTCACACTTAAAGGGCCACACTTTCTCAAATATGTAGATACGGTGTAATCAATTTCATTCTAAAGCATTGAAATTATCATGGAGTATAGATCATTAGAGACCGAAAAGCATTGCTAAATAAATATATATAATTATTTTAAATAAGTTGCTTTCACTTTTCAATTGAAATGAAATAAAAACATGAATTTTCTCTTGCGATGCAATGATGGTAAGCTCGTATAGGGCCAACATAATCTCAAATTCAAACTTCGTTTTTTTCCGTTAGTATTCAAAATGAGCGGAAATGCATACGAATCATTTATTTTTAAGATGAAACGTGTATGCTGACGTGGATTAAAGGAGGAAACATTTGGTTTGATAATTTTTTGGTTGATTTGAGTTTTTAATTATTTTGTTATAAATAGATTTATATGAAAGGGATATTATAAGTTTGATTATTTTACCGGAAAATTCCCGATATACAGACGTTGCACAAAAAGGTTCTCCATAGTTGGGGCCTTAGAAAAAAGTTCCTTTATTCCGACGCTAGCGTCACTCGTCTCTAGCGTCGCCCCTCCTTTCCATTCTTTCCTTTCTCTTCTTCCTCCTCCTCTACTTCTTTTTCTTCCCCCAGTCTCTGCATCCACTTACACGCACAGCGGAGCCCCTTCTTCCCCCTCCTTTCTTTTTCTTTCTTTCCCTTCTTCCTCCTCCCCCGTCTCCCTCCACTGCACCTGCACATACCTTCCACCCCCCGCACTCACGTCACTGCCCAATCTGATCACCTGCTCACACCACCTGCACGCCCCCACCTTCTTCTTGTAGGAAATTGGGGGTTCCCATACACAATATAACGATGACAGTAAAGTACACATTATAGGAAAATAAATCTCACTTTCAAGTGAATATAGAATCTCATATTCTTTATGCACTATAGGCATTTCACTTGATATTTTTCATTCGTACATATGGCCCAAGGCCTCACATGTATTTATATGAACAAGTGCCTTAGACAGTAAGGAAAAACATAGCAGTTCATTGGGCCACGTTGCCTTAACTTTCAACATGCATGCATCAAGGCAGTTTTGATGTTGCATCACGTGGTTGCTTCCCAACCCTTTCATGAGGTCGGCTATAGAATATGACTACGATGGTGAGACGTGGTCCTTTGGATGCCCTTAATGGAAGTCGGTTTACATGATAGCCAAAAGAGACGTGTTTGGCTTCGATTGCGGGATGACGAGGCCTGCCTGAGCTTTAGAGAAGCGGTGGAACTGTGACCAGTGTTGCCGACACTTCTTCCCTTCTTTTTCTTTCCTTCTTTCTTTCGTTTTTTTCTTTCCTTCTTTCTTTCTAACTTAAGCAGAGATTGTCATTCCTTTTGTCTAAGTTTCATGCGACTCTCTGTTCTCTTCTGCCTCCCACTCTTTTCTTTTTCATCTCATAACAAAGGTTACATCGCTCATGAGAAAGGTAACATGGAGGGTTCATTCATCGGAAACCTCTCATAACAAAGGTGAAGGGACGCTAGCGTCGCCCCAGTTAGAGACGAGTGTCGCTAGCGTCGCCCTAGTTAAAATAAGAGAGAAAAAAAAAAAGGGATAACGGGACCCTTTCGTAAGTTCCTAACTATGGAGAACTTTTTCGTGCAACGTCAGTATACTCTTGGGAATTTTTAGGTAAAATCCTCTGTAAGCTTTAATATATTATTTAGGCCAAGACTTAACCTCTGCATGGCACAGGAGTTTCATGCTAGTTTACATATAAATTAAGCTATGGTTTGTCTAATTTGTATAGAATGTGGACCCCATGTCCTATGTGGAAGATCAACTCAGGAATGGGATGTCCGTACAACATAAACACTTAAATGTACATGCAAATTCACAACGCCCATGCAATCCAGACAACCATCAAAGCTGATGGATACGTGTTCAATATACATCTATTTGTACCAATATAAACCCATGTACTTGTGTTAGAAAGGGCAATGAAAATAACCAGGGGCAAACTTCACCATTTTAGCACCTGTTACAAACATGTATACATATATAGCAGAGTTCATATGGCGATTTAAACCCAATTAGCAAACTCCATAGTCCATAACATTTCCTTCTCATGATCCTTGAATGAAGATACAATGCTTGAAACCTCATCATCGAAGACCTCGCCAGTGTTGGTCGCAGTTGAAATGCCAGTCTCAGATGCTCCAATGGCGCACTCATGGGAGCTTGTGATCCGGAGAGGGGAACCTTGGCCTGTTAGTTCTTGTACAAGGGTCCTGGAACTCAGAAGCACTAGCTTTAACAATCTTTGGATCAGAGATGTAGAGTATCTTGATTGGTTTTTCTCCTAGCTTTTGTGGGTTGGTAGGCATTTGGTTTGCCTTTCATCTTCTATGTTAAGAGAGTGGAAACACAATATTGGGAAGCAGAGGCGGGTTTTATGATGCTTTATAGTGTTCTCTTGCCATGGAGTGTGGTTTCCTCGAAGGAGAAGTAATAAGAAACAGAAGTTTGGAAGGTTGGCAGAAAATGTGGGGGAAATACAAAGTGCAAGGTATGAGAAATTGATGCCCCCAGAATTTCAAAAAATGCGGCACACTGCCGGTGTTTTGCGGCAGCTAGAATATGATTTCGATCCAGCAATTTGGGCTTGAAGGGTCCACATGGCGATGAGGTCAAATGATTATATCGTCCATTTGGTGGGCCATGCTATACTGCTATAGATGGGTCATGATGAAATCCACAGACAAGTGGTGACTTCTAATTTTCTTGTTTAATTTGTCTCGTTCACAATCAATGCCTACAATGACTGATAAAAATAAATAAATAAATAAATAATTCAATGCCTACAATATGATGGAGAATGGAGATGCGTGCCTGTAGGCAGGTCCACACTTGGCACAAAGCCATTGTGATTCTGGGTTTTGGTGAACATTTCCATGGCAGCTGATTAATTTTTGGTTGAGTTTGATTCTGTCAGTGCAGTGGCAGATTCAGGGTTTTCATTTGTGTGGGGTGGATAAGAGGACGATAAAAATGGCCAGTAGTTTACAGAAGCTAGATCGGAGAAGAAAATCTTTTTAGAGAACATATATGAAGGTATACGAAAATTAAGATGGACCAAGACTCTAATACACAACACAACTCACAATAATTTTTATAAAACAAACCCTTTAATTTTTATTAACACTATTCATACAAAGGCGCCTAACATATAGGTTGCATTACAAAGTGGCATGTCGCACTACATGCCAAACAAGTCACGCCACAAGACACTCAAATATTATCTTTACACTTTTAGATGCACTATATATATGCCACACACTCACATGACACTATAAGTTTATGTTGCACTCACTCACCACACCCTTGATCTCAAGGCAAAGGATCTTCTACTTGAATTGAATCGGAGGGGGAGGTTTTGGTATGGGAGTGGGAGGATTTGAAATTGGATTCTAATGGATTTTGTGGAAAGGTTTGATGATGATGTTGATGATGATGGTGTTGGGCTTAGTAGGTCCAGACCAATTGGGTTCATGGACATGGGTATTATGGTAATTGTACCGGGACTTTCTTATTGACTAAGATAGGGTTTCTTAGGGAATAAGAAAGAGAACATTATATATATATGATGTAATGTATAGCCCATGAGAGACCGACAGACAGAGAAGAGTGAACCTAAAGGAGAGTCGAGTTTTCTTTCCCGTGGACGTAGGCAAGATTGCCGAACCAGTAATTCTCTTGTGTGTGATTGTTTGTCTTGTGTGGTTGTTTGTTCGTTCGATCGCTGATTCACGTTTCCGCATACACGCGCACAACAAGTGGTATCAGAGCCAACAAGTGGTATCAGAGCCTAGGGTTTACTAGGGTTGGATTGTGCCGCGTTGCGATCGACGGATCGGATCAAGGGTATCCGGATCTTCTGCGCGTGGTTCTTCGTCGCAGAAAAAGAGAGATTGTTTCCGATCACTGCTGGGCCACACGATCAGAGAAGATTGGAGAGAGATCGTTTTTTCTGATCTTTTTTTTTTTTTGTCACACGGATCTGAGTTTCTGAAACAGAAGCCTGAGGCCACAGAGGTTCTGCTGTCATCAGATTCCGATCTTGATTTTGCTGTCGCCGTGCCGCCGCTGCTGCCGCCCAATTTTTTTTCGTCAGTCCGCCGTCCGTGCGCCGTACTGTCGCCGGAATCATCGCCGGTCCGTCGCCGGAGTCCGCTGCCGTGCCGTGCCGTCGCACCATCGCCGGAGCAGCCCTCCATCGTGTTCTGGTTATAAAACCAGAACCAAGTTACAGAAACAGAACTTCTGTTTCTGTTTGGGGAGAAGAATAAGCCCAGGCCAGGCTAGGTTCAGGTCGGGTCAACCCGACCCGTTTGTAAAAGCCAAGTGCATCAAGCCCAGTACAGACAAGACCAAGTCAGGTCAGGTTCTGGGTCAGTTCCGCCTGACCCGTGAACAGGAAGCCCACTCTAGCAGTCTGCTGACGTCATCGCCACGTCAGCGCAAGGTTCTGGAGATTGACGGCTGAGAATTGTTTCGTCAATAACTTGATCATCCGGTGTCAGATCGGAGATCCGTTTGCGCCTACAGACTCGTTGCGAGCAGATCTACGTAATTGTGGAAGAAGATTGGCAGTTTGACGGTCAACAAGAAAGTTTGACCAATCGAAGCGCAGAAAACTATTTTTGCGATATCGGAGCCATCCAGAGTCGGATTTTAGATCTGTTTCTTCCAGCGTGCTCGTGGTGACGAGATCTACAAATTGATGCAGAAATTGAGGTTAGTGATAGTTGTTTATACTTTCTTGATTATTAAATTAAGATGGAGAACAACACTGTGAACACTACCATGATCAAACTCAACCATACCAATTGGTTGATTTGGAAACTTAAGATGGAGGATATACTCTATTGCAAAGACCTCTATGATCCCATTGAGGGGGATAGTGCCCGACCAAAAGATATGTCTGATCTAGATTGGAAAAAGATGCATAGAAAGACCATTGGTCACATCAGACAGTGGGTGGATAACAGCATATTTCATCACGTGTCTAATGAAACCAATGCGAGAACCCTTTGGATGAAGTTAGAAGAAAGATATGAGAAGAAAACCGCCGTAAACAAAACTTTTCTGATTAGAAAGCTTGTAAACATGAAATTCAAGGAGGGTGGTAAAATTGAAGATCACATAAATGATTTTCAATGCATTGTGAATGAACTAGCTACAATGAAGATGGTCCTTGATGATGAGATGCAAGCTTTATTTCTTCTAAGTTCTTTACCAGATACATGGGAGACATTGGTTGTTTCCGTGAGCAACTCTACTCCAGATGGTGTGTTATCAATGAGCCAAGTTACTAGCAGCTTGTTAAATGAAGAAACAAGAAGGAAAACTGCAGGGACAGATAATGCACAGGCCTTTGTTACTGAGAATAGAGGGAGGAGTAAGAGTAGGGGACCAAAGGGAGGTCGTGGCAAGTCCAGAGGTGGCAAGGAATCACAGACTAAGAAAAAGTCTGGAAAATGCTTTCATTGTGGCAAGGAGGGTCACATTAGAAAGAATTGTTTTGCCTTGAAGGAAAAAAAAGAAACCAACAATGAGCAGAAGAATGACACTAACACTACTGCTACTTTGGATAATGAAGTAGTGATTCTTACCAGTGAAGTTGAAGAGTGTTTTAGTGTTGCAGATAATCAGGTTGAGTGGGTTGTTGACACAGCAGCATCCTACCATGCTACTCCTTGTAAGGTGATGTTCACGACGTACAAAGCAGGGGACTTTGGCACTGTGAAGATGGGCAACACAAGTCATTCAAATATTGTTGGGATCGGTGATGTCTGCATTCAAACCGATATTGGTTGCACAATGACTCTGAAAGATGTGCGACATATTCCTGATCTGCGGTTGAATCTGATTTTCGGGACTTCATTGGACCGTGCAGGTTATGAAAGTTACTTCGGAAATGGCAGGTGGAAACTCACTAAAGGGTCTCTTATTTTTGCGAGAGGGAAGGCGTGTAACACGCTGTACAAAACACATGTAAAGCTATGCAAAGGTGTGTTGAATACTGTTGAAGACAGATCCTCTCCAAATCTGTGGCACAAGAGACTTGGACATATGAGTGAGAAAGGACTGCAGTTATTGGCAAAGAAAGATCTGATTAACTACTCCAAAGGTACATCCCTTGACCCTTGTGATTATTGTTTGTTTGGTAAACAACATAGGGTTTCTTTCTCTAAAACATCAACTATAAAATCTAATGTGTTGGATTTGGTATATTCTGATGTTTGTGGTCCCATGGAGGTGGAGTCATTGGGTGGCAATAAGTTTTTTGTCACATTTATTGATGATGCATCCAGGAAAGTCTGGGTTTATGCGTTGAAATCGAAGGATCAAGTGTTCCAGATATTTCAGCAGTTTCATGTCATGGTTGAAAGAGAAACAGGAAAGCTCTTGAAGTGTCTCCGCGCAGATAATGGTGGTGAGTACACATCCAACCAGTTTAAAGGCTATTGCTCAGAGCATGGTATTCGACATGAAAGAACAGCTCCTGGTACTCCACAGCACAATGGTGTAGCCGAAAGAATGAACCATACTATTCTTGAAAAGATGAGATGCATGATTAGAGTGGCACAGCTACCCAAGCCATTTTGGGGTGAAGCTATTCTGACTGTCGTTTACCTGATTAACAGGTCTCCCTCAGTTCCTTTGGATTTTGATCTTCCGGAGAGAGTATGGACAGGTAAAAATATTTCTTATTCTCATTTGAAGGTATTTGGGTGCAAGGCTTTTGCACATGTACCAAAGGAGCAGCGTTCAAAGCTGGATGATAAGGCAGTATGTTGCATTTTTCTTGGCTATGGTGGAGCCGAGTTTGGCTACAGGTTATGGAATCCAGAGAAAAGAAGAATTATCAGAAGTAGGGATGTGGTGTTTCATGAAGACCAATTCTTTGGAGATATTGAAAAGACTGAAAAGTCTAATGAAGTTGTTGATGGAGTGATTGATCTCACACCGACTCCTTCTCCAGTGCAGACTACAGGTGGAGAAGGTGGACAAAACGATTTAGATCGTGATGAGGTGCAGGAGTTGCCAGATGAACAAGGTGTTGAGCAGGGGGAGCAGTCTCCTCAGTTAGAAACCACGGAACCTCCTAGGAGGTCTACTCGAGAGCGTCAACCATCAACAAGATATCCTGCATCAGATTATATTTTGCTTACTGATGAGGGGGAGCCAGAGAGCTACCCAGAAGCAAAAACTCATGAAGATAAAGATGAGTGGATGAAGGCTATGCAGGATGAGATGAGTTCTTTGAAAAAGAACAATACTTATGAGCTGGTGGAACTCCCAAAAGGCAAGAAGGTTCTGAAGAACAAATGGGTGTTCAAGGTGAAGAGAGATGACAGTGGAAAACTGATAAAGCACAAAGCACGGCTAGTGGTTAAAGGCTTTGCGCAGACGAAGGGTCTTGACTTCGATGAAATCTTCTCTCCAGTTGTGAAGATGACTTCTATCAGAGTTATCTTGGGTCTAGTTGCCAGCATGGACCTTGAACTTGAACAGATGGATGTGAAGACTGCTTTTCTTCACGGTGATCTGAAAGAAGAGATCTACATGACTCAGCCGGAGGGGTTTGAGGTAGAAGGAAAAGAACAGTTGGTTTGCAGGTTGAAAAAGAGTCTCTACGGGCCGAAACAAGCGCCGAGACAGTGGTACAAGAAGTTTGATTCATTCATGGTGAGTCATGGGTACCAGAGGACAGCTGCAGATCACTGCGTTTATGTTCGTAAATTTGGTAATGGAAAATTTATCATCCTTCTTTTATATGTAGATGATATGTTGATAGTTGGACAGGATAGTGAGATGATTGGCAGATTGAAAAGGGACATGTCAAAAACTTTTGACATGAAAGACTTGGGTCCCGCACGACAGATTTTGGGAATGCAAATACGTCGTGACAGGAATGACAAGAAGCTGTGGTTGTCACAGGAGAAATATGTTGAACGGGTGCTAGCGAGATTCAACATGGTAGATGCTAAGCCAGTTAGCATGCCTTTAGCCAGTCACTTCAAGCTCAGTAAGAGGTTATGTCCTACTACAGATACAGAAAAGGAACGGATGATGTCTGTTCCATACTCCTCAGCAGTTGGGAGTCTTATGTATGCCATGGTGTGTACACGGCCAGACATTGCTCATGCAGTGGGTGTAGTGAGTAGATTTCTTTCTAACCCTGGGAAAGAGCATTGGGAAGCAGTGAAGTGGATCTTCAGATATTTGAGAGGTACATCAGATTTTTGCTTGTGTTTCGGAGGCTTAAAACCAGTACTTGAAGGCTTTACAGATGCTGATTTTGCAGGCGATCTTGATCGTCGGTTGTCTACTTCTGGGTACTTATTTACTTTTGCAGGGGGGGCTATTTCCTGGCAGTCTAAGTTGCAGAAGTGTACAGCATTGTCTACAACCGAAGCAGAATACATAGCTGCTAATGAAGCAGGGAAGGAGATGATTTGGTTGCGGAATTTCTTTAAAGAACTGGATTTGAAGCAAGGAGAGTATGTAGTCTACTGTGATAGTCAGAGTACTGCTATGGATCTTAGCAAGAATGCTACATACCATGCCCGCACAAAGCACGTTGATGTGAGATATCATTGGATTCGTGAGGTCATTGAAAAGAATCTCATGAAGCTGGAAAAGATTCACGCTGACAAGAATCCCTCCGACATGATGACTAAAGTCGTGTCTAAGGGAAAGCTGGAGCTGTGTTCAGAGTTGGCAGGATTGGACTCCTAGTAAGGGGTTCAGAGATGTCTTCCCCATGGTCTGGAGGGGGAGATTGTTGGGCTTAGTAGGTCCAGACCAATTGGGTTCATGGACATGGGTATTATGGTAATTGTACCGGGACTTTCTTATTGACTAAGATAGGGTTTCTTAGGGAATAAGAAAGAGAACATTATATATATGATGTAATGTGTAGCCCATGAGAGACAGACAGACAAAGAAGAGTGAACCTAAAAGAGAGTCGAGTTTTCTTTCCCGTGGACGTAGGCAAGACTGCCGAACCACGTAATTCTCTTGTGTGTGATTGTTTGTCTTGTGTGGTTGTTTGTTCGTTCGATCGCTGATTCACGTTTCCGCATACACGCGCACAACAGATGGGGTTGTGGGGGTGGGCATTAAGAGAGATGGGTTGTAGGCCAAGGAAATAGAGAGATGGCATGATGTTGCTTGTGTTCTGTGGTAAGGTGAATCTATTCACAACTAACAAGTTGAGAAAACAAGGGGTGATTAGCAATAGTAATGGTTGGATCATCCATAAAACAATGTCGGCAAATAAAACGACAAAGAAGATTGTACATATCTAGGTTGCAGCAAATTCCACCACATTGTTGCTGAGATATTCCCACATACGTGGGGCAACCTGTCAAACGCATGCATGTGGTGCATGTCGCAGTCCCGATTCAACTCCATGCCAGGAGGGCCGACTCACCATATAGGCAGGTGAAGCAAGTGGTGGGGGCCTCACCATGAGGGGGCCTCATAATTTTGTAGGCCTGGGTGGCTGAGTTGGGTTTTCTTCCCACTTTCAAAGTCGAATCCCAATTTTCAAACACTAAAACCAGAGAAAATAAAAAAAAAAACTCCAAAACCAGAGAAGATAAACGATACAGAAGCACAGTAAAAGTTACTATTCTAAAATAAGTCCGTTTTTAAAGATATCAAATCTCACTGGGAATCATCTGAAATGAGTTCAAATGAACCCGAGCTAGAAGAGAAAATCGATCACAATTTGATTCGTTTTCTAATGAAACTGAAATTATCGAAAAATTCCATCATTGAAAAATTTTCATAGAATCAGAATTACAAATAAGTCCCTTTTTTTTATAGAAAATAAACTTTTTTTCATAAAATGGCATTTCAAATCAATATGGCTCCAAAATAAGAAATGTCCAACACAATTCCATAAATTCATTGATACCAATAATTTAATTCCATATTATCTTATCATATAATTAATCTAACACATTAATCAACACTAATTACTAATCATGCTTAATTTGCAACTAAACATAATTAATTAAATAAAAACACATTCCCAAAACTCATAATCTGATGTCTAAAGGCCTACTGGATTGGTAACATTAACATGATAACAGAGCTCTTTCCCAAAAAAGAAAAGAAAATGAAAACAGGGCATGTTTGCCAACGAAAACCACATATGCTGATATGCGTAATAAAAAAAAATTAGAAAAAAAAGGAAGATCGGTTTCAACCCATGCACCGTTGTGACGGAACGTCACTTGTTCCGCACCATCCGCCCTTTGATGTGGTTTTGTTTCATGTACAAATCACATGCGATTCATTCTACCACCCCCTCACATGTGAAAATTAAATATGAGTACGAAAATAATACATTTTTACACATCAAAATTTCACATGTGATGCGTAAATGACCTCAACCAAACATGAAGATGTGTAAATGATTCACATGAGTTATTTATATACGTAAATGCTCTCGACCAAACAACCCCTAAAAGAATTGTATATGGATAACTCTTGACCTCTCATTGTTAACCATTACCCTGATAATTTAGTAGCTTTTGTCATCACCATTAATGATTTTATGCTCTTTTTAGTTATTTCATTTAGTAGAAGGATTTAAATCGAGAGTTGCATTTTCTGCTTGGATTGGATATTTGGACTGCGCGTGCTCCTTTTGGGATGAGGGTTTTCTCATGTCACATATAAAAGCTAGGGGCCTCGTTTATACTTTCGCCTTGGGCCACATATTGTCTTGAGACGGCCCTGCATGCCAGATTACTGAATTTGATCCCGATCATCATTGGGTCCGCCCCAAGATTACTGGATTGAATTTGATCCAGATCATCATGGGTCCGCCCCCTTCGTCCATGCATGCTCTGAAACTTATGACCTGACTTAGGTAAATCCAACTTTTGTACTTGGAGCAGTCAACCGGGCCAAAACCCAACCAGAGAGATTTGAAGGTTTGGACCTTGGGTGGCGTTTTAAACCTGATTGATAAATGAGTCAGGTCAATCAGGTTTGGGCTGGGCACATAGCTGATAGCCCTTACCGTCAAAGGTCGAGCTAACTCGATCCCTCACCCATCCAACACCAACATTGCGAAATGGCACTTCCCTCACTCGATCAAGTAATGGTTTCAAAATCCTTTCATGAACTCTGTAAATGCATGAGTGGAACCGAACTAGGTTTACTCTCAATGTGCGTTTGTGCAATACCCCTTTCCACTGAAAGGTTGGGAGACCTTGTGCATGTTGTCATTTGGTGCAGTAAGGATTGGAGGGAGAAAACTTTCTGGTTAAGCATGTTTTATATGATGGAGAGGATTCAGAAATCCTAGCAAGTGGGGTCAGAGAGTAGTGCCGTGTAAGAAGAAAGGCGGGGTTTTCTCTTCCACGGCTACGTACGAATGCCCCTAAATACAGTTTCCTCTTCTATGGCTATGCACAAACGCCCCCTAAATTTGCAATCTGCATGAAATGCATTGGAGGTGGGGCAGAGTGCTGCGAGGCCCACATGACTGTGGATTTCAAGGGAATCAGGTTACTGAAAGGAAAATCAATAATTATAACCCAATGAAAAATTAGGATCATTGAATTTCCATTTTAAGTTTTTTCATTCAAGTGCATTTTTCTACCGAGTGTCATGTGTGTGTTTTTGAAACTTAGGGACCATGAATCAAGTGGGGCCCTATCAATCCCTCATCTCTCTTGAGACGCCCGGCCCTAGGTGGGACCCTCTACACCTTATGCGATTTTATATGCTAATAGAGGCTCGTTTGGATGCATAAGAAAAGCAGAGTAAATGAAATGGACAAAATGGTCTCTATCTAGTTCACATTTCTATCGTGTTCTCGACTTTCTCATTTGTTTTTCCTATTATCTCATAAATATAATCCTTTAATTTTGGCCCTCTTGATAGTTTCTCATGGGCATGTTTATTTCATGAAAATTCATAGACCTTTCTACTCTGGAAGTGGTTAAAAACGAAGAACCACTGGTGAATATAAAAGTTGCTAATAACTAATGAAATTGAATCAAAATAACATGGAAAATGAACACGTACGTGGCCATCATATTTGTAAATCAAATTCTAGTAAAGTTAGTCTCCTATGTATTGCTAGTTGTACCTTAAATCCTTCACCACCCACCTCTTTAATATTGATATTCGGTGAAACTTATTTGCATATAATACTTACTCGTTTAAATCATATGTATTTTGATTAAAAAATTTATATATATTTTATGCAAACAAACAGGCTATAAAGGATTTTATTTTAATTTTTTAAAGCATACAGAGCATTTAAGTTATTTGACAATTGTTGGCCATGCTATTTAAAAAAAACGAAAGGAAAGAAAGAGAAAAATTATTTATGAAAAAGAAAAATACTGTACTTCAGAACCTGTGGATGCATTGAATGAATCCCAGAATGTGTGGAACATTCCAATTTTGAAAAGCAGCCTTGGGTTGGGAGTTGCACTTCATCTTCAACGAAATTGAGGAAGAAAGAACCTCGTGGTCATCACACATTTGAGGAAGTCAATGAAGGTTCACATTCATTTTCCAAGTTTCACATTCATTTTCCAGACAGAGAATAGATAGGATTAGGGAAACAGATTCCCTGTTTGCTGCAGCGACACTGTTTCTCTTTCATCCGCCCCCTCAGCCGCCCCCCTTTAAGAGGATAAGTTGCACTTAGACAAATATTGTGTTTGGGTTGTTTTCCATACATCTGTAGTTTTCTTTCTCACTTATCTTATACCTGCCAGTCTTCCCTGACTCAAATCCAAAATGGGTTTTATTTTCATTTCCTCCATTGATGTGAATAAGTCACATCTTATTTCTTTTCTCAAAGTCAACGTTTATAAAATGCACAAAAAAAATAAAAAACGAAAAAGAAAAAAAAAAGTCTCCCTATGTATTGGCCATGGACTAGATTTCACTTCAATAAGAGTTGGGGTTACCATTGATCAATCATATTTGTAATGGATAAAACACACAAAATGGAATAAAATCACATTTTTATATGTGATGAATCTGCTGGTAGGGCCAACTTCTATTGAAGTATAATTTAGGCCAAAGCCAATACATGGGTGGGATTATGTTTTAAGCGGCTTCGATTTATAGTTTATAGCCCCATTTATGGATTTAATAGGGCTGACCATGGGATTTCTGTGATCCAGTCCGTCATCGGATCATGATGGGAACTCAATTGAAGGATGGTTCATCATAGGTGGGCCCCTGTATAAAAAAAATGAGCCAAGTAAAAGAGGAAGAAAGTCTATAGTTATAGGAGGCACGCAATCTTCCACCACATGCAAACTCAAGTAGGGTTAGGTTTATGAGATGTTAGAGTTGGGTTGACTTTACTGTCATGAGTCATTGGACAACTAATAGGAATCGTTTTGAAAATAAAAAACCTTTGAAAATATATTCTTTTCACATTCGGGGTGTTCATAGGCCTGGGCCAACTTTAGAAATACAGGCCCATATCCAGCCCAGGCCTGAAATGACTTTAAGTTTCTGCCCCAAGCCCAACCCACCGTAAACATGTGAGGCCTGAGCCCGCCCATTTATTTGATTGAGCCAGGTCAAGCTGGGCTTTCTATCACTTATTTGGGGTCCATGCTTTTGTTTGGGCAAATCAGTGAGTAAACTGCATGCATTACTTATTCAAGTTGGGCTGGCCATTGCTTCGGGCTTTCTTTCACATGTTTACAACCTTGAACAGTCCAAGTTAGTATCTTTATAGTAGCCTCTTTAATTTTCCTTCATAGAGTCATAAGATGCCAAGAACATTAGATATTTGATTATAAGACTCATCACAATTTAATTTACATATCCCATAGGAGGTGGAATCCAACATACAGGAGCTCATGATGAGGTTGCAGTGTTTAGGCTGATGCAATTTTCTATTGGTGTATTAAGGCTATGGTTTGCATGATATATATCCAATTCACTGTTGCGGATTTAGCTTTATTATTTTTTTTTTCAGATACAGATATGGCACACACCTTAATAAAAAGTGAAGTGAGGTGAAGGGCAAATTAAGAGACGAGAAAAGAAGACGGGTTTAAAAAAAATGACTGTCTTTTGTCATTTAGTTAAATTAGAATGTAGTTTTTTTTTTATATTAAAGAAAAAGCTTTTACAAAAAAAATCTCAGAATTTGGTCATTACTCGCGAAGGTCCCTGTAAATTGTATAGCACTAACAAGGTCCGTTGGGCCTTATTTCGGTTTTTATTTTTTTATTTTTTAACTTTGATAGGAGCGACACTAGCACCGCTCGTCTCTGATGGGGGAGACGCTAACGTCGCTCGTCAGAGCATCTCCTAATGTCTTTTTTTTTTCTCTCCCTCCTCTTCTTACTTCTCCATCTCCCCCACTCCATCTTTAATGGCTAGCATTTGGCTACAATTGAAAATCAATGTAAACCCCTCTCTTTCTCTATCATTTCACAACAATATGAAAAGGTAACAGAAAAATATTTATTTTTGAAAATATGGGAAGAGGAAAAAAAGGTTGATTATCCATTTTACCTGCTTAGAGTTTCCAAAGATGACGGTAATAAACCCATTGCCATCTTCCATCACCTTTCTCCTCCCTTTCTTGCTTGCCATACAGAAATCTCTCCCTTCAACATGAAATCCCCCTCACCACCATCCAAACCCACTTCCTTAAAACCCAAATTATCTCTTTTCATCTTCGGTATCCAATCCTTGCTGGCCTTTTCCTCACCTTTCCAAGCACCATAACTTCTCCACCCTCACATGTCACCATAGAACTCAATCCATATGCCTTTGGAGTCATTGAAATCTCCTTCGGGCGCTCACTTTGCATCAAAATTACATCATTTTGGATTGAATTCTGAAGTCCAACTCTACAAGTCTCTACTGGTGTTTAGAAAATTCTCTTCTGGGCATTTCTTGGAGCAGGAATTCAAAAGTGGGGGACCTCCATTTACTGGTGTTCGGACTCTCCGATCCGAAGCGAATTCTCTAGTGGGTATATTTCGTTACATGGAATCTCTTGTGGGCGATTTGTAGAAGAAAAAGACACGCCTCCCAGGGCAAGAACAGGTGATCTAAGATCCATCCATGCATGAACTAGAACAGATAGCCATGTATGGCCTTTCTAAGCAGTTTAAGGGAGCATAGAAAGAGAGAAATGAAATAGAAGTTCCAGAGAAATTCGTTTGCATCTATCATCATTGCATTCCTTTTTCACTCTTCCTTGTTTCAACCTTGGCTTGAATTTCAGAAGTAGATCAACGTTAGGAGATGAAGATAAAGACATTAGAAGATGCACTAACGGGTGATGCTTAGAGACGGGGCGACGTTAGATGCATTGACGAGCGACGCTAGCATCGCCATATCAGAGCGTCGCTACTCTCAAAGTTAAAATACAAAAACAAAAAAACAAAAAAAAAAAAGGCTTGAAGTCCCCATTAATGTTGTACAATTTGCGTGAAAAATGGCTAAATTTAGGGGTCGTTTGTCTTTTACACATGGGATATGTAAATACAATTTACACATGTAAATGATGAATATTCAAATTTTAAGTATGTAACGTTTACACATGCGTTTTTTTTTTTTTACAACGTTTGTCTAATAACACTATTTTTGCTTCATTTACATATGTGATTTATTTTACCATATTTGTTTCAATGTTATGTGTAAATGTATTAAAAGATTTTATAAATGATACTTATTATTTATTAAATTAAATCCTAATATAATGATTTAAAAAAGGAGAAAAAAGGTCCATTTTATATAAAAATTTTCATTTGCATTTTAGATCTTTCAAAAAGAGCATGTCTTTCAAATATACTTTAAAAAAAAATATTTCTATCAGGGATCACCATCACAAAAATACATTCCAACATGTTTGGCTAATTAAATATGAATTTATATTTTGATGGTTAAGCAAATAGCATTATTATTATTATTATTATTAATTGATATTCAATTCAATATTGATCTTAATTCATTATTCAATTTGCATAAAATTTAACCCACGCATCTCATAGGCTTTATGCTAATATTTATTTTTGAACGATGCCATAATGCTGTATAAAATACATTATTTCTTCTCTTTTACATTCATATATACATGTTTAAAGAATTTTAAAGTATTGCAATAATATATGACTTTAGAAAAATCATTGAGATATTAGAAGAAAACTAAAATAATAAGGTAATTAACTGATTAAAAGTTGATATAGAAAAATCATTGAGATATTTATCGTATAGATTGTCCCTTAAATTTTTTATTATCAATATGTATTTTGTCTTACAGATTTTGTCCCTTAAAATCATTAGAGCCACATTAATCTTCTAATATGTTTTTTGTCTTACAAATCTTGTCCCTTAAAATCATCCATTTTGAGACATCTTTTATTATTATTTTTCTAATGTGTTGAAGGGGGGTTTCGAACCCAGAACCTCTTATGGAAATGCCCAAACTTTGAGACCTTTTTTATTATTATTTTTCTAATGCATTGGAAGGGGTTTCGAACCTGGAACCTATTTCATGGAAATGCCCCAACACCAAAACGTCCGCCTCCAACAATGGGTATTCTTCGAAAACGCACCTCAACCGGTGTGAAAATCTTGGTGCGAAAATGGGCTCATTTTCACGTCATTTACACATCTGATTTACACGCAAGTTGCGTAAATAATTGTAGACAAACATGATTGATACTTAAATGTTATACATATTCACCATTTACATATGTAAATAGGTGTAGACAAACGACCCTTTAGGGATTTTTCTTGTAAAATCCTCTTAAAAAAAAAAGAAGAAGAATGCCTTTTGTCATTTAGGCCATAAGAGCCAACCTAACGTTAGCTCGGTGACAATGTAAGAGAAGCTTGACCAGGGATGTCGCGATCTAAATAGGGGTGGCAAACATGTTGGATCATGTTAAAATGGATCAGGTTAATAAGGCATATATGCATGTTGAACATCAATTGGTATCCAACCCGCTTTTAAAACACATCACGTAATTTCAATTCACACCAGTTTTGGGGTTAACTTGGTCTGACCCATAAAACTAGGGATAAATGGGTATCCATCCGATTCTCCAATTATTCAGAAGTTCCGACCTATTAAAAAGGGGAGTTCTGTTGGCACCACGATTTCTTCTCTTCCCACCGCAGTTATTATGTCTTTTTTTTTTTTACAATCATTATGTGAAATGACTAAAATGGACATATCATAATCCATGTTGAAAATCATATTTTTCTCTTCAAACATATAAGTCATCTCTCATCTCTCCCCTCTTCACAGTTCACACACACAACTACACTCTCCCTTCACCATCGTTATTCACATTTCCATTCCTTCTTCCCCCATTATGTGTCTTGCATGCACGCCAGTCTTCACATTTCACATTCCCTTCTTCATTCACTCTCTTTACAGTACTGTAACACTCTCCCACAGTTCACCTTCTTCCTTCTTCCTTTTTACCCTTGCTCCTATCAAACTCTTTTGTTTGTAGTTCAATCAAACCAAATATTGCAATGGACAAGGAAATGAAAAAGGAAATCATGTCTTTCATTCCTACTAGCAGCGAAAAGGTAAGTGTGGTTGAGTATTTCAGTGTTTTTGCCAATTTTCCCAAGTTCTGTATAGTTAGTGTTCGCGTTTTGTTTGGACTGGTATTACAGAACATATGTACAATGTTCGGTAAAAATATACCGAACAAACAGCATATGTTCGGACTATATATTCGAACATATGTTTTATGTTCGGAAGTTATATCCGAACATAAAACATATGTTCAGAAATAATATGTCGAACATATGTTTTATGTTCGGATTTATTTTTTCGAACGGTACTGAGGCAGTTTTTTTTTTCGTGCAGCCATCCACAGAAGAAAGCCGAGTTTAGTCAGCCTATGTAATGGACTTTACAGATGTGTTTACCGCCGAAGAAGTAAGACATTATATTAAGAATTGAATATAAATATTATGTGTTACTAATGTCTGATTCAATGGTTATTTGTTTAGATATTTCACAGCCGAGATGCATTAGTGAACTGGGCTCGTGATGTGGGTAAAAGAAATGGTTTTGTCATTATCATAAAAGTGTCAAATGCTGCAAGGCCTGGAATAAAAGCTAGGGTTGTCCAATCATGTGAGAGAAGTGGTCATTTCAAGCATAGTAAGACCAATGATGAGGGGGCTACTAAGAAGAAGATCAAGCAAACAGGATCGAAGAAATGTGGATGCCTTTTTACATTAAAGGGCAAAAAGCTGAAAACTTTTGATGATTGGCTGTTGGAGGTTGCATGTGGTGTACATAATCACTCCGCTGCAGAGTATCTAAAGGGTCATTCATTCGCAGGGAGATTAACAGAAGAGGAAACAAAATTGATGGTTGATATGTCTAAGAGCATGGTACGACCGAAAGATATTCTGATTACATTAAAACAAAGAAGTACCTTAAATGTAACTACAATGAAGACCATTTACCATACACGTCATAGGCACAGAGTTGTTGAGCGGGGTAGGAGGACACGGATGCAACAACTTATGGGAAAGTTGACAGAGCATAAGTACATTGAATGCCACAGGAACAATGAGGACAGTGACGTTGTTACTAATTTGGTTTGGGCACATCCAATAAGCATACAGTTGTTGCAGTCATTTCCTCATGACCTAATAATGGATTGCACTTGCAAGACCAACCGGTATTTCATGCCCTTATTGAAGATTGTGGGAGTGACTTCAACAGATATGACTTTTTCTGTGTGCTTTACTTACATGGAAGCCGAACGCGAAGGCAACTATACATGGGCCTTGGGTGTTTTACATTCTCTCATTGGTGAGGATGCTCTTCCTAATGATATTGTCACAGACAAAGAATTAGCACTACTAAAAGCCATCAACATTGTATTCCCTAATGCAAGGCATCTATTATGCAAATGGCACATAAATAAGAATGTCCTAGCGAAATGTAAGAAGTTGTTTGAGACCAAGGAGAAGTGGGATAGATTTATATTGCATTGGAATATGTTGGTCCATGCCTCTACAGAAGAAGAGTATATTGATCATTTGCGTATGCTAAACCAAGAGTTCACAACATATCCATCAGCACTTCAGTACATCAAGGAGAGTTGGTTAGATGAATACAATGAGAGATTTGTATCTGCGTGGGTTGATAAATGCATGCATTTTGGGAATACTATGTCAAACAAGTATGCTTTATACTTTAATTGGGATGAATTGATGCTTTGTGTGTATTTATAATATCATGAATCATTAATTATTATTTTGTTTATATAGGACTGAGTCTTCACATTCACAGTTGAAGAGACAGCTTGGATCATCTCAGGGTACTTTTGAGACAAATTGGGCAAAAACACACATCTTGCTTGAACTACAGCATACAAGTATTAAAGCTTCATTCGAGAAGAGCAAGACAATCGTGCAACACAGTTTCAAGCCTTCTGAATTTAAGGAGCTTCGTGGGAACATATCATGATGTGCCTTAGAAAAGATATTGGCAGAAACTAAGAGATCAAATCTGGTTTGAATTGATATGATTGCATGTGGATGTTTTAGCCGTTCCACACACGGGTTACCATGTGCGCATGAGATTGCTATATATGTTTCGGAAGGACGGTCAATTCCCCTTCAATGTATACTTCCGCATTGGGTCAAGCTTGACATGAATCCGAGTACCATTTCAAGCTCTACTATGGAGTAGGATTGTAAGACGGAGTTAGAGTTACTTCAAAAGCGGTTCAATGAATTTGATCAAACAAGAAAACCATAACTCTTAAAGAAGATGAGGGAGCTAGTAAAGCCTAACAGTACATTCTTGTTAGAACCAGAAGTAAAGTCCCGAACCCATGGGCGACCACGTAGTAGGATTGATACATCCACCAAGAGGGAACCAATTGCTTTTGAGTTGGTACAATCTGCACAGAACAATCACTCACTTGCTCCCATTATGGTTAAGGCATCGTTGGAACAGAAAAAAAAGAAAAGCCTAGAGTTGTGAGAACAAGATCTAAAAATGCCAGTTCTTATAGTACACAGTTCTCAGAAGGATTAAGGCATTTTATACGCCTTATCAAAGATATTGCAACCAATGGTAATTGTGGTTTTAGAGCGATTGTTGCTATGATTGGTTACACTGAATATGGTTGGAGACAGGTTAGGAGAGAATTCTTGCATGAGCTGCTGGACCATGTAGCACATTACAAGCAGTTATACCTCATTGAGACACTATCTTACTATGAGGATAATCCTTCTTACAAGCATTGGTTGACTATGCCTGACATGGGACATCTTAACGCATCTCGTTACAACTTGGTCTTATTTCACTTCAGCATGGCACGGTGTTTAACCTTTCTTCCTCTAAGGTCACCACCATTGCCTGTATCTACTCGATTGGAGATAGCAACAGGTTTTGCTAATTCTTACCATTTCGTTCAGGTATTGAAAATGAGAAATTTTTTTATTTGTTTCCAATTGCAATATATTAACGTATTAACAAGTTTTTTATTTTTATTTTTTTCAGGTATTCATGATCCCAGATCATCCTGTTCCACTTATTGCCAATAAGTGGAAAGAATTTCGTCCTTGCGCTAGCCAATGGGATTTAGCATACGAAGATCGAATCAGGCGTTTTAAAGAGATTATAAGTCCAGGTGTAGCCACATGTGAGACCGTCTCATTGGATTGAGAACCATGTATTTTTTAATTATTTTTTTGCGTATAAGTTCACTTAGCCACATGGTTGGCAGAGTTCGTGTATTATTCTAACAGAAGATCCCATGTGCGAACAACATTTTGAATTAGAAATACAGATTGAGTTGTTTTCAACATTGGGATTACAATCATCCACCAAAATTTGATGGCAATGCCAACCCATACAAAACACACCATCAATATAACCAAGATGTATACAATTTAAGTGCATGTTTTAATTCAATGGAACTCAATCATGAAATCAGCTACTGTCCCTACGGGGCCTGCGTGCGTAAGAACGAACAGTCTGCTGGGGTGTCTAACCGTGCGCTCCACCTCCTCAATGGTCATTCCATGCAACACATGTGCAGCCTGATCTACGTGAGTGTAGATACCATGTGGGTCATCAATCCATCCATCTGGGCCCCTCTCCATGACTCTATCAAGGATGCACAGGGCACCCGCATTGCGCTGCAAGTAACATGTTTTTGTTATTAATTCAATGAAATATTTTTAAAAAAATGTGAAATATTGCTCAATTAACTATATCATCTCATAATCGATGTATGCACTAGGTTGTGCATCTCGAGGATGTGGGCGGAAACTTGATTGGAAGTTAGGATTTTGAAGCAGCCTCCATGACACTCTTGCGTACCAAACCATGTATTGTGGTATGCAATCAGAAGGACGTCGAGCTGCAACACTTCGGTTCAACCCAGACAGTAGGTGATCATTCCATCTTTCCCATATTTGATCAAAAGATTGATACGCAATATGGTATGCATTTGCGGTCAGGCCTCGTGTAGCACTAATTGGGATTAATGGGGGTGGAGGAATAGTCTGCACCCGACCAAACTGCCTCAAGATCCTATCTGGATGATAGGCTCAACAACGTCCATGGACTTAATGCACCCACAGTAGAAGGCAACCTGATTAAATGGATGGTGCGGCCTAATATCGCGATAAGGATCCCATGTGACCTGCATGACCAAAACAATTATAAGAAAACTATAGACAATTGGTTCTCATTAAGTCCAATAACTCATGAAAAAAATAATTTTTAGTACCTCGTCTGCACTCATATAATCAAGACGCTCTCGCAGTGCCTATAGGGGAGCAACAGTCTCCCTACGAGTGAGACAGCGATGCACTCGGGGTTGAGTGACTCCATATAAAATGTTGGACGTTGGAGCGAAACACTTGAAATGCTCATAAATCCACGCCTCTAGCAGCGTAAGATATCCAACAATTTGTTTAACTTCCTTACAGGTAGCCAATCCCAATTGTCGATACAAATAAGCTAGAGCAGCGGCACCCCATGCATATATATGTACGGACACTTGACAAGTCTGTCACAACATCAGATATATAATTGGCACACGTGTGCCACTCTTGTCCGCGAACAATGTACAGCCTAATAAATACAGAAGATATGCTCTCGCTGCACAATCAATCATGTCATCTCCATCCTCATCAGTTATGTTTGAGATCCTTCCTCTTAGCCACTCTAATCTTACAGATTGGCTCCGAACCTATTGCAGCTCATCATTTGCCTCATTTGGATGAACTCCCAGAGTGTCAACAAGAAGTGAATGAGCATCTTGAAAGGTCATTCTAACATTATAAGCCGGGATCTCAAGTATGGTGTGAAAGTGCAGGCTAGGGCCAATGAACAAGTCCTAAAGGGGGGGGGGGGGGGGGGGGGGGTGAATAGGACTATGAAACTTCTTTGCCAATTTTTAACAAATTATAAAATTGAACAAGTAATAAGCAAACAAGGAATGTGCAAACAACAATGTTCAATGTTAGAGAAAGCATATGAAACTAGATCAACACATTGAACCAAGCAAGATAAGGAAAAGCACACAGATTTATAGTGGTTCGGACCATAAGTCCTACATCCACTCACAAGGGTCACACAGTCCCCTGGTTCCAATAAGAAGAATCAAACTATACAAGTAATGATTCTAATTACTTACACTACTCCATTTTGATAACGAGGTTCAATCATACAGATCTAATCCCCCACACATAATTTAGAGTGATAAAGTCACACAGATTTAAATCACTATCACAGCACAAAATAGTTGTAGGAGTTGTTGAACACTTGCCTTTGATAAAGATCGAAAGTGTTCGAAGAAACTTTAACTGTAGTCAAAGCTTTTACCTCTTGATCATGACTTGATGTTGATGATGATACTCCAGTGAGGTGCCCAACCAAGTAGTAGAGGTTTGGTTTCTAGGGTAGAAATGATTAATATCAAGAAGGACAAGATACCCTAGGTTAATCTTCTCAAAACACACCTTTTAGAACTAAGATATCTCATAGATTAGCCAAGAAGAGGTCTTGGCATGTTTGGAAGAAGCTTTGAGAGCTTGGGGAAGATCTACAAGGACTTGGGATGAAAGCTCTTCAAAAATGGAGTCCATTTTCTTTTGAAAACGACCTCCAGCTGTTTATAGACAAAGTCTAACGGCTAGTTTTGGCGGCTAACCTCTTAGCATCTCGGCTAGCCCCTTTTCAAATTTACTGAGGTAATGGGCATTTTTTCTAATTCGATCAGCTCACGGTTAGCCGTCAATGGTCTTGGCGGTTAGCCGTGAGGTGACCGAAGGCACTTCCAGAAATATGTAGCATTCTGAAAAGCTAACCGTGGGTTTCGGCTACCTGGTGGTTAGCCGCTAAAACACTTGGCGGTTAGCCGTGAGGTGGCCGCTAGGTGACCGAACTCCCATATTAGATGAGGAGTTTGCTCTCTAGAAAAGCAACCGTAGGTTTTCGGTTACCTGGCGGTTAGCCGCTTTTTACAAAGGGGCTACTCGCCAGGTGACCGAAAGGTCGCCGAAACACTTTCTGTAGGACTGTTTTAGCTGAAAACAAGAGTTTGAAATAGGTTTTAAACAGAACTTTTTCCAAGGGTTCTAAGGTCTGGTTTGGGTCCACAATACCTGGGAAGGTTGGTACACACACAAGGAGTTTTTCTTTGACGAATCTGGTCCTTCCAAAAGGCTTGATAAACCTCTTAAGTTTGGTCTTCCTTGACGTACTTTGAGAGGTAATGTCTTTGAGACACATTGGCACAGAATTGATAAACATAGTGCTCACGGAAAGGTGGCACTAACATGGTGGCAACATCATATAGACTTATGGACATCTCACCAAATGGCATGTGAAAAGTGTTTGTTTTAGGTTACCACTTTTCTACAAAGCAAGAGACAAGAATCTTACTAACAGAGCGGTATGATGCTGTGATAAGTGGACTCAAATTAGATCTATCCACTAACTCTCTAAACCTGTCACTCTCATTCAATTGCCAGTGTGGTATTTTCTGTCCATGGCTAACACACTTCAGCGGGGCACGTTCCTGTATTCCGAAAATATTACATTATTGAATAATATAACCAATACATTGAGCTTTATGTCCAACAAAGAGAAAAACGAAAAAAAAAAAAAAACATACCCGTGAATGCCAAATGTATGCAGCTATGTGTGTATGGAAACTGGCAGCAAAGAACAATCTTCTGGCCCCGCAGTTATTTCTTGTTCAACATCAGCTTCTTCTTCAACTTGTTCATCACGAGCTCCTTCTTCTTCATTGCCTTCTTCCAAATCATATTCCGGTTCCCGTGCTTCTTCTACAACCTCCTCAGTTACTCGACGGCACCTCCTATTGGAAGCTGTCGGTCTTGCTCTAGAACTGCTTGGCCTATCCATTTCTAAAACATTGGAAAACGAGTTATTAAAAAAAAATAAAAGGAAAAAAAATACAAATTTCACCAGGTACTGTTCGGTACTGTGTGTTCGAACAAGTCTGGAATGTTCGAACATTCCTAAAATGTTCGAACATATAGTTCCAAACATTTTAGGAATGAACGAATTATACATTCCGAACATTCCCAAAATGTTCGGATTATACATTCCGAACATTCCTAAGCTATTCAGAACTATTTGTTCGAACATTATGGGAATGTTCGAAGCTTCAGGATCGAACATATTGCGATGATGAAATAAAAAAAAAATTGAACAACTGCAATCAATGCAAAAAAAAAAAAAAAACCATTTTCGGCGACTCAGAGTAGTACGTGAGTATGTCCCTTTGAACATATTTTTAATCAAAATAGTTGCTAGAATGACCTATTTGAAAAAATAGCACAATGAGAATGGTGAAGAAGAAAGGTGAGTTACCTGCCACTAAAATGGAGGTTAATGTGAGAGAAGAGGTCTTCCTTCTTCCTTATCTACTTCTGTACTTTTCACTTGGCTAATCGTCCAACAAGAATGTAGGTCGAAATGGGTACTCCAAGAGCTTTCTCCGGTGACAGTTTGAATAGAGAAAAGAGAAACGTTGAAGAAGATGTGTGGGAAGAGAAGAGAGGAGTTGTAAATGACAGGGGCAGTTTGGGTATATTGATGGGTGCAAAGAGAAATATCTGTAAATAATCATATTTTATACATCGGTGTGGAGAGAAATTCGGTGGGAAGAAAAGAAATTGCGGTGCCAACATAACTCCATCGGGTTTGAAATTTTTAAGTACCAATTGGGCCTGGAACCCAATTTAGGTTCCCATTGATAAATATGTCTAATTTTGAATCCATACAAATTCTGACTTGTGGACCCGATACCCAACATATGAGTCTTTAGTGTTGTAAATTGTACCTCAAAATAAACTTTGGTTGATTATTTTAATATTTAATTTTGGAGCTATTAGACTCAATGCACTTTTATAAATTAAATAATATCTTTATTTTAAGTAAAAAACAAGATAAGAAGTCAGAGCCGATTTTGGTATTGGATCTCAGTCCTCTAGTCAAAATTGGTTTAAGAACTAGCTGATCCAAGTCCTCTTATCAAACCGGTCTGGCACCAATAGAAAAGGTTTTGAACTGGATGCAGAATCATCATTTAGATACGGTTCCTGTTCCAGGTCCATCATGGTTTCATCCCGAAACCGACTTGTTTACATCCTTACATACAACCTTGCATTCAATGTGGGTCACCTTGTTTAACCCAATCCAACTTATAGAAACTTAACTCATTCCAAAAAAAAAAGGCTACCACAACCTCAATTCATTCCATATAAAATAAACCAAGTATCGAAATATTAAACCACTAAATTGCTTAAATGACTTTATTGTATCCAAGGGCTAGATTGTGATCTATCATATAAGGCCCATTCAAATTCTCATCCCACACAGACGGTCCAGATGCATCCATGTACTCTCATCTTCCCACATGTTGTCACAGTCAAAGACACCAAAAGAGATTACTACTTAGTAGCCACGAGTATGCATTGCAAATTTGCAATTGCATGCACATGTCCTCCGACCTGGCGGTAAGAATTCCACAACAGAAAGGAACAAAGAGAGCGCGCGAAAGAAACGGAAGGGAGAAGGCGCATTCAAAGCCCCGTTCGAAAAATGTCACGTTTACACGCCACAAGCAAACCAAAGCACCGGAAACACAGAGCAAGAGAGAGAAAACCAAAAGAAGGATTCAGAACCTCGACTCCTCTTTTCCTTCTTCGATTTCTCTCTCCACCCCCACACCCCAATGCCCTCCTCTCCATTGCAAACAATGTTGGACTTGTTGTAATCGTTTCCCATTCATTTCCATAGAAGAAAACGGTTGGGATTCGTAAAAGAAGCTGTTCTTGTTGATTTGGATCGGAAATGCGGTTTGGAATGACTGTTTTGGGGCTTTTTCTGAAATGGGTTTTTATTTTCGAAGGCGAATTCTGTGAGGTTTGATTGATTGAGGGAATGGAAGGACTCTAAGTTTTGTACGATTGCTTTTCTGACGTCGTGATTTTACAATGGTAAGCATTTTTTTTTTTTTTTTTTTTTTGCTTTCTTGGCAATTGCTTGGAATTAGCTTAGGCAATGTAGTGTAAAGGTCTGTTTGCCTACTTTGTATTGAATTCTTAGGAAGTTATAGAGAAATGGTGGAGATCTACAAGGGTCCATCACTTTTGAAGGATATAGTTTAGTGGGGGTGATGGGTGGTAATCATTTCCTATTTGTTGAAAAGGGTGTTTATTTGATGAAAACTTGTGGATGTAGAATGAAATGTTCTATTTGTTGATTTATATATTTAGATATTTTCTCCAATATAATGGATTGACTGGCCAGTGTTTGGGTAAAAAGATGATGGGAAGAGAAATGGGGTACATTTTACTGTTTAAGAACTAACTAAAATCACATACAATCATACTCAATTCGATGGAATTGTTTAATCTTAAGGGGGATCTTCTATAATCTCACATAATTTAGCACATGAGGGATAAACATTCTTTGTATTGACATTCTGTTGAACTCAAAATTTTAATTACTGCAGGGTACCCGAGTAAACATTATCGTTGGTTCTCATGTTTGGGTTGAAGATCAAGAATTAGCATGGTTAGATGGGCAGGTTTCTCAAATCAATGGTGAAGAAGCTGAAATTCAGACTTCTGATGGGAAAACTGTAAGTACATTAATTTATGATGTCAATTCTACAATCCTTATATATGTAATCTGGCATACAGCCCTGCCAATAGGCCAGACCACTTCTATCTTAAAAGATGTTTGGCCTGTTTGAATAATTTTTCCCTCTCTCTTTGTATTTAGATGTATTTATGTATGCTTATATAAGTTGTTCCAAAAGGGCCGGGCCCAATTATGATAAATGCAAAACCCTAACAAAACCTAACCCCTATTTTATTGATGCACATTACAAATTGATCACAATCTAATTGACATTCACCAGCTGATTAACTAACAGATTTTGCTTTTGGACTTTGGGTTTCAATCCAATGATGGGTGCGGACTGAACAGAGGGGCTGGTTTTGGTCCATCCCTAGTCCATATTAAGGCCCTTCCATCCCCTTTACCCTATCACTGGCATCATCCATGTGGGCTTATAACACAGTTTTCAAATTGAAAATGGCTCTCTCCTTTATATACGTGTGTTATATGTCACATTTTCTTTTCTGTATCTTATGTCTTTTGCTTCGTAGCTTTCTCTCTTCCGAAGATTTGCTAGTCCCAGAATTATAATTTACTTTTTCATCTTCCTTTTTATTTTGATACAATTTTTGGAAGACGTTATATTATCTTCATAATTACATTCTGTTTATTGTTTGTTTGTAGAGTAGCTTACTCAATTCTCCAAAAGTACAGGAGAGATTCTCTCTCTCTCTCTCTCTCTCTCTCTCTCTCTCTCTCTCTCTCTCTCTCTCTCTCTCTCTCGATATGCATAACTATACACATATATATTTATACATGTATATACACTTGTGCATTTCCTATGCAAACTATTTTTAACAAATTCTTTCCAGTATCTGCAACCCAACAACCAGATTTACTACTGCCAACTCTTCTCTACTTATGTTACATGGTCCAAATGTATGCACCAGTGGTTTCAGTTTACACTTATGAGCTTATGATGCTTTCCCTCTTTCAAATTCATACAAATAGTTGCAGGACAAACACAACTATATCTCAAAAAAAAAAAAAAAAAAAAAAAATCCCCACTGTTTTGGTTGATAAATAGCTTCATACAGAATTTTGATTATGTTCCATATTAATATTTTTCAGGTTGTTTCACATTTATCAAAACTTTACCCAAAGGATATGGAAGCTCCTGCGGGTGGAGTTGATGACATGACTAAGCTATCTTATTTGCATGAACCTGGAGTTCTGCAGAACTTGTCAACTAGATATGAACTCAACGAAATTTATGTGAGCAAGCAGTTAGACCTATATTTTCTCTTCTTCCTTGCCATTTGCATTTCAGCTAATGCTAGTTCTAAGATCTATACCTCTAATCTTTGAGTGCCATATTTGACCTAACCTTTAAATATTATGCAGACATACACTGGAAATATTCTTATTGCTATAAACCCATTTCAAAGATTGCCACATCTTTATGATGGTCACATGATGGAGGAATACAAGGGTGCACCATTTGGTGAGCTAAGCCCACATGTTTTTGCAGTTGCGGATGTCGCATACAGGTGAGCTCCTAATTGTGTTTTATAGAGGAAGTATGAGTTCTCACAACTTAGGATGTATATATTATGATAATGAATCGTGGAATACAGGGCAATGATTAACGAGGGAAAAAGTAATTCAATTCTTGTTAGTGGTGAAAGCGGTGCTGGTAAAACTGAAACAACAAAAATGCTTATGCGATATCTCGCATATATGGGTGGGCGCGTAGCAACTGAAGGGCGGACAGTTGAACAACAAGTTCTAGAAGTAAGAATAATGAGCTAGCTTTATTTGTAAATCAATATATGTGTTTTTTTTATTAGTTATTCTTTTTTTTTTTTTTGTGTTGAAATACTATGAATCATTTCAGTATTAATCTGAATTCTTTTGCACCAATTATTGTGACTGCAGTCGAATCCAGTTCTTGAAGCATTTGGCAATGCTAAAACTGTTAGAAATAACAATTCCAGGTGAGATACTGTAAAATACATTCCATTTTGAGAAAAAAATTGTTGTCTCTTGGTTTTGGTCATCTGATATTTCATGGAATTTGATGGTTAATAGGTTAGTAAATTGAAGAACTGTTCTCTTTCCATTAGTTACCGTGTCTCTATTTTTTGTTGTGTATCTTTGACATCTAAATAATTTTTTGTTTTTGTGCTGTATGTTCACCCTGAATTTCATTAAATTTGACAGCAGTGTGTATGTTGTAGTGTGTTCTCATGTATATATACTGGTGCAGTCGTTTTGGAAAATTTGTTGAGATCCAATTTGATAAGCAAGGAAGGATATCAGGGGCTGCTATCAGAACCTACCTTCTTGAAAGATCCCGGGTTTGCCAAGTTTCTGATCCGGAGCGTAATTACCACTGTTTTTACCTTATTTGTGCGGCGCCACCTGCGGTACAAACTTTTTTTGTTGGATTATGAGCCAATAAATGCTTCTTCATTTTCATTATGTGCATTCACTGATAACAGCATTGAAGAAATTTTTTATTTTGTATTTTTTTTCAAAACTTTCCAGGACATCGAGAAGTATAAATTAGGTGACCCTAAATCATTTCACTATCTTAACCAATCTAGCTGTTACGAGCTTGTTGGTGTAAGTGATGCTCATGACTATCTTGCCACTAGGAGGGCTATGGATATTGTTGGCATTAGTGAACCTGAACAGGTAGAGCCTCAACTTACACCAGCTGTATCTTTTGCTTATTTTTTATTTTTTGAAAGCCATCACAGGGGTCATTTTCCTGATGGACATTCTTTTTCAGGAAGGAATTTTTAGAGTTATTGCTGCTATTCTTCATATTGGTAATATCGATTTTGCCAAGGGGCAGGAAGTTGATTCTTCAGTTTTGAAAGATGACAAATCTAAGTTCCATCTCAAAATGACAGCTGAGCTTCTCATGTACGATGATGTGTTGCTATAATCTTGGAAATGGTATGATTTTCTACATGTGCTTCTCATATGTTAACGTTTTTCTCTATTCTTATTTCAGGTGTGATCCTCAGGCTTTAGAAGATGCACTTTGTAAACGTGTGATGATAACCCCTGAAGAAGTTATTAAAAGAAGCCTCGATCCTCTTGGTGCTACAGTTAGTAGGGATGGCTTAGCGAAGACAATATATTCCCGCTTATTTGATTGGTAAGTTTTTGCGGTGTGAGCATTTACCAGGATCCACTGTTTCTTTTATGTAGGATTACTCTTTTTCTTTTTCTTTTTTTTTAACTCTCAAGAAAGACACCTGGTGTTAAAGTTCTTAAGTCTTTATTTACAGGCTCGTGGATAAAATTAATTCCTCAATTGGGCAAGACCCGAACTCAAAGTCACTGATTGGGGTCCTTGATATCTATGGTTTTGAAAGCTTTAAGAGCAACAGGTAATAACTGATAAAAGAAAAAAATTAATTTTTCTTGAAAAATATAATATTGATGATATTATGTGTATTTCCCCCCTTTTAAATCAGCATATTTTTTTGTACTTTTTAACCTCAATATATGATATTGTGCAGCTTTGAGCAATTCTGCATTAATTTCACAAATGAGAAGCTGCAACAGCATTTCAACCAGGTAAGATTTCACACCCTATGTGGGTAGGTCAATATTTGTTTAATCTTGCCATATATCTAATTCACCTGCATGTTCTACTTCTCAGCACGTGTTTAAGATGGAGCAGGAAGAATATACAAAAGAGGCAATTGATTGGAGCTACATAGAATTCGTTGATAATCAGGATGTGTTGGATCTTATTGAAAAGGTCCCGTACTTCTCTCTGATGGTTGTTGATTTGTAAAATTTTAAAAGAAAAAATATAAAAAATATGTATTCTTCTTTGCTCCTCTGTTCAATTTTTAATATTACTACTCTAAAAAGTTATAATTCTTATATGTGCTGTTGTTACGATAGATATTTGTTTAATGTTTATGCTGAATTTGATATTAGTTTCTTTAAGGATAGGGTTAACGGAACTTCTATTCAAAACTAAACTGGAAGGTTCATCGATGACAAAAGTCCACAAAGGAAATGAAAGTAAGCATGGAGAATTACATACAAAATTTGTGGATTTTACAGAACTATATCTTTTGAGAAAAGTGGTAACTCCCTTGGTCCCTTCAAGCTCATGTGCTAGCCAACACAGCAACCTCTGTGAAAGCGTCTACTCTAGGGATAACATGGAAATATGCATTCAACAATATGGTTAACATTTTCATTTCATTAACACTGTAATGAGAAAAATGAGGGCGTTTCCTCGCAAATTCTTCTGATCACTCTTCTTGGATAGCATAACCACTTAGGTCATCATTTTTAGGAAGGATTCCAACATTTTGATCTTGCATTTAAAGACAATCTTCAGAATGAATGATCACACTTTTTTTCCACTCTCTAAGTTTCACTACACAACTTTTCATTACAGAATTCTTTTGATTTTTGATCAAATACAACTATAAGAATTTTTGTGATTACTGAGTAAAATAAAAAAAATTGATATAGAAGATTACAAATGTACTGTAGCTTCCTACAGATAATAAATATCCAACATATGAGATCTACTATGTTTTTGCATTATATGGACCTGCTATATTACGCATGTGCGTAAGAGTCAATAAAACAATTTTAAAATGTGTACTGTGGTATAGAAGAAAATGAGTTAAACGCTTTTTTTTTTCTTTGTTTTGGTCCAAAAGTGAAATCATGGTATGTTTTATTCAACAAATTTGTTTCTGTTAAAGCTAGAAGTATATATATTTTAGAGAGCTGTTAAATGAAGAGAAACAAAATCTATATATCCTTTAATGTGTTACTATTTGTCATATTAAAACCATGATGTAAGCATGTGACTTTGCCAAGTTATTCTAGATTGAGATGGAGTTGAGCATTATAGGCTTTTTATTAGGTCTTGACACAGTCAAGGGGAAGCCAAATCCGATTGATTGTGGGCCCAATAAACCCTAAAGGCCCTAAACCCCAATGGCCTGATCTTCAATCAATAGTGAATCAATTGTAAAACAAGGAAAAAGACAGTAATTCTCTTACCTATTGCTGGTAGATACTAGATCACCATCAATGCCTTCAGTCCAATGGGAGATGTCTCAACCAAGGGAGAAGAAAGAAGAAGAAAGTGCTCAAAGCTAATTTGATTAAAATACATGAAAAAAATTACAAGAAATGCATGTGACGTCACCTCACAATTGTATATGTAGATTTGTAAACCCCTAAATCTAAGACTACATCATCTCCACTCATCATAAATAGAAAATGCCCAATTGAAGAATCCTAATGCACATGAAATAAGGAAAGCAGATAAGAAGAGAATAGTGCGACTTGGTGACAACTTTTAGGTTACAATCTCTTTGGTTTCTTCTGGAGAAATCCAAATCAATTCATCCTAAAAGACTCCTAAGTTCAAGGCTACCCATTATAACTCTAGTAAAGAAAGAAAATGTTTTCATATCAATTGGAGAGTTTCCAATTTCAAATTACTTGCCGAAGGGGTTATTAGACGTCCATCTTTTAGTGGAGCTATCGGTCCCACTTGCAGATCATGTAGAGCCTAGTAGAAGTTACAAGCGTAGATCTTCCTAGATCTAGGGTTTTATTTGAGAAATAGAAGAGAAAGAAGAGGAATTTCGAGAAGCAACAAAGGAACTAACGAACCAATTAGGTCAGTCATTCTTTTTATATGGTCATTCCATTATTTCTAAAAATTACGAAAAGGTCCCTCAAGTTCCTAAGATTTACATGAAAGCCCCTGAACTTTCCTAATGCTTACATAAAAGTCCCTAACTCATTCTGTGACTCACACCCCCCTTCCCCCCCCCCACCCCCCTCCCTAAGTTGATGCATAAATATTTAATATGCCCAGCTTGGAAGGAACAAAATGCAACTTAGCTTTATTTATTTCCCTGGTGAAAAGTCTGCGAGCTGATCTTCAGTAGGGACTTGTACCTTTACCACATCCTCCTTCTCAATTTTGTTACGGATAAAATGGAAATTCCACTTCTAAATGTTTTGTTTTCTCATGGTAGACAAGATTATTAGCTAATTTAATCACTGATGCACTATTAGAGTAGATACACATTGGACCACTTTGCTTGAATCCTAACTCTAACAATATCCTTTGCCACAACAGCTCACAACATCCATGAGCTACAACTCTGTACTCGGCTTCTGCACTAGACTTGGCAGTAACAACTAGCTTTTGGCTTTTCCATGACACTACATTTCCTCCGATCATCGTACAATAGCCCGTTCTTGACTTTCTATCTGATAATGATCCAGCCCAGTCAGAATCAATGAAGGCTATTGCCATAGCATGACCATGATACTTGTACATAAGTCCTTGACCTGGTGTTCCTTTCAAATATCTAAGAATCCTATGCATTGCTATTAAATTATTAGTTATTGGAGCATGCATAAACCAACTTACCAAACTGATAGCATAGGAAATAGCTAGTCTTGTAATAGTGAGATAAATAAGCTTTCCCACCAATCTCTAATACACCCCTTTTTCTTCAAGCAGGTCCCCACTTTCTAAGTGTAGGCTATGGTTCTGTTCAATTGGAGTGTCTGCAGGCTTCTTACCAAGTTTTCATGTTTCTATAAGAAGATCAAGGACATATTTTCTTTGAGACATGACAATTCCAATTCTTAACCTTGCCACTTCGATTCCAAGGAAATAATTCAATAATCCTAGATCCTTGATCTCAAACTCTGTTATGAGGAAATTCTTTTAGTTTGAAAATCTCACTGTCTTCTCCTGTGACAACTATGTCATCAATGTACCACCACAAGTATAACAACTTTCATGTTTCTCCTTTTTACAAAGACAATATGATCTACATTGCACGTTGAAAACCCGAATTTGATTACAGCTTCGCTGAATCCCTCAAACCAGGCTCATGGTGATTGTTTTAGTCCATATAAAGACCTTTTAAGAAAACAAACTTTATTCTGTTGACCTTTGACAACAAATCCTGGTGGAGGATCCATGTAAATCTCTTCCTTCAAGCCCCCATGGAGAAACACATTTTTCACATCCAGTTGGTATATTAGGCCAATTAAAGTTCGCTGTCAGGGATAAAATTACTCAGATAGAAGTCCATTTTGCTATTGGAGAGAAAACGTTTCAAAATAATCAACTCCATAAGACTGAGTAAGTCCCTTAGCAACAAGTCTCGGTTATACCTATTAATTGTGCCATCTGGATTGTATTTAAAGGTATATATCCATTTGCATCCAACTGTACGTTTCCGTTTAGGAAGAGTAGTAAGCTCCCATGTATGGTTTTTCTTTATAGCATTTAGTTTTTTATTTTATTATTGCCTCTTTCACTCAGGATGTGAGAGGGCCTTAGAAACATGTTTAGGAATACATTTAGTGGCTAGGTTAGAGACAAATACATGAAAAACAGGTGATAGAAAAATGAAAGAAACAGGAAAAAGAAAAGGAAGAAGAGGAATTTCAAGAAGCCACAAAAGAACTAACCAACCAATTAGGTCCGTTGTGTACCAGTATAGAAAGAAGGAAGAGAAGACATTTGTAGGAAATGGCCGTGTCCCAATAGAGGATCGACTATCCACTTTTATATTGTCATGAAAGAATATATCTTATTCTTCTATACAAGGAAATAAGAATAGAAAATCTGTTGTACATTGTTTTGACTAAGTCCCACACGTGGGATATTATACAAGCTATACATGGGCATAGACCTTATATTTGATGAGTTATCTTCTACACTCCCCCTCAAATTGATGTGGGCAGACAGAAAACATCAATTTGCTAGTGAGATCATTATGACGAGTTTTGGGAAGTGCTTTTGTGAATATATCCGCCAACTGATTATGAGTAGAGACATGAGGTAAAGTTATCTTCTTAGTAGCAACATGTTGATGGATGAAGTGACAATCAATCTCAATATGCTTCATCCGTTCATGAAAAACCGGATTGTTTGCGATTCTGGTGGCACTAGTATTGTCTGCATAAAGAGGTGTAGAAGTACCAACAAGGACACCCAATTCACAAAGAAGACGGCTTAGCCAGATGATTTCAGCACTAGGATGACATTGCCCGATATTCTGCCTCAGCAGAAGACTCTGAAATGGTGGTTTTCTTCTTGCACTTCCAAGAAATCAGAGATTTCCCAAGAAACATACACCAGCCAGTAGTAGATCCCTGAGTATCTTGGCAGCCAGCCTAGTCAGCATCCGCATAAGCTGATAAGTGCAGAGAAGCACCAGATGGGTAGAAGAGACCATGGTCAAGAGTGCCTTTAACATAGCAGAGTATGCGCAAAGCAACAGCAAGGCGAGGCTTGTGGGGATTGCTAACAAACTGGCCAACCGTATGAACCGCATGAGAAATATCCGGCCTAGTCATAGTTAAGTAGAATAGACTACCAATGATCTGTCGAAAAATGGAGGGATCATCCAAGGGAGGGTCATCATCCGTACTGATTTTGCTGTTCAATTCCATAGGCATATCAAAGATGTTAGCATCATCAAGCCTAGCCGAAGTGATCAAATTTGTATCATACTTATGTTGATGAACCCTAATGCTTGATTTGTTACGCAGAAACTCAAGCCCCAGAAAGTAAGTGAGAGGATCAAGATCCTTCATTCTGAAATGGCGAGTAAGATGGTGTTTGAGAGCAATAATGCATGCAACATCATTGCCACTGATAATCATATCATCAACATAAACTAAAAGAAATGTGTAGTCCTTCGGTGTCCATCTAAGAAAAAGGGAACTAGTAGAATGACTCTGACGAAATCCAGTTTGAAGGATTGCTACCTGAAATTTATCGAACCATGCCATGGGAGCATGTTTAAGTCCATAAAGAGATTTCCGCTAGCTTACAAACATGCTTTGGAGGACAAACATAAACCGGAGGTGGCTTTAAATAAACAGTCTCTCACAAGTCCCCATGGAGAAATGCATTTTTGACATCCATTTGCTATAGAAGCTAGTTGCGGGCTACAGCTACACAAAGAACGGGTGCGAACTGTAAGATGATATCAACTAAACTGGATGCATACAAGAGAAGACAAACGAAACAGTCAATGTTTGAAAGATTTTCTGTGTATTTTGTATTGACGAAGATAACCACTTATAATACACTGTTGCCTAGATTAGGAAAACTAATTACATAATCAAAGGAAAAGAATAAGCAACTAAATCTAATTACAGTCAATCTAATCACAAGATTACAGCAGATTAGTATCTATTACAGCAAATTAGTATCTATCTAATCTAATACATGGGCTGACCCAGAACATGGGTCCAGCTGACCCATTAGGTCGAATGGACCCGATCTGTTTCTTTACACCCCCTCTCAAGCTTTGGATGGAAGAAAGTGACCATCGAGAGCTTGGAAACTAGTTCTGAAAAACGAGAAGTGGAGTGGCTTTTGGTAAAAAAATCTGCTATCTGAGCAGCGGATGATATTTGAAAAAGCTGTATAGTACCACTCCGAACATGTTGACGGATGAAATGACAATCAACTTCAAGATGTTTGGATCGTTCATGAAAGACATCATTTGTGGCCAATTTCTTTGCACTTTCACTGTCAGTGAAGAGCGGGGTAGATTTAGGAACTTGAACTCTTAAATCCTGGAGTAACCAGCGAAGCCAAATAAGTTCAGTAATTGTGTGAGAGACAGCACGATATTCAGCTTTAGTGGAAGAACGGGAGACAACTTCTTGTTTCTTGCTCTTCCAAGAGATAAGAGAGGAGCCAAGAAAAATAGAGAAACCTGTTGTAGAGCGCCGATCATTGACATCTCCTGCCCAGTCGGAATCAGAATAACCATGCAGGGTAAGATTTTGACTGGAGAAAGGAGGAGGGCACGATTGGAACTTCCTTGTAGGTATCTGAGTATGCGCAGTACAGCAGCCCAATGAAGATGAGTGGGTCAGTGCGACAAATTGACTCACCACATGTACCGCGAAGGCAATGTCAGGTCTGGTAATGGTCAGATAAACCAAACTACCTACCACTTCCCGATAACGAGTAGGATCAGAAAGAAGATCTCCATCAGTAGTTCGAAGCTTCAAATTATGCTCAATCGGAGTAGAGACAGGCTTAAGATCAGTGAGACCAGCACGTTGGAGAACTTCATTGCAGTATTTTGTTTGTGACAAAAGATATCCTGTGTGGGAGTAGGCAACCTCAATGCTCAGAAAGTAGCGTAGATGACCCAAATCTTTCATCTCAAATTGTTGATGAAGAAAATGCTTCAAGGATAGAATACCAGATGTATCACTGCCAGTGATAATCATATCATCGACATATAGTAACAGAAAAACACAGCCAGATCGCGAATAGCGAGTGAAGAGAGCGGAGTCATGAGCACTCTGAGAAAAACCAATGCTGATGATGCTTGTGCTAAATCGTTCAAACCAAGCTCGAGGGGCTTGTTTGAGACCATATAAAGCACGTTTGAGACGACATACATAATGAGGAGGTCTCACAACGCCTGGAGGAGGGTGCATATAGATTTCCTCCTGAAGAAAACCATTCAAGAAGGCATTCTTGACATCGAGCTGATAGAGAGCCCATTGTCTAACAGCAGCAACAGAGATAAAGGTACGAACAGTTGTCATCTTAGCAACCGGAGCAAAGGTCTCCTCATAATCGATCCCATATTCTTGATTATAGCCTTTGGCAACTAAGCGAGCCTTGTAACGATCAACAGATCCTTCAGATTTGGTCTTGATTTTAAATATCCATTTGCAACCGATAGCCCGTTTTCCTGAGGGAAGTGGAACAAGATCCCATGTTTGAGTTTTCTGTAGAGCAGCAAGTTCTTCTGCAATGGCAGACCTCCAGTTTGGATGAGCAATGGCCTCCTTATAGGAATGTGGTTCTGCCAAGTTATGAATTGCTGCAAGGAAGGACTTATATGATGGAGAAAAATGATCAGTGCAAACAAAGCCAAAACGAGAGGGAGGGATTCTGGTGCGAACAGGATACCTTGGGGCTTGAGGAGGATCCGGTACATCTGGAGCAGAGGAGATAGGCCCATGATCAGGAGTAAGTGAGATTGCAGATTCCGAAGGAGCAGACAGAGGTTTGGGTCGACGATGATATACCTGTAGGATTGGAGGAGGAGTATCGGAGGGAAACAGGTCTGGAAATGGATCAAGAGGATAGACTGTAGGGTGTTCAGGTGAAGGAGATTGAGAAGGTAATGTATAGAAAGGTATATGTTCCAAGAAGGTGACATTACGAGAGACCCGTAACCTATTGGTTTTAGGATCATAGCATCGATAGCCTTTTTGTTCGATGCCATACCCTAAGAAAACACAAACAGTGGATTTAGGAGAAAGTTTGGTTCGCTCATGATCATGCAACAGGACAAAACAGGTGCAGCCAAAAACTTTGAGATAGGACAAATCAGGTTTACAAGAGAACAATTTTTCATAGGGAGATGTGCCAGATAATACAGAGGAAGGTGTTCTGTTAATCAGATATATGGCAGTCAGGACTGCTTCCCCCCCCAAAATTGCAAAGGAACATGTGAGGAATAAATCATGGATCTAGCAGTTTCAAGGATATGTCTGTGTTTCCGTTCTGCTACACCATTTTACTGTGGTGTGGCAGGACAGGATAATTGAGCTAAAGTCCCTTGACTGGTTAGGTACGAACGGAATTTGTGGGATATGTATTCTCCCCCGGAATCGGACCTGAAGATTTTAATCTTTTTGTTAAACTGAGTGAAAACCATGTTGGAGAAAGCAGTGTAGATGGAGTATAACTCAGAACGATTTTTCATTAAATATAACCAAGTATATCTAGTGAAATCATCAATAAACAGCACATAATAAATAGAACCACCTTTCGTTGGTTGAGAGGCAGGACCCCAAACATCAGAATGCACCAAATCAAAAGGAGCAGTAGTAAAAGAAGTGCTTTTATTATAAGGGAAAGCATGTTGTTTACCAAACTGACAACCAAAACATGAAGAAATGTTTGATATAAAAATGTTTCCAAAAACACCACTAGTAAATAAAAATTTCATTTTATTTAAAGATAAATGGCCTAAACGAGAGTGCCAAAGGGCAAATGGTGATGTAGAGGAAACGAGTGCTGCAGGGGAGATGGTGGAGGATGGAAGGTGCAGTGAGTGGAGATAGTAAAGTCCTCCTGACCTAAGGCCGGTCCCAATCTGTCTCCCGGTGCGTGGATCCTGCACAGAACAGCCAGTAGAAGAAAATGAGACAAGAAAGCCAGATGAAGTCAATTGACTAACAGATATTAAGTTGATAGATAGGTGAGGAACACACAAAACATTAGTGAGAGAGATCAACTTATTTGAAATGGAGCCAATAAGGGAGACTGGGAGAGGAGTGGCATCAGCTGTATGAATTATGAGAGAGCTAGCAGGAGTATAACAATTGTGAAGTTTGGAAACATCATTTGTCATATGGTAGGATGCACCAGAATCAAAAAACCATGAAGAATCAAAATTACCTGATGGACCAGAAATGGACATGGCAGAACCAGAAGCTGAGGGTGTGGTGGTTATCTGAGAAGCAGAACCAGGAGAGGAAGCCAGAAATAATTGTTGCATACGCTCATCAACCATAGTTTGAATCTGAGATGTAAGATCCATTTGCGGAGGCATAAATCTATCATCGTCAGTAACATTGGCTGCATAGGTTCTCTGTGGATAAGAGTGCATTGGACCTCGATTGGATTGTTGACCAGTTGGTTTGTTCTTAGTATTAAGCCTTGGAGGTCTGATGGGGTAGTCCCGTTTCCAGTGTCCTTTCTTCTTACAGTAGTTGCAAAAGTCATTAGTACCAGGAGGAAAAGATCGATCACTCTGAGGGGTACCAACATTTGCGGACAAGACATGTGTGGATTCTACATGTTTCTTCCTTGTAAGAGAAAGTTGAGTTTGCTCTTCTGCCAGAAGTTCCGAGAGCGCCATATCAACAAAAGGCCAGTGATGACCGATGTAATAACTGGCCACGAAACTTGTTCAAAATCAGGGCGGAGGGCCATAAGAAACTGAACCAGACGAGTCTGCTGCCTATAGACTTCAAAGGTGTGAGCATCATCGGTTGTTTTAAAAGTGGGCTCCATTAGAGCCAGTTGATCCCATAATGCAGTCATTTTGATGAAGAAATCATGAATGGAGTCAGTGCCTTGATCTGCATTTTTGATTTCCCATTCTAATTGATATCGACGAGCAGCATTAGACTGAGTGTATAGTTGCGCTAAATAATCCCAAGCAGCCTTAGGATAATTGAATTTAGCCAACTGATTCCCAATGGATGGAGTGACTGAATTGGCAATCCAAGAGTTAATTTTTCCGACAGAAGCTTCCCATTCTTCAAACGTATCCGCCTTACTATCTGGTTGAGGGATCTGCTGAGCAACATATTTCCAAAGTTTCTGACCTTTAAGGAAATTTTGCATTAAGTGAGGACCAATAGGGATAATTAGTCCCATCAAGTTTGATGGTAATACCCGTTACAGTACGATCAGAAGACATAGTGGACACCGAGAGAAAACCAGTCCCCAGAAATCACTTCAGATGGGAATGTCAGCCACAGCAACGAATCAGATGTCCTGAATCTAAGCACAGAGGAGTGCTGTGGGCTCCACTAAATAATCAGATGGATGATCACAGCCAGAGATCCAAACAGAAGCAAGCAGAATTTAAGCTGGGCAAAAAAATGCTCAAAAATGGCCCAGGCGAGCAGGAATCTGGGCACAGATTTGATCTGTGGGCCCCACTTGTTGATCAGCTGTATGATCGGATCTTGCAGGGAGTTAGGCCTCAAATTTCGAAACTCCTCTACGTGGAATTTTGATGAAAGCTCAAGAGACCAGAAAGATGGACGGTCGAGATGAAAACAATATGCTCAAACTGGAGAATTACAAATCAGAGAAGATGGCCTACCTTAGATGATCAAAAAATCTGGAAAAAATGTGTATAATTTCCAGGAGAGATGGTCGACCAGGGTGGGAGGATTTCTCTGGGCAGTGGGTGATCAATAGGTGGGCCACCTTTGATCACAGCCGATACAGTGCTTTAGCAGATGATCAGAACAATCGATTCAGTTGCAGATCTTCTCCTTATGCTGGAATGGATAGATGATTAGTGCTGGAGGGCTTTGATACCATGTAAGATGATATCAACTAAACTGGATGCATACAAGAGAAGACAAACGAAACAGTCAATGTTTGAAAGATTTTCTGTGTATTTTGTACTTGACGAAGATAACCATTTATAATACAGTGTTGCCTAGATTAGGAAAACTAATTACATAATCAAAGGAAAAGAATAAGCAACTAAATCTAATTACAGTCAATCTAATCACAAGATTACAGCAGATTATTACAGATAGTATCTATCTAATCTAATACATGGGCTGACCCAGAACATGGGTCAAGCTGACCCATTAGGTCGAATGGACCTGATCTGTTTCTTTACACGAACAATGGTCATTTTAGCTACTGGTGCAAAGGTCTCTTCATAGTCAATCCCATATTCCTGCTTATAACCCTGCGCAACCGATCTGGCTTTGTAGCAATCAAGACTCCCATCAGAGTGAACTTTTACGGAATAGATCCATTAATTGCCAATCATAGATGCCCCTTCAGGGGCTGGTACGGATTCCCTGTTTTGTTTGCTTAAAGAGCAAGCAACTCTTCATTCATAGCATCCTGCCAGTACGTGATCTTTAAGGCTCGTGAATATGAGGTGGGTATAGAAGCACTATCTAAAGAAGTAAAAGAGCAGGAAATCCTTATCGGTCAGGGGCAACTAAAGGACGACTAGAGCGTCGTAGAGGGATGATACTATCAAAAGAAGCATTAATACCTGAAGGTGCAGTAGACGGCACTGGGAGATGATTACGAGAAGGAGGCACCACAGGAGGAATCGTGTTACGCCGGACATAAACTTTGGTAATAGTTGATGGAGAAGCAGACTCAGGGAATTGTGGCAAATAGGACACAACAATAGGATGACTATTCAAACGCAAAGAAAAGAAAGGAATACGTTCTAAGAAGATCACATTACGAGATATTCGCATGCGTTTTTCGGACTGATTATAACACAAAAACCCCTTGTGTTCATTACTGTAGACAAGAAAGATGCATTTGGCAGCCTGTGGTGGTCATAACTTAGTGCGCTCGGCGCTCGGCGCTCGGCGCTCGGTAGGTGGAAGATGAACAAAGCACAAGCAACCAAAAACATGCAAGTGAGAGTAAGAAAGGGCATGACCAAAGAGAGCTTTATAAGTAGTCTGTCCTAGAACGAAACTAGGAAGACGATTGATAAGATACATAGCAGTCTGTGCAGCATCACACCAAAAATTGGGAGGAACTAAGGATGCAATTAGAAGTGTATGAACAGTTTCAAGAATGTGTCTGTTCTTTCTTTCCGCAACTCAAGTATGCGAACATGATTTTTGGTGAAGAATGCCTTTATTAGAAAGGAAGGCAGATAAATCATGAGATCTGTATTCTCCACCTGAGTCTGATCTAAGAATTTGGACTGCTTTCTTAAATTGGGTTTGGACCATATTGTAAAACTTTTGGAAAATAGAAAATACTTCGGATTTAAAGCGCATGAAATAAATCTAAGTATAAAGAGAATGATCATTAATAAAGGTCACATAATATTTAAACCCAGCCCTACTCAAGTTAGGTGCAATTCCCCAAACATCAGTGTGAATAATGTCAAATGATGCCAATGCAAAAGAATGATGAATAAGAAAAGGTATGAATAAGAAAAGGAAAAATATGACTTACTTAAGCAACACGTTTCACACTTTGATTGAAGTAAAGAGGACATCATTTTATTATCAATAGTGGATTCTAAACAACCAATCTTAAACAAAGAAATTAAATGAGCATTGTTCTCATGACCAAGTCGTCGATGCCACACAGTCCACGATTTATTGAAATTATTAGAAGAAGCAAATAAGGAATGACGTCCAATGTCTAGCAGAAACAAAGACCCAATTTGTTGGCCCTGTATAACACAACCAAAGGAAGAAAAGTTAACACTATATCCATCAACAATAAGTTGTCCTACAGAAAGTAAATTGGCTGATAATCTTGGAACAAAGTAGACATTGGGAATGGTGATGGACTGGCCAGCGGCACTAGATAAAGTAATGGTACCAACTTCAAAAATGAGTAATTGATCTCCATCAGCAGTGGTTATTTTTTCTTTTCCAAGGTAAAGGTGAGACTCTATATAGCTATGTTGTACAAATGTCATGTGGTTTGAGGCTCCTGAATCTAAAAACCATGTGGATGGAGTGATAGAGGAAGAAAGAGAGGCTGGAGAATGAAAGGCAAGAAATGCTATAGGAGAATGAGTTTGATACCGACCACCATTAAAGCCGATAGATGCATATGCTGAGGTCACCGTGTTTTGAATCAGTTCTTGAATCTGGGCAGGAGTCATGGATACAGCCCCGAAAGAGGTGTTTCCCACATCAAATAAAGGTACTTGAGCCTGAAATGTAGCTGGAACATTATGTCTTGGCAGATTGGAAGAAGTCTTTTTCTGTTGTGCCTCATTCCTTCGCTATAAGCTGCGACAGTCATCAATAAGATGACTAGAGCATTTGTAATATCTGAAAACCAGTTTCTTGCGACAATTTTTGGCACTATGACCGAAGCCTTTGCATTCATAACATTGAGTAGGCTTTTGATTTGGGGTTGCCAAACTAACAAAATCAGTAGGAAGAGGCGCAAGGAAGGCCTTTGGTTCTTCAAGAATGGCACGCTGTGAGGTTAGTCGAAGTTCTTCTCGAAGGACTTCTTGAAAACAAGTATCAAGCTTAGTAGAGACTTCTCTATTCATGAGAGTAGACTGAACAGATTCAAATTTTGGTCTTAGATTCATAAGAAACTGGCTAATGTGAGTTTCCTCTTATAATTTAAGAGCCTTAGATAGAAATCCAGGAGAGACGGTTTGAATCAGCATAGAATCCCTTTCAGTCCATAAGTTGAGAAAACCATAAAAATACTCCTGCACAGATTTATCCCCTTGACTATATTTAGCAATTTCAATATCCAAGTGAAACTTTCGGGCTTTATTGGTTTGATGGTAGACCTTCTTGAGATGAACCCACATATTAGCTCCTGCAGTATAGGCTTGAAGAGCCACGGCAAGAGAGGGATCAATAGAGTTAAGTTCCCAAGTGACTACTTTAGCATTTTCCTTGAACCAGGTGGCTAAGGCTTTGTGTCAATAGTACTTGTAGAAGTAGGTTTAGTTATTGATCCATCAAGATAACCAAATAACTCTTGGCCTTTTACAAAACTCTTCAGATGGAAGGACCAGGCCATATAATTATTCCCATTAAATTAAATTGGATTAACATCATATTTTTTCCTCATCTCCAAATGCAGCAGAATAATAAATCAACAGAGAGAGAGGAGTGATTTTCAACACACAAATCAGCAAGAAAGTTAAAACCAGAGCCCCACATTTTGAGAATTTTTTCCTTAAATAAGCAATAGACAGCCAACATGCAATGAATCCACAAAAAAAAAAATTGATCTGATCTGCGATGATTTTACTAACCAAGTAGGAAAAATGCAGATTGAGTGGCTGATGTAATCATCCAACAATAAATAACACAGAACAGTCCAGTTTAAGAAAAACAGTGCCAGGCGAGCTTGTATTTCTTTGCAGAATCTGTGTGTGGGCCCCACACAATGGTCCAATCACAGATCAAGGTTGATCTTCTTGGAAGAGCTCGAGTGTACTTCCTCTAATCGAAACTTGATGGGTATTGGATACAGATCCACAGATATGGACGGTCTTGATGAAATCTATTTGAGAAATAACACCCAAAATCGACACAGGAAGAAGTGGAAACTACCTCAAATGGTGATGAAAAAATCCAGAAAAATCTTCAAAATAACCCTGAAGGACTGTCGATCACAGTCATGGAAGCCGCCGGCAACAATTGATTGATCGGGGGTGGGCCAGCATTGATCAGGGGCACTCCAGACAATATCAGCAGCAATAGAGAGAAGAATCACGCCAGGAAGAAGTACTTGATCGATGAGAGATGAGGGATTTCTCAAACTAAGAATTACCAACTCTCCAAAACCAAGGCTCTGATACCATGTAACAGTATAGAAAGAAGGAAGAGATGAGATTTGTAGGAAATGGTGGTGTCCCAATAGAGGATCCAATATCCATTTTTTTATTGTCATTGTGCCTAATCAAAGGCTGCAATAATGCTCTAATTACAATCAGAATAATGAAAGAATATATCCTAATCTTCTATACAAGGAAATAAGAATAGAAAATCTGTTGTGCATTGTTTTGACTAAGTCCCACACGTGGGATATTATACAAGCTATATATGGGCCTAGTTGAATTGGGCATGGACCTTATATTTGATGAGTTATCTTCTAAAAGTTAATCCTTTTTATGTGGTTATTTCATTATTTCTGAAAATTACAAAAAGTCCCTCAAGTTCCTAACATTTACATGAAAGCCCCTGACCTTTCCTAATATTTACATAAAAGTCCCTAACTCATTCGGTGACTCACAATAGTAGATTGGTGCTCACATGGGGTCGCTATGTGTCTATTAAGGGCTTGGTTTGTACTAAATTGGGTTTGTCTTAGGTCCACATTAAATTTAGAGTTTTTATTGTCTAATTTTCCTTACGTCCATTCAAATTTTGACCTAAGCCATTTTGCTTGATTAGACCTCGATTGAGATTGGTCAAGAGGCCATTCAACCGATAGTGACCCAAATAATTGAGGGCCGGATCAGTCACAGATCCATCAAATTTGGACCATTAGCTTCTGCATCAGGTCTTTCGGTTATTTGAGTAAGAAGGTTCTGTGTTATTTCATGGAGTTTAGAAAACCATGTTCCTTCCTTTTATATTTGGGTGATTCTAGCTAATGCCATCCTCTATGGTCAAATTAGTTTTCAGTTCCCGTGTTTCATTTTTGATATGAAATTTTAGAGTACCGACTCATTGGTATCGTTTGTTTGCATGACCAACTTGAATTTGGACTGTTTTAACAAGTTTATTTTTTTATTTTTTATTTTTTATTTTTTTTTTTTTGGGGGGGGGGGGGGGGGGGGGTTTCAATTTAGTTCTTTGGGATTTGACATGTTCTCTTTTAATCTAAATGTTACATTCTCATGCATATATTTACTTTATGTGTCTTCCTTATACAGAAACCTGGAGGAATAATTGCGCTGCTTGATGAAGCTTGGTAGGACAGTCTTACTTTCACCTTTGAATGATATTCTTTTTTTATTCCTATCCTTCTGAGTAAAGGTGATCATGACAGGAGACTAGTTCTTGTTTTAATTGAGTGTAAAAATATGGAAATTAAAATTCTCGGTACAAAGGATAAGTTTTTTTTTTTTTTTTCTTTAAAATTGGATTTGCTTTTGTTCATTTCCAGCATGTTTCCAAAGTCAACACATGAAACATTTTGTCAGAAGCTCTATCAGACATTCAAGGTTCACAAGCGTTTTGTAAAGCCTAAACTGTCACGGACTGATTTTACCATCTCTCATTATGCTGGCGAGGTGAATTTTGTTTCCTCCAAATATTTTATTGCACAACTTGCTATTGCATTTTAATCTATTCATTGCCATTTTTTTTTTTTCAGGTCAAGTATCAAGCAGACTTGTTTTTGGACAAGAATAAAGACTATGTGGTGGCTGAACATCAAGACTTGTTGAGTGCCTCCAAATGTTCTTTTGTATCAGGCCTTTTCCCACCACTCCCTGAAGAGACGAGTAAATCTTCTAAGTTTTCATCAATTGGTAATCGCTTTAAGGTATATAGTTAACTTATTTTTCTATCATGAAGATCATTGTAAGCTGTATAGGCTGTTGAAAACTCATAATGGTGCTATGAATAACTGCTGTCATTCAACTGACTACATGGAACTTAACAGTTAACTACAATAAAACAAAGACATTAGGAGCAGTGGATGCTCCCTTAAAAATCTGGAAACTGTTGAAAATGTGGAACAAAATTAGAAAATATTTGTAAATTTGCAATCATAGTTCAGTAGCTGCACAACCTAGCAATCCCTTTTGCTGTAGAATTTTTTTTCTTGTACTAGTGTTAATCGATAGATACCTACAGTAGGTAGTGATGTAGGCCATGTTAAACAGGCCCTAGGCCCATGAAAGGATCCAGTCCAACACATATCACAGGTGGTTTGTTTTGGTCAATATATAATGCAGCTGTACATATTATGTTAATGATTTGGTTTCCTAACTTAGAATAGCAATTGGTGTAATTAGTTAGTCTCTTAACTTAGAGCCTTGATTAAGGCATGTAATACCTATATATTGAGATACGATCTCCAAAGGAGGGACAAAGCAATAATGCACTCTTGAGTATTATCATTCTTCAAGTTCTGTCTTCAAGTTCTGTGATCATAGATTTGTCATGGTATCAGAGCAAGGCTCAAGAACATCTAGTTTCTTTTCTTCCAAAGCATCAAGGCAATAGGATAGAGAGGAATAAGTCTCTTTCTCGTGCAGAAAACAGATCCAGGCAGCTGTTCAAGGAATTCCAGTTGCATCTACACTCTGCGACAGTTCCATCCTCTTGGTGGCCCACCCCTGATCATCGGATCAACTTCCAAAAACCATACAGACATGGTTGCCTGATATTTCTAGGATTATTGATGATTTTTTCAGAATTTTTTAGCACCTCCAGGCTAGCGGTTTACTCATTCTCAAGATTTTCTAGAAATTTACATTGTTTTCATCAAGACCGCCTAGAATCTTGGATATTTAGTAGAATCAAATCAAACCTGTTTCAATAGAAGCCAGGATAGAGGGCTTCCTCCAATTTTCATTTGATCTGAGGCCAGAACCACAAGTGGGGCCCACGTAGTGGATCTGCGGCCACTGTCCAGTTCATCTGGGGCTGTTTTTGCATAGTTATTGTGTTGTTTGGCTTTTCCTTCTCCCTGCTTGATTTCTACACTGGAAAATCTTCCTACGTAATTTCTCTTGTCTGTTGCTGAGTTTTTATAGCTGTTCAAATCAATTTTTAGCCAATATCAATTTGAGATGGAAAAATCTGAGGTTACCTTGATCAAATTCACTGAAAAAAATTACCCTGCCTGGTCTTTCCAATTTCAAATATACCTAGAAGCTAAGGAATTGTGGGAATTTGTTTCTGGCGCTGACCCTAAACCCACCGAGGATGAGAAAAAGATCTCCTCTTGGCATACTAAAGATGCAAAAATCAAATCATGGATTCTGGGATCCGTCGAGCCACATTTGATAATGAATCTCAAGCCTTACTCAACCTTTAAAGCCATGTGGTGGGTATTTGAAGAAAGTATACCATCAAGATAACTTTGTGCGTCAATTTCATCTTGAATGTGCGATTGCTGAATATGCACAAGGGACCTTGTCGATACAAGACTACTATTCAGTATGCGGATGTGGCTGACAATGTTCAGAATGTAATCCAAGATCTTCAGGCCTCTAGTCAAAGAGATCAGTTTTTTTATGAAACTGTGGAATGAATTTGAAAGTGTCCGATCTGCCCTGATGAATCAGATGCCCTTACCTTCATTGGATGTATGCTTGAATGAACTCTTACATGAAGAACAGCGCATTACAACCTCGGCTCATATAGCTCAACAAAAGACTGAGACTTATTCAGTCGCGTTCTCTGTAATATCCTGAGTGCTTGGGCCTAGGATTGGTCTGGCCCAGGTAGTATCTTAGTCATAGTCTGACCCAAGTTTTAATGGAAATAGAAGTCCAGACTTTTAGTATGACTTAGCAAGTATTCCACGTGAGAGAGAGAGATTGGGAAAGAAGAGAGTTGTAAAACAACTCTAAATGGAAAGTTTGAAAGTAATTAGAATTCCCATCTTTCCCTTTATATATGAGAACCAACGACCCTTTGTGATATATTCTATTCATTGGAGAAAAGTCTGAGAATCTTGTGGATTGCAAATTAGGAGAAGAAGGAGAAAGCTGTTGATGTCAAAGGAGACAATTGTGTATCAGAGGTGAGTGAGTCTTCCTAGTTACCCATAAATAATGTATTAGATAATTGATAATATTAGGGTTGTGATGGATTGTGATGGGTCTGTATTGTTGCTGTGCATAGAAACATTATTGGAAAAATATCGAATTGCAAGGAATCCTATTTTGGAGGCCTAAACATCACGAAAGCACTATGAATGGATTCATTCAAGAGATATAGTAATTGTCAGTCCATTCATCCCTTCTGATTGCTTGAATTATTGGCTGGATGTAAGAAATCCAGAAACAGGGCATGTATGAAAGGATAGACGTTTGGGGGTTGTGGGACCACTTGGCCCACTAGATCAGAGATATGGTCCATGGTTCCTGAAGGGGACCCATGGGCGACCATGGAGGATCTGGACCCAAGGGAGGTGGGCCCCGTTTGGGCCACCATCCATGTATTTCAGATTTCAGATGCGTGAATGAGGAAGAAAATCCAGATTTTGTCGACAGTGGTTGTGGATCCACTGGGCCCACCTGATCATTAATCAGTACCCCCACATCTTTGAGAGGAGCTTTGGTCGACCATTGTGTAGATGGACATCTGATGTTTGGATCAGTGGGACCCACTGATCAATGGAATAAAAAATAGTCAGGCGTGACTTTGGGTAGAACTTAGCAGATGTCGGTTTTGATTTGTGGAACCCAAGATATGTTTTGATGATGGATCAGAACCAATGAGTAGAAGAATAAACCTTGGACGACCATGACCTAGAGGTCTGATCATGGTTTAGCCAAGTGGGACCCACTGGATTTTGCCAAAGGGTTCAGACGTGAACTGCTCCTTTATGTTGTTCTGTGCAGGAAGATAAAAGGAAGTCTATTTATGGAAATAGAATTGGAATATGTGTAAAATTAATTAATTAAATTCCTTACTTAAGTGAAATTAAGTTTTGTGATCAATGTTTAATTAACTATGATTAATTAAATATACTGTGATTAATTATTATGATGCAAAGTTGTATTACATATAGTATGGGCCCACCATATCACTCTATACCAATTTTGATACGAAGTGGGGGGGCACCAACCAGTGAAGTATGTATGGGTCGGGTCCACACTACTACTGTGTAAATCATTAATTAATATTTGATTTGAGATATTGTGCACTGGGTCCCAGATTTGGGATATTGGACTTGTGTCCGGATGATGGATGGCTTCGGGCCATGATGGCCGTTATAGCGGCAGGGTCCTTAATGGACGTGATGGGCCACTTTGATGGCTGGTCCTTAGTGGATGTGTCTGATGAGACAGGGTCATGGTGACCGGTATACATGTATACGATAAGGCCTTTGAGGCGTGGTGATGTGCATGGGCACGGATTGTGTGTGAAAGAATCTAAATAATATTTAATTATTGATTTAGACTTGTTAAATCATGTGATGTTATATTTTATGTGATTTGTGTAATTAGGAATATTCATTCACCAGTAGTACTGATTTGTGTTACCCCCTTCAGGTAATCAAGCTGCGGGCGGGACAGAGCAGAACGATGATCAGCACGTGAATTTCAATATGCGTGGCTGACAAGAGTGCACGAGAAAAGATAATTTAGTGGATAAAGGGATTAGCCTGGTTTAGGGATATTATTTAATGTTTTAGTACATTATTGATGCAGACCGAACATAGTAAAGTTTGAGTAGTTACAACTATTTGATTAAATGAAATTATTATTTGATGCCAAATGCTTATGTGAATTATTTGACTAATATCTGGTAAATATTACCAAAGTTATCACGATCCAGAGATCTGACAGGGCCCCAGAATTTGCGTCGTGACATTCTCAGCAAATAAGACTTCTTAGCCTCCGCCTCGAGACTTGAGCAAAACACAATGCTACAGTTGTCAAAAATTTGGGCATCTTGCAACTCAATGCAAACAGAAGGTCTGCAATTACTATAAAAAGTCGGGACATATCATCTCTAAATGTCGCTGCCGCCCACAACGTCCATCACCGCAGTATCAGACTCCACAGTCTCAGACTCCACATGCTTATGTTGCTTCTCCGGTTATGCATGCTCCTACATCTGCACCCTCACAGCCTGGGCCCTCATCATCTCTCACTCTTGAATTGGTTCAACAAATGATTGTCAATGCCCTCTCTGCCTTTGGTCTCTCAGGTACCTCACGTTCATCTTCTACTTGATTCCTTGATTCCGGGGCGTCTAATCATATGTCGTATTCCCGTACCCCACTCTCCAATGTGACAAGATACAATGGAAATCTTCAAATACAAACTTTTAACGGAGGCAATGTTCCCATTACTGATCTCGGAGATATCCCTGTTCCCATCCCATTGAAAAATGTTTACCTTTGTCCTAATTTAACTTTCAATCTATTGTCAGTCGGGCAGCTTGTTGAAAAATAATTGTAACATCTGTTTTTCTTCTTCTGGCTGTGTTGTGCAGGACCAGATGTCCGGGAAGGAGATCGCGAGGGGGCTTAAGTGTGGACGATTGTTTCCGCTGGATTTTTCTAAATTTTCTAGGAATAAATTTTATAATAATGTGTTTTGTTTTTCTATTAGAGATAACTGCCAATTGTGGTGTAAAAGACTTGGTCATCCTAATTCCAAAGCTTTGTCCCTTATGTTAAACTTTGGTTTATTAAATAAATCTATTGGCCTATTTTCTTGTGTGCCTTTTGATTGTGCTACTTGTAAAATGGGAAAGAGTAAAACTCTTCCGTTTCCTAATTCCACTTCACACTGCACTCAATGGTTTGATTTGGTTCATAGCGATGTATGGGGAATTGCTTGTTCTTTCTCACGCTCATTGTAAATACTTTGTGATTTTTATTGATGATTTCAATCAGCTCACATGGGTCTACTTTCTGCATTCCAAATCTGATGTTTTCAATGTTTTTTTTTTTAAATTTAGCTTATGTTGAGAATCAATTTTCCATCTGCATTAAAATCTTGCAATCTGATTCTGGCAGGGAATATGTGTCCTCCGATTTTCAACAGTTTTTGCAAAACAAAGTCATTATTTCTCAAAGAACTTGTTCTTGTACTCTACAGTAAAATGGGGTAGCCGAAAGGAAAAATAGACATCTCCTTGATGTTACTCGTTCCCTTCTTCTTGAATCATCGATTCCTACTCCTTTTTTGGTTGCGGCACTGGCTACTGCAACTCATCTTATAAATCATATGCCATCAACCTCTATTGAAAATCAGAGCCCATATTACCTGTTGTACAAGACATCCCCATCCTACGATGATCTTCATGTTTTGGCTCAGTTTGCTTCGTGCATTTGCCTCCTTCTGAAAGAACCAACCTAACCGCTCAATCAACTCAGTGTGTTTTTTTAGGTTATGCGCCCTTCCAAAAAGGGTTCCTTTGCTATGATCCTCACATTCGTCGCATCCGTACCTCTAGGAATGTCGTTTTTTTTTAACAACAATATTTTTTTTCAAAGACACCTTGATCCTAACTCTTCCTCCTTGGTGTCTTTACCTGGTTTTTCTGACAACACGTTAGTTGTTCGATTTAATCCTAACTTTGTGTATCATAGACAGAATAAGGAAGCGCCTACCGGGGATCCCCTCCCTGATCTTCCTCCAGCATCCAGTCCACCTTCGGCACTTGGTCCATCGGACATCCTTCATTGCGTCGTTTCACTCGCATTTCGGTACCACCAGACCGCTATGGGTTCTCACATACTTCCTTGATGGCCACTTTGTCTTCCTTTTCCATCCCACAATCCTATTCTCAGGCTGTGCAGCACCAATGTTGGAACCAGGCTATGCAAGATGAATTGGAGGCTTTAGAGCAAAATCATACATGGGATATTGTCCAGTCTCCTGTGGGTGTCAAACCTATTGGCTGTAAGTGGATTTTTTCTCTCAAATTAAAATCCGATGGCACATTGGATTGATATAAGGCGCGCCTTGTCGGCTGTTGCTCTTGGAAATCGGCAGGAATATGGCATCGATTATGATGAAACTTTTGCTCCCGTCTCCAAAATGACCACCATACGCATAATTCTTGATGTTGCTGCATCTCAGTCTTGGCCTCTATATCAAATGGATGTAAAAAATGTGTTTCTTCATGGCGATCTCAAAGAAGACATTTATATGCGTCTGCCTCATGGGTACTCATCCGGGGGTATGGTTGCCAAACTCCGTCGCTCCCTCTATGGTCTGAAGCAAGCTCCTCGCGCATGGTTTGAGAAATATCAAGATGCTCTTCTCTGCTTGGATTTTCATCCGAGCCAGTATGATCCTTTTATGTTTTTACATCATGCTCCGTCTGGGATTACTGTGCTACTTGTCTACGTTGATGACATAGTCATTATTGGTCCAAATGCACAAATGATTCAGGAACTCCAAGCTTCTCTTAATAAGACATTTCACATGAAGGATCTCGGCCCTTTAAACTATTTCCTCGGTCTTGAAGTTCATCAATCGACTAAAGGTGTAATTCTCAATCAACACAAATACACTGTTGATCTTATTGAGTTGGCCGGCCTTACTGCTTCAGCTTTAGTAGATACGCTGGTCGAACTGAATTTCAAACTCAGTCAAGTGGATGGTGACCTTCTTCCAGATCCTACCGCATATCGCCAGTAAATTGGTAGCTTGATCTACCTCACAATCACTCGTCCTGATATCTGCTATGCGGTCAACCTAATGAGTCAGTTCGTGACAGCTCCTCATCACCTTCATATAGCTGCTGTTCGCCGCATCATTCGGTACCTTATTCGCACATCGACTCGCGGGTTATTTTTTCCATCCGACGGTCCTCTATCTTTCAAAGCTTATTCAGATGCTGATTGGGTTGGTTGTCTGGATACTCGCAGATCAACAACAAGATGGTGCATGTTTTTGGGTGATAGTCTGATTTCCTGGAAATGCAAGAAGCATGAAAAAGTTTCCAAATCCTCTACCGAGGCTGAGTACCGAGCCAAATTTTATCCATGCTCTGAAATTCTTTGGCTTCGAGGTTCTGCTCTATGACATTAGATTTCCAGCAGAAGGAGCTACCCCCCTCTATGCAGATAATACAAGTGCAATTCGGACTGCTGAAAATTCGATTTTTCATGAACGCACTAAACACATCGAGGTTGATTGTCACTTCATACGTGATGTCATTAGCCTTCCGCATGTCTACACTGAGCTTCAAATTGCTGATAATCTTATTAAAGGTCTTCCACGACCACGCCATCAGTTCTTGGTTAGCAAATTGATTCTTGTTGATTCTCCCACATCAATTTGAGGGGGGGGGGGGGGGGGGGGGGGGGGGGGGGGGGGGTGTTTGTTAAACAGGCCCGAGGCCTATGAAAGGATCCAGTCCAACACATATCCATACGTGGTTTGTTTTGGTCAATATATAATTTAGCTGTACATATTCTGTTAATGATTTGGTTTCCTAACTTAGAATAGCAATTGATGTATAGTTAGTTTCTTAACTTAGAGCCTTGATTAAGGCATGTAATAGCTATATATTGAGATACGATCTCCAAAGGAGGGACAAAACATAATACACTCTAACTGTTGTCATTCTTCAAGTTCTGTGATCATAGATTTGTCAGGCCATGAGCCAAAATTGACTTATCAAAGAAGGCCCAAGAAGACCGGCATTGGCCTAGTTCACTAAAAGGGGCCCAAAGCTTAAGTGATTAATTAGTCACATGTTAAATAAGAGCATTGTGGTCATGTCACATGCAAAATCTCATATTTTAGTAAGTTCAATCTTGAGAAGATCAATTTTATTGTGGTTTTCTTAAATTTAGAATGATACGTAAGTTGATATCTTTAGGATCCTTGATTGGACATTATAATCTCTAATTAAGAGTCAAATATTGTTGGCTGCTCGAATTAGAAGGTATATCACTAATTGAGAGCCAAGATTGTTTGCCAATACTTTGTATAAAGGTTGTAAAGGCTCTCCTGAGAAATTAGTGAATATTTTCCTCTTTTTCATTATTGAGTGAAATAAACTCTATTAGGCTTTTGTGAAGACTTCTAGGCAACTCTAATATGTGAAGACTCCATTGGCATGGCTTCAAGATGTGTATGAAGACTCCACATCTACCCACCCTCCATTATTATGGTATGAGAGTAAGTGATTTTCTCTGTGTTTCTTAATTTTTTCAGGTTCCCAAAGTTACCCCCTTGGTTTCCCTTGATTTCATTCAGTTTATTCATAAAATAATATTAACTTTGAAAATTTTAAAAAAGAAAAAAAGAGGTTAGATTCCTGCATCCTACAATTCATTTTAGGATTTCTTTTCCATTTCATTTTTCATTGTCTTGGGTGAATTTTAATGTTTCTATTATTACTGTAAGCAAAAGGAAAAAAAAATAACAATAAAAATTGTCGTGTATGGTATCTGTGCAATATACTGGCTACCTGTCATCACAACCCTGTGCAAGTCCTAATCTAACCCAATTTTACCACCACAGTCCCTTCAAAAAATCCTCTAAACATTGACCAAATCCCTTTTCTTTTTGCCCAAATTTCAGTACTTGCAGTCCATTTCTCTGCATCTTTTCTGCATTGCATAAGTGCAGGAAGCAGTCATCAATTCAGTCCCATTATTACTGTAGCGCCTTGGTGATCCTGATCCAGATTTTCTGCAACATTTGTTCCTTATTGGTTAGTCCATTCCCAGCATTAATCAATCAGTCCGTATCTCTTTTACTGCCCTACCATTATCTTATGTTTACATCAGTAATTTTTCTTCTGAACAATCCCAAGATCAGCCCAAACTGGCCCCGTTATTTAGCAGCAAGCCTGTCCATTATTTTGAATCTAACCAGCCCTATATAGTTCCCCGAACAATAGAATTACTTGTTGTTCCTGCTACTCACTCTACCCCTTTCTATCTACCCTAACTTATCCACCATCAAATCCCACAATCTCAGCCCTATTTTGGCAGCCATACAACCATTGTGCAACAATATTTTGTGAGTACATTATCCAGCACTTAATTCAGTCTCCATCCAGTTTCATACATCTTATGTCTTCCATTTCACCAGTTCCATTAAATGTTGTTGTTTTTGCAACATCGCTCAAACAGTTTCTCTCATTCCATCCCAACAATTTAGAGTCTTTTCAATTCTACTTTCATTATATCCTGAGTCTCATGTCTTTTGAGATTCACACAGACTACTAGAATCGGGAGTCATAATAAGGCAAGTTCATCGACACGAATGGGTTTGATCCTATATCTATAATCATGAGAGATTGGACAACCTTAAAAGACATTTGAATGCCTCTTTGAAGTTTAGAGCCTCGAGATGGTCCACATAGGCAAAATGATCTTCAATTAACAGCATTCTCTTCTATATCACCAGATTACCAAGAGAATTCTCATTTAATCCCAATGCCAATAAATGACAAAGGAAAGGTTTCTTTGTCTAATCCACCTCCATGATGTAAAAATAAGGTCATAATTTGTCCCAAGTGGGGTGGAAAAGGGTATTTATACAATTGATTGTCCTAATGAATCAGATTGTGTGGTATGTGGTGAAAACGGACATTTCACGGATGAATGCCCTACGAAATCAGCATGCAAAGAAACTCATCGAGTTAAATACGCTGGTCTAGTGTTTGATGTCAATGCGATGACAGAACAAGTGACAAAAAGATGACTGAGAGTTAGATCAAGAGGAGAAAGCTTCAGATTCGAATTTTTATGGATCAAGTGACAACAATCATCTCAGTAGTGCCTGTAGAAGCATCAGATGATCCTTAATTTTGAGTGACCATGAAACCTTTCCCACTGTTCAGATATCCTGTATCAATGTTATATTTGGTGATCTATGGTGGATGCCTGCACAAGAGAGATTGACAGATGGATCATATTTTCTTATGGATCTGAAAGTAAGTTTTAAACATTAGATGATCCAATTATTTAAAGGCCCAAAGGAGCACATGAAGACCATCAACAGAAGCAACACCCTTGTTCTACTAATGTATGCAAACTCGATTGCGTGCCTTCTCTGCACGGCGATCAATGAAGAAATCCAACCATGAGATGGTGAATTTGAGCGGCTGATATTTGACCCAAGAGAATTAAGTTCATCTTACTTTGTCTAAGCTGAGCTTTCTCAAGCTTTGGAGACCTAATGTAGGCAATGAGCCAAAATTAACTTATTAAAGAAGTCCCAAGAAGACCGGCTTAGGTCTAGTTCAGTAAAAGGGGCCCATAACTTGGGTGATTAGTTAATATGTTAAATAAGGGCATGCCACATGCCAAATCTCGTATGTAGAAAGTTCTATCTGAAGAGAATCAGCTTTATTTTGATTTTCTTAAATTTATAAAATTTATAAAGATGTGTAAGTCAATAGCTTAAGGATCCTTCATTAGAAATTATATTTCAAAGTTTATTGACCACTAAAATTAGAAGGTGTAGTCTTGTCCTGGCCAATCCACTGGTAGCTCAGTTAGGCACCTCCCTTCCACAGAAACAAGATGGATCATTCCCTGGCTGTAGTGTTGATGGTGAGGGACTTGGGTGAGTGTGTGTGAGTACTTTCTTAAAGAAAAGAGTATAAAAAAAAGTTAATGGGATTTTCCCTAAAATAAAAAGTTACCGTACTACATGGGAAATTGGAGTAGAAATAAATAGAAAGAAGTAAAAAAGTACTATACAAGAGTTGTGTTGTGCAAATATTAGTAGAACTGTGCTCTTTTTACCACCAAAACAGAAAACCCCATTGGAGGGTTGGAGAAATAAAATCTGCGGGACAAGGCGATGTTAAAGATAAGGCTAAATGGAACTCAAGTAAAAGTAACTTCAGATAAAAGGATTTGACGCATTCATTAAACTTCAACAGATTCAACAATTTAAGATGAAAAAGTGATACGGGACCTATATGCTTTGGAGTTCCATTATATACTTTCCTCAAATAGAAAAAAAATAAATTCTAGCATTTTCCAATATTCTAGATTCTTTGGATAATTTTTAGATTATTGAGGTCAAATTAATATTTACACTGCAAGGACCGTGATGGCTGCGAACTGCTGCGCATCACTGCTACAGATCACTTTTTCAGACTTACTGTGACAACCTTTGTGACTGATTTTAACTTATGGTTTGAAGAAGACGATGTACGGCTTCCTTTAAGGTGAGACCAATAGAAATCAAGCCAAGGTGAAGGTCATTATTATCTACTAGTTAGTACCACAACCCCAGAGTCTTCAGGTCTGCTACAACAGAAAAATACAGAGATATTTTTATCATGTAAAATTCACCTTTTCCTTGAAAATTATGGAGTGGTTAATCTATAAGGATTTTCTGTGGCTTGCACTCGTTATTCCTGAGACTACCTGGATCATATTCAGCAATGTACATAGTCATATACCATGAAGAAGCATTAGTTAAGATTGATGATTGCTTTGCTTTACTTTTCTGTTTATGTAATCGTCTTTCATGACATATGATATGAACTGCCAGAAAAACTGTTTATATTTATATGATTCACACCCTGCAAAAGTAGATGTCATATAGGTTTTCCTCAAATGACAAGTTAATAGTTGTTGCTGCTTGGATTGACCTTATGCAGCTACAACTACAATCCTTGATGGAAACACTGAATTCGACAGAGCCTCATTACATAAGATGTGTAAAGCCAAACAATCTTTTGAAACCTGCAATTTTTGAGAATGTTAATGTCATGCAACAATTGCGCTGTGGTGTGAGTATTCTAAAATTCAAGGATTTATTCTTCTTGTTTAGATATAATGCAGCAGAAACAATTTCCTAACTTCCAATGCTTGTTGTTCATATTCTTTGCAGGGTGTTCTTGAAGCTATCAGGATTAGCTGTGCTGGTTACCCTACTCGCCGAACATTTTATGAGTTCCTTCACCGCTTTGGTGTTTTTGCTCCAGAGGTTTTGCAAGGAAAGTAAGCACTCTTTTTTGTTCTATTTTGAAGTTAACATAACTGTATTTGTTAGGTCTTTGTTGGTGAGTTTGACCTTAGTAGTTGGACATAGTGATATTAGTTTCATGTGTATCTCCCTCGTTTCAGCTATGATGAAAAAGTTGCATGTCAAAAGGTTTTGGACAAGAAGGGACTGAAGGGGTTCCAGGTAAATTTAAAACATCTTTGCAATCCAAGATGAAAATAATTGTATACAACTGAGAGTACATTATGGTTCTTGTGCCTTTTTTCTTTTCTTTTCTTTTCTTTTCTTTCTTCTTCTTTTTTCACAATTCTCCTACAAGTAATAAAACGATAGTAATCCAACAGTAACACCACTCCACGGATCTCATTGTACTTTTTCTCTAAAAGATCTTTTCCCTCATCTCTTCCTTAAAACATCAATTTTAATCTCCATTTAAACATTTACCTCTTAGAGACTCAGAACTACATCCTTGTTTTGCAACTTACTTTATAAGCTTGCTACTAGGCTTTGCCTAGTAGTGTTATCCATAGCGACGTCCATAAACTTAGTGATAAGGCTGTCGGGAAAAGTAAATCATATTTCTGGAAACTTAGGATACATGTGGATAAATGTATCTGATTTGTTTCTAATATATTGATAAAATCCCTTTGGATTTTAGAAAACCACGAACATTATGCATAGGAAACTTAAATGATACCTGTAAAGTGTTCATATGATTTTGCAGATAGGTAAAACAAAGGTTTTTCTGAGAGCGGGTCAGATGGCTGAGTTAGACGCCAGAAGAGCCGAGGTACTTAGAAATGCTGCAAAAACTATTCAGCGTCAAATAAGGACGCATATTGCTCGAAAGCATTTCATTGCATTGAGGGAGGCTAGTATTTGCGTGCAATCGTTAGTTAGAGGTATGACCTTCAGATGCATTTAAATTCTTGAAACCAGTTAACTTATATCTGGAGTTGTTCTTAGCAATGATGATTTGCATTCTCCTTCATTGCTTTTGTTTGGTTCATCCACTAATTGGAAGGAACAAGGAACAGAGTTTATCGGCATAACCTCTGTGTTGTTCCATTCCTGCATTACATAATAACTCTAGGGCATTGTTTTACTTCCTGTGTTCTTGTTCTGATTTACCATGCTATAACTTGATTTATAGGACAACTGGCTTGCAAATTGTATGAACAGAAGAGAAAGGCGGCAGCTGCTGTGAAAATTCAGAAGAATATGCGTAGATGGAAAGCCAGGAAAGCTTACATAAGTCTACGGTTATCAGTACTTGTCTTGCAAATGGGTTTTCGGGCAATGGCATCTCGTAATGAGTTCAGATTTAGAAGGAGAACTAAAGCAGCAATTATTATTCAGGTGAGTGTATTGCATTTAAATGCTGATTGATGTTCTTTATAATGTTGTTCTCAAAATTTTCCCTCTCGAGAATTGTTTGCAGGCCAAGTGGCGTGGTCACAGAGATAGATCATATTATAAGAAGTTGAAGAGGGCATCAATTGTTACCCAATGCAGATGGAGGGGAAGGATTGCAAGGAGAGATCTTAGAAAATTGAAAATGGTCTGTACTCATTTCTGTTTCCAAGTTGATTTGATGCTTGAAGCAAATGAAGGAATGATTTCTGTTGCTGCTTCAATTTCAAGAATTCAATTAGTAGATTTTTCCTATATTTTTAATTAGTTTATATCAATGCACTTTATCTGTTAAAAATATGTTACTGTACTATCAATTGCATGCTCTAAAAATTTGAACATGCAGTTGACATGTACATAAAGCAATGGCTCTCTCTAGTTGGAGGGAAGGTACTAGTTAGTCCAACTACTGACATTTATAATATCTGACACAATTAGAAAGAGGATCTACAGGCTACAATACCAATCGTACAAGAGGAAGTAGAAGATTAAGAAATCAAAGAGTGCAGTGAGCTTTGTCCTATAGAAGGAGATTGAACCTCTTTATTTACATCGATGAATAAAATCTTTTCCCTTACATTAAGTGACAACTGAAATATAACCAATCGAACAAGAGAGAATGCATGAAATAAAATAAAAGAATGTTGCGAATCTGTGTCGCGTAGAACGCTCTTTATTTATATCAATTAATGGATGAAATATTTTCCCTTTATTAAGGGATATCTGCATCCAATCATGTCTACTAGAATCTCCTCCTATATGTTACAATTGTTTATGAAGTAAAATTAGAAATGTGGTCCACAAAAATAATTTTTTCGGTAGTCCCTTCACATTGACCCTTAAATTGATTCTGGAGGATTAACCAGCATCAGTTAGAATAAGAAATTTATAATAATCTCAAGTCAGAGCCTTGGGAAAATATCAATAATTTGAAGATTAGCAGGCACATTACAAGAGTGATTGTTTTGTTGTTCTAGTTCATCTTTTTTTATTCAAGTAACAGTCAACTTAGATATGCTTAGTTCTTTCACAGCAGACAAAATTGGTAGCTATTTGAATAGCACTGCAGTTGACAGTAAAAAGAGAAGTCAATATAGATGGTGGAAAATGTAATTCAGTAAGAAGGCCGTGCAGCTACAATGTTTTTTTGACATGCAGATGATATCAATCGATATTCTGCCTCTGGAATTTGGAGAGTCAACTTTACACTTCTATGATACTAATGAAATACCCAAGAACATGTACCATCTAGTGAGGGGTCGTCGAGCATTAGGTCAACCAGACCGATCAGCAGGAACATATGTAAATAAATTGGGAGAAGATCCAGTTGGAAATTAGTCTTTATTTTGGGACTGCAAAGTGAAGATATTGAAATGGTAATGTCTGTTGGATTTGAGACAATATCCCAAGTACAAATGGCTGTCAGGGGCTGTAGTTCCTCATCCACAGCTTCATCAATCATTCTTGTATGATGGCCTGGAGAAAGGATCTACAGAGAGGAACTGAATCCAATTATGTAAATAAGGATAATTGGTCATGAGGAAGAGAAGGACGGTAGTGTAGGAAATATAAATGCTTTTGTGCTTAGTTTACTTAGTGGAGGGACTTTTTTGTAATTTCTCTAGTACGTAGGACTTCTACGTAATTATAGCAAATCTACAGGGGCTTATATTTAATGATAATTTGAATTTTGAAATAATATCAAGTATGGTTGTCAATCCCTAAGAGAATGACCATATACTTCATTCATCCCCATATTTTGACTAAGATGACCACGACGACTTTTGATTCCTTGCTCTTCAGATGGGCCAATTCTTCGGGTGGGGGTGGGGAAGAATGTCCAAATAGAGTCACTAGCAGTACAACCACAATATGATGACAATCAGTAGAGCGTAGACCCTTTATTGAAATAGAGCCTGCTCCAAAACCTTTGCAATGTCTCAATTGTTAATGATTCTGGATCCATTGGGCCAAATATTACATAAAGCCCAACTCATTTGCTTAGTCAAACTGTAATATGTTGTACAGATACAACATTCTATCTTAGGATATAGCTGACTAGACAATAACTAAATTGTAGCCTTAATCAAGGATTGTACATTAATATATATGGATATCAATCGATCCTTGTGAGATCATCCCATTGCAATTCAATTTGTCTACAGTGCTTGTTCCCTGACGTATCAGAGCACTATTAAAAGATAGAAGTTATAGCTCTTCAAGCGTTGATCGAAGGGAACTCCTTCAACTGGAAGAGCAACACAGATCGAAGAGATTGTTTTCTCATCACAGATCTGTCACAACAACACAGATCTGTGCCTGATCAAGATTGGCCCACCACCGATGATCCTGGATTCTTCTACAACTTTGAAGTTTTGATAGACAGGATTTATGTGTTTGGTGATTTTCTGGGGATTTTTCATCATCATCTGAGGTAGTTTTTTCCTCCTTCATCTGTCGACTTTGGGCATTTTTTCTCAAAACAGTTTAATCAAGACCGTCCAGATTTGTGGATTTATATCCAATACACTTCAAGTTTGGACTGTTGCTAGTATCTTGGATCACTCACAAACTGATATGTTCTGATCTGTGATTGGACTGATTAGTGGGGCCCACAGATAGATCCCGCCAGAAATTCAAGGCCGTCTGCTGTGTTTACATCACCTCCGTGTGCATTCTATTGCATCTGGGGCATTTTCTGTCCATTCTTAGGCCAATCTGGTTTGAAAACATATACTTTCTGTGCCTTACATATTGATTAGAAGATTTGTTGCTATGTGATTGGTTTTATTCATCATTCTGCTGGTTCATCTGACTATTTGTTACAAATGGAGAAATCTGAAATCAACTTAATCAAGTTTAATGGTAAAAATTATCCATCTTGGGCTTTTCAATTTGAACTTTACCTAGAGGGTAAAGAATTATAGGGCCATATCTCTGGGACTGATCCCAAACCAATAAAGGATGAGAAGAAAATTGTGTCCTGGAACAAAAAAAATGCTAAGGTCAAAACTTGGATTCTCGGGTCCATGGAACCACAATTTTTCATGAATTTGAAACCATACAAAACTGCCAAAGATATGTGGAACTATCTGAAAAAGGTGTATCATTAGGGGAATTCTGCACTCCAGTATCAGTTGGAATTTGAAATTGCAAAATAAATGCAAGGAACTTCCTCCATTCAAGACTATTATTCTGGTTTTCAGAATTTATGGACAGAATTAGATGAAATCAAATATGCAAATATCTCTGCACAGGCTCTTCCCGAATTGCAAAATATACTAGTGACTAGTCATCGGGATCAATTTCTCATGAAATTAAGGCCTTAGTATGAATCGGTCAGATCTAATCTCATGAGTAGGGTACCTTCTCCATCACTAGATAAGTGTCTAAATGAATTACTGCGAGAGGAACAAAGACAATTGACTCAGTCTGGTGTGCTCCAATAAGCCACTCATGGTGCAATTGATGTTGCCTATAGTGTACCCACTTAATCTCAATCATCGAACTCACCAGTTCATGCTGCTTATGCTCCCAAGCGAAAGCAACCAAGCAGGGATGTCAGTAAAGTGCAGTGCTACAAGTGTCAGAATTTCGGCCATTATGCAAATCAGTGCAAGCAGAGGATCTGCAATTATTGCAAAGCATCTGGACATTCGATCAATGAATGCCGCAAGCGTCCTCAGAACAGAAATCCAAAAGTTTACCAGGCTATCACTTCTACTTCTAGCACTATTGATTCATCTTCCATACCTTCTTCTGTCCCTGCTTCTGCTGCTCCAGTCACCGCTGACATGATCCAACAGATGATCCTCCAGGCTTTTTCCACTCTTGGTATATCTGGTAAAAATCACTGTCTCTCTCATTGGTTTTTTGATTCTGGTGCCTCCAATCATATGACGTCATCATCCCAGCACTTCTCCAAAATTAAACCATATGATGGAAAAATTCAGGTCCATGCTGCTAATGGTACAACAATACCAATTACCTCTGTTGGTGATATTTCTCATTCTTTACCCTTACATGATGTTTTTTGTTCACCTAATCTTTCTACCAATTTAATCTCTGTCGGTCAATCGGTTGATGGTAACTGTAATATTTCTTTTTCCTCTTCTGGTTGTGTGGTGCAGGATCAGGAGACGGGGAAGGTGATAGCAAAGGGGCCTAAGTGTGGGCGTTTGTTTCCTCTTCACATACCAACATCGAATCCAGATATATCTTTGTTTGCTTCAACAGTTTTCTCTAAGAATAATGTGCAGTTGTGGCACAATAGATTAGGCCATCCCAATTCCAAAGTATTGTTATCTTTGTTAAATTCTGGTCATATAAATAAAATGAAGTTTTTATCATCAGATGCTGCTCTTGATTGCACCACTTGTACACTAGGAAAGAGTAAAACTTTGTCTTTTCCATTACATGTTTCTTCTTCTACCAAATGTTTTGATTTAGTACATAGTGATGTTTGGGGTGTTGCACCAATTGTTTCTCATTCACAGTATAAGTATTTTGTGACTTTCATTGATGATTATAGTCGTTTTACATGGGTTTATTTTCTACATGCCAAATTTGAAGTCTTTGATGTGTTTAAAAAATTCTTGAATTCTGTTCAAAATCAATTTTCAACATGTATTAAGATTTTTCGTACAGACTCAGGGGGGGAATACGTGTCCGCGAAATTTCAAGAATTTTTACAAGACAAAGGGATTATATCCCAACGTACTTGTCCCTACACCCCCCAACAGAATGGTATTGCAGAACGGAAAAATCGTCATCTTCTAGACATGGTCAGGTGTTTGTTATTAGAATCCTCAGTTCCACCTAGATTTTGGCCAGAAGCATTAACCACTGCTACTCATATCATCAACCGTCTTCCTTCTCCAAAACTTCAAAACACATCTCCACATTTCCGTCTTTTCCAAACTGAACCACAATACACATATTTACACACTTTTGGTTGTGTTTGTTTTGTTCATCTTCCAACCCATGAACGTTCAAAGTTATCTGCACAATCTGCAAAATGTGCCTTTCTTGGTTATGCTTCCCAACAAAAAGGTTTTATTTGTTATGACACCACATCCAAGCGTATTCGGATTTCTAGAAATGTTTTTTTTAACACCATTACTTTTTTAGTCTTATCCTGATTCATCTCCAAAAATCACATTTTCTAAAGTACCATCCTTTGATGATGAATGCCTTCCTTCACCTCTGCGATATCATCCGGACAAGGTGTATGTTCGTCGACAAGGAACAAATGCCACTCCTTTGCCTCTTCTACAAGAACCAACCCCGGATCCTCCTCCAGCACCAAATTCACTTTAACTTACTATTCGTCATTCTTCTCGTATCTCTCGGCCTCCGGATCGATACGGTTTTTCTCATTCTTCATATTTAGCTACTTTATCATCTGTTTAAATTCCTAATTCTTATTCACAAGCAGCAAAGCAGGAATGCTGGAGACAGGCTATGGAAGAAGAACTTCATGCTCTAGGGCAGAACCAAACATGGGCCATGCCCAGCCTCAGTTAAACCTATCGGGAGTAAATGGGTTTACTCTATCAAAGTGAAGGCAGATGGTACTTTGCATAGATACAAGGCAAGGCTTGTAGCCCTTCGCAACAGACGGGAATATGGCATCGACTACGAAGAAACTTTTGCGACTGTAGCAAAGATGACCACAGTTCGCACCATCCTTGCCATAGCTGCATCCCAATCCTGGCCCCTTTTTCAATTTGATGTAAAAAACGCATTTCTTCATGGTTATCTTAAAGAGGAAGTTTACATGCGACTGCCTCAAGGTTTCCCCAAACCATCAAAAGGACAAGTTGCTCATTTGAAACGGTCTTTGTATGGGCTAAAACAAGCACCAAGAGCATGGTTTGACAAATTCAATGATGCGTTGCTCAAGCTGCAGTTTCAAAAGAGTCCTTATGATCCGTCATTATTTTTGCATCAGAAATCAACAGGAATCACCATTCTTCTAGTTTATGTGGATGATATCATAATCATGGGAACAGATACAACCATGATTCAAGATCTCCAATTTTCTCTTCATCAATCTTTTCAAATGAAGGATCTGGGACCTCTGACATATTTTTGGGGATTAGAAGTTCATCAAGCTGAGAAAGGGATGATTCTGCATCAACATAAGTATACTATGGATTTAATTGAATCAGCAGGCCTGTCAAATTCCACACCTGTGGATACTCCTCTTGAACTGAATCTTAAACTCCATAGTGATAGTGGTGATCCCCTTCCTAATCCGACATATTATCGACAGCTTGTCGGTAGTCTTATATATTTGACTACTACTCTGCCTGACATCAATTATGCAGTAAACTTGATGTGTCAATATATGACCAAGCCTCATCATCTCGACTTAGCAGCTGTTCGACGAATTATCCGTTATCTTCTTGGCACTTCTCACGGAGGCTTGTTTTTTCCTGTTAACTCTCCAATGACATTGACTGCCTATTTTGATGTTGATTGGGCAGGTTGCCCTGATACTCGTTGGTCCACAACGGGGTGGTGCATGTACTTAGGTGATGCCCTTATTTCCTGGAAAGTGAAAAAGCAAGACAGTTTCAAAATCATCAATTGAGGCAGAATATCGGGCCATGTCTGCCGCATGTTCATAAATTCTATGCTTCTTGGTCTCCTTGAGGAACTTGGCTTCTCACAAAAATCTCCCACACCCCTACATGCGGATAACACCAGTGCCATTCGGATTACATAAAATCCAGTGTTTCATGAAAGAACTAAACACATCGAAGTTGTTTGCCACTTTATCAAGGATGAATATCTACGCGATGTTATTTCTCTTCCTTTCATCTCCTCCAGTCTCCAAATTGCTAATATTTTTACAAAAGCACTTCCTCAACCACGTCATCAGTTCTTGACCGACAAATTGATGCTTGTTGACTCATCGACTTCAATTTGAGAGGGGGTGTTAATGATTCTAGATCTATTGGGCAAAATACAACATAAAGCCCGACTCATTTGCCTAGTTAAACTGTAATATATTGTACAGATACAACATTCTATCTTAGGATATAGCTGACTAGACAATAACTAAATTGTAGCCTTAATCAAGGATTGTACATTAATATATATGGATATCAATCAATCCTTGGGAGATCATCCCATTGCATTTCAATTTGTCTAGAGTGCTTGTTCCCTGACATCAATGACGACTTAGAGGCCTTGGAGGCCAAAGCTTCTTAAAGCCTTCCGCATGGCTTATGCACATATATCTATGTGAGGAAGTATCACCCTTTCACAATGGGTATTTCCAATTGGAGGTTGGTTACAGGCTTCTAAAATACCCTTCGCAATGGGTATTTCGAATTGGAGGTTGAAGGATTTTGAAAGCCTTCAACACAGCTGTAAAGTGAAAGGCTTTTGGAACTCTTTCATATTTCTCTCTAGAACTAAAGGGGAGGGTCCTGGAGACTCTAGATATTGAAAGCCTTAAGCACCTTTGGAGTTACCATACCCAAGAAACAACAAAAAATTGTGCATACCATGTCAGGTGAATAGAAATTGGATCTACAATAATAATTGAGTGAGAGAGAGAAAGCCGAAGAGACTGAAGAATGTGGTGACGTGTGCCCAAATATTAATGGATCAGGTTCACACCTTTCTACATGTATCAATGGATGAAAATTTTCTCTTATATGAAGGGATGATTGCAATCTAATCATATCTACTCAAATCTCTTAAGATATATTCACCTTTTACATAGTAAGATTACAAATGTGGTCCTTGGGACTTAGGAGCATCCGTTCACGTGTCCTTTCACATGATATGGAGTATGATGTCCAGATATGACATGAATACAACATGGGCATGCCATAGGCACGACAGGGACATGGATTTTACTCATAAAAAGTTAAGGATGGATACGATACGACACAATTGTTAATAACCGAAAACACCAAAAGCTCGAGTTGTTAGTGAACGGTATAACAATTTATATCAACACTCCCTCTCGAACGGGAAGCCGTTTGAATTCGAGACCAACAAACAGACAAAACATAACAGACTAGATAGACAGATGGAGGTAATATGCATCCTAGGGGTTTCGAACTCGTGACCTCTAGCCCTCTGATACCATGTTAATAACTAGTAACACCAAAAGCTCGAGCTTTTAGTGAACAACATAATAATTTATATCAACACCCCCTCCCCCCCGCCCCCTTCTGAACGGAATGTCGTTCAAATTTGAAACCCATCAGATAGATGGAGGTAACATGCCTCTCAGGGGTTTCAAACTTGTGATGTGAGGCTCTGATACCATGTTAATAACCTGGAAAACCAAAAGCTCGAGCTGTTAGTGATCGGTATAACAATTTATATCAACACCAATATGTTGCCCATTTTGAAGTATCCGTGCATCATATATATGGAGTTCACTCCAATAAGATGCAGATTTCATAAATGTGTTATTACTGAGTAATCTTGTTTTCGAATCTACATTTGCTGCCTCATATATTTGTATTTTGGTTGGGCATGTTTATGTTATCCAGACCCAAGGTATTAGACATGGAACCTGAGTAATTGTATACATTGACACTTAATTATAGATGTATAGTTGGTTATGTTTGTCACAAATTTAGCATGTAAAGCATGCTTTAAAATCACACATTCAATTTGATTATTTAGTTTATCTAGAATGCCAGAATACAATAAAAAGGAGAGCTGTTATCTGTAGTAGCTGTAAAAACTTGCATCTTCAATTCAGCCTGTATAGAATACATGAGACATCTTAAAAAATTACCTTCAGGAAGGGGGTATTTTTCTCATTATTCTGGAAATGGGGCTCATGACAAGCTGGTGCATTTTTGAGATATGTTATCTGTAGTAGCTGTAAAAACTTGTATCTTTAATTCAGCCTGTATAGAATGCATGAGACATCTTAAAAAACTACCTTCAGGAAGGGGTATTTTGCTCATTATTCTGGAAATGGAGCTCATGACAAGCTGGTGTATTTTTGATATGCAACAGTGTTGATGGTAGTTTCTATAAATTTATAAATTTCTTGCTCGAAGCTATTAGAAAGATGGGGGCACATCTTGCCTAAATGGCGTTGTGAGTTGAACAGAGTTTCACCGGGTCTTCAACTACAGATAATTATGACTGATGTGTTTTATCTTAATCTTTCCACATCATGGAATGTGTCAAACACTTAAATTGGGCCATTTTTTTTTTTTGAAAATTACATGTTGCGCCATTTTTCTCAAGATATTTTTCTATTGATCTCATCATCAACTTTAAATACATCTGACCCTCCCCAGACCCCGCAGTGGTGGGAGCCTTGTGCACTGGGCTGCCCTTTTTTTATTCATCATCAAGTTTAAATACATGTGTGACTTTTGCAGGCTGCAAGAGAAACCGGTGCACTTAAAGAAGCAAAGGACAAACTCGAAAAACAGGTGGAAGATCTCACATGGCGTTTGCAGTTGGAGAAACGCTTAAGGGTAATAATAATGTTTTATGAAGGATACACCCCCCCCCCCCCCCTGCCGTCTCCTCGTTTCTTTTGAAAAAAGAAAAAAGAAGGCCTATTTGAAAAAAAAAAAAAAAAAATCTCTATCCCATGACTGTTGTATTGGTTGCCAACTTAATCCTTCTACAAATGCACCAATTAGTGTACTGGAAATTGGTTGATATAGTATGTGACTTAACTGATTCTTTGTTCTTATTTTATTCTTTATTTTGACATGGTTGACATAGTTGAATGGTTATTTAGAGGAGTGAAATCAGACTAAGGACTTGTTTGGTATCTCTACTCTTTTTTGGATAGACCCATCAAAATAGAGCCATAAAAAAAAGAGGCTAGAATTAAAAGGAGTGTAAGGATCTTTTTAAATAGACTTTTTAAAATCAATGATTGAAAGTTTTTCATAAATTTCTTGAGATCCACAAGGTATCAAGGTTTACAACTTGACCACATAGTCATGTGCAGCCTCCCAAAGAGATCTAACGATTTGGATCTTGTGTTTGGGGCCCACAGAAACCAGAAAATACTATCTCGAGATTGGTGATCCTATGGCTCACTTTTTTTGCACATATCTCGGTTTGGATCTATGGCTCACTTTTTTTGCACATATCTCGAGATTGGTGATGATCCAATGGCTAAAACTTGGTCCCATAGCCGTGCTTATTCTTAGGAACAATTTCACGGTTTGGATCTTGATTTACTCTGGTAGATTTAAAAAAAAAAATTAAAAACGGGACTAGGCGTTGTGGACACCGTGTCCACTGTAGCTCCGCCTCTTTTTTTTTTTCCCTCTATTTTTGAACTGGGCAGAGAATGGGGCTGTGAGCCTCTAATTCTCTAAAGTGGGAAGAGGCTGGAAATCTCTGCCAAAAGCCTCTATTTTAAAAAACTCTGCCCGCTTTAGAGATTTAGAGAAGTAGAGGCTAAAAATAGAGATGCCAAACAGGGCCTAACATATTTCACAAATATACTTACATTTATAGTATATGCATGCAGACTGACTTGGAGGAAGCAAAGGTCACGAGATTATCAAACTACAAAACTCTTTGCAAGCCATGCAACCAAATTAGATGAGACAAATGAGTTGCTTGTAAATGAACGAGAGGCTGCAAGGAAAGCCATTGAAGAAGCACCTCCAGTTATCAAAGAAACACCAGTCATTGTCCAAGATACTGAAAAGATTGATTCCCTGACAGCGGAGGTGCAACAATTGAAGGTAATTGAACTAAAACCATTAAAGGTACCTTCAATGTCTGGGTGTTTATCATCATTTTTTAAGAATGCGTACTTTAGGAGTGAAGTCTCTCTGACATATTGCATCCTAAATCTTAGTAGCAACTTAGAGTCGATAACTCTGTAAGTTCTATCAATGTTTAATAGCCGTTACCTGTAATGGAAAACATTATTTGATGCCATAATTATGAGCAAGTCCTTTGTTATATTTACATTGTGAACAAATGATCTTAAAATACTCACCCACCATAAAATTATATCACATCATAGATTCTATGGATTGAAAAGTACCCTCTTTAGCTAGTCAACTAGCCCTCTCATTTGGTCCAACAGAGTATGTTTAAAACATACTAACCTTAGAAGTCAGCACCCTAATTTCCTTGATTCATTTTGCCAATTTCCATGAAAAGCATCAGGTGTAGATGATTATTGAATTTCGTAAACTGAATCACCTTGAACAATATCATCCATGACATGCAGTTCACATAGCTCACTACATTACAAAAGATGCAGGTATATATCAATGTTGCTTAATTGAACAAAGTAGCAGTTCTTTTTGGTTAAGCTGCGTGTATTTTTGGCCTTCTTTGATTATTTGTATTGACAATGTACCTTACAGAATTCATTGGAGTCAGAAACAAATAGAGCTAGTGACTTTGAAGGGAAATATGTTGAAGCACATCAAACCAGTGAAGAAACAAGAAAGAAATTGGAAGAAATGGAAGGAAACGGAAATCAACTTCAAGAGTCTTTAACCAGGTATCTATTATCCATATCTTTCTATTTGTTTCTCACTTTCTCTACTCCCTATCTTTGACTAGTTTAATTGTTATTCAGATTCAGACTATATAACTAAAGACAATTATACAAAGGGAGATGCATAAAAATTTGTGTAGTCCAGCAGTGTAACATATTTTATTTTACCACATTAACTTATCTATTAGAAATAATCGACACTAGTCTTAGTTGTAATCCTTCTAAATAAGGATTATATCCTATCTTTGTATTTTGATCTATGCAATCTTATCGAAAAGAAGTATACATAGTGAGGGGTTTGCTACATTGGGAGATACCCAAAATTCTCCACCTCCATTATTCGTTATTTTCATTTGATCCATGCTTAGAGATTTCCCTGAATCTCTTATGGTATTCAATCTCTGTAATTTTCTTCATGTTGGCCCTCTTACCTAAATATAAACTATTAGTAGGGTTTACTATCACTATTTATGGTATAGATTCATTGTATGAGGGCTTTTACGACTTAAAGAGGTTGTATAAGTCTCTTTGTGAAAGCCTAAATATTTTTTTGGGAAATACCTTGAGTTATCCAAGTTGGATAACTTGAGTTAGAGAAATCAAGGGTTTTTACTAAAGAGGCTAGAAAAAACTCTACAATAGAAACAAAAAGAAATAGAGAGAATGAAGAAGGATGGAAGGAAACAAATGGTATAATTGTTGTCCCGAGGATTAGAGAACCACTCCTATTTATAATTTATTCATTACACAAAATTGAAAGTCCTTGTGGGAGTCCAAGATCCTAACCCTAAAGGGGGGGGGTGAATAGGGTGAGCTACTAATAGTGACTAACTATGACCAATTTTAATTTTCTATAAACTAACTAGTCACTAGTGATGATAACAAGCACAATGCGGAAGCTAAATACATACAATCATCACAAGAGCATGCACCACAACACAATATTTATAGTGGTTCGGCCAACGTGCCTACATCCACTACCGGCTTGTGCTCTCACACCCCACCGGATTTCCACTAATATGCTTTTCCAATAGGCTAAGCAATAACCTCTACAAGATGCTTTCCAAGGCTTAGCAATAACCTCTACAATGTATGCTTTCCAAGGCTTAGCAATAACCTTACAATGATGTTTTTCTAGGCTAAACAACAACCTATCAATATGCTTTTAATGGCTAAGCAATAACCTTACAAAGAAATGATTTCTCAAAGAAAGTGTCTTCCAAAGAACACTCTAAGAGATTACAATTAAAGCACAATTACAATGCCTCTTTAATAGGCTAATTTGAAAGAGAAAACTAAACTCACACAACACACTAATGAGTGCAAAGATGTATGCTAATGAGGTGTGTGTGTGACAACTTCAATCAAGTTTAAAAAGTAAAGTCCAATGAATATATGCTCAAAGCAATTCAAAGATTAAAGCACATAGAAAGAATTGATTGAAGTTTAAATGCAAATCACATGAACAAATACTAACTTGTTGATGATTTAAAAAATAAAGGCTCACAAGTTGTATGAAATTAATTTGGCTTAAACATGTGATGCATTTGTAGTGTTGTTTTCAAAAACAAGATTTAACAAAGGTTTTAAAAAGATTGAAAACAACAATGATGATTCAAACAAGTTAAATTAACATGTTATAAAGAAATCAAAGTTTTAAACATAACATGTTTAACAAAGTTTAAAACTAAACTAAGTTTGAGTCAAAGAAAAGAATTCATTACAACTTAATATCAAAGATTGAATGGAAGTAATGAATTCATTTCATCATAGTTATCATGCTAAAAACATTTACCAAAGATTTAAAACCAAGCATGAACCATATGATTAAATTAAGCAAAGCTTACTTGGAGATTTAACTTCATTAATCCAAGCTTTAGCTTTCCTTAATGACCATTAGCCTTCCTTAGCTTGATCCCCTTTCTTTTGCTTCAAAATGCCTCAAGAAGGGCTTCAAAAATCATCAACAAAAGCTAAGGAATGAACTTACTTTTATAGAAAAAGTGTTCAAACGGCTAGGTGTCGGTCGACCGACACCTCAACGGTTACTGAGCAACGGTCATTTTTTCGAACGTTTCCTGACCGTTACACATCTATCGGTTGACCCTCATTTGTCGGTTGACCGACAAGGAACCGACAGATGAACCGACAGCACAAAAGATGTTGAAAATGTAGCTGTCTGTTTTTGGAACCGATGGAGCCTCTTGGTTGGCCTCGGTTCCACTGTCGGTTGACCGACTGCTTGACGTCAGTTGACCGACAGCCTTAGACAAAAATCCCAACTTTTCATATTTCAAAGTGTTTTCTTGTGGGGATTTTTGGGCCATTAAACCAAGCTTGGAAACATGATTTTAAATCACTTAAGTGCATTTAAAATCATGAAACATTAAAAGCCAAATATAATTTGAAACTTTAAAACATAGGCTAGCTTGATTTATAAATTCTTTTCAAAAACAAATGCATCCAAGATTTAAATCCAAAACATGCACAAACTAAGATTTACAATATTTAAAAACAATGCATGTATAAATTGAGATTTCAAGATTTCTAAAATCAATGCATGTGTGAAAATTCATGAGATGCTTAAATGATAATGCATCCATCAAATTGCAATACACAAAATTCCCTAACAAAAATTAAAAAAAAAAAAAAAAAAACACAGATTTTGAAAGGGCTTTTTCTTTTTTTTTTTTTTTTTGCTGGAAGGAAAAATTATATTAAGAAAAGGGTGTTTTCGGGGGTGGGGGGACAGACCAAAGAGCCCAAAAAGAAAATAGGGGTCCAGAATAGAGAGGACCAAAAGAGAAACCTAAAGCAATAGACCACAATAAAACAGGGCTACATACTGTTGGGAGAGCTCAAATTAAAAAAAAAAAGAAAAGAATCTGAAGCTAAACTAGAGAAAGGAGAAGGCATCTTTGAGAGAGAGAGAGAGAGAGAGAGAGAGAGAGAGAGAGAGAGAGAGAGAGAGAGAGAAGAATCAGACTGCATAAGAGAAAAAACAGCTTCAAGAGAAGGCTTTCAGTCGTTGAAAATTGCCAAGTTTCTGGTCTTCCATATGCTGAAGATGACGACGATGAAGATGGCACCCAGCCCCATCTTTTCCTTTATTGGAAGAGAAGGCTGAAAAGAGATTCCAAAGAGAGGCTGCAGATTAACAGTGGGCAGCTGAAATGTTTAATTTAGACAAGACCCAATCCCAAACAGCAGTTACAAAATTGCAATTGAAGAAAAAAAATTATGCAGTTTCTTGATGAGAAGTGAGAACCACAGAGCGGGCAAACCAAAGCCAAGTGGACTCCAAGCAATTGCACCCAATCCAAGCAATTGCACCCAATCACTGGTGGGAAGTTTGTTCTGGAACAATCTCCAAGTAAGAAGCAGAGGGATTAAGAAGGGTTTTCCAAGCAAACTTAGACCAGTTTCTTGGAGAGCTCTGATGCAAACTGAATCCCAAGCCATCTTCAAAGGAAGCATAGGAGAATTAGAGCTGGACCAGAGCAAGACATCATGCTCCAAGGAAAGAGCAGAGTTTTCTCTGATGGATTGAAGCACAGTGGCAGCTGGAGTGGCAAAAACTGGGGATGGGCCAATGAAGATTGATTGAAAGATCAGAAGCCGTGTTGGACCAGGAGAAAGTGAGATGAGGAAACTGCTGGGCTATAGAAAATCTACCATTCCATTTATCAAACCAAAGGCTAACTGACTTCCCATCACCCAATTAACAGAGACTTTTGAGAAAAAATAAGTCAGCAAGCTTCTTTAACCTCTTCCAATGCAAGAGCCTGACTGACTAGAGGCTGGGAGCCAAGGAGAAAAGCCTTTGATATACTTCCCTTTAAATCAAAGAGCCCACAGACACAAGGAAGAAGAGGGGATAGCTGTCCACCCAAGCTTCAAAACATAAGCTTCATTAGATCTTCATTATTGCGCAAACCCAGGCCACCTTCTTGCTTAGGAAGACAAATGATTTTCCAACTGACTGGAATTCGTCAGGTTGAGACTATACCACCAGACCACAAAAAACTCCTCATCCATTTCTTCAAAATGTTACAAATACAAGAAGGAATTGGAAGAACCAACAGCATACGTAAAGGGAGACTTTGAAGAAAATGCTTTAGAGATATCTAATTTGAGGCAGACCCCTTTGCCTTGACTGCCACATTTTAACTTGAGAGAGCTCATGATCCAAGGCTACATGATCTTGAATTTGTCTTTCATGAATTTTTTTATCTTTTGATGGAGGCCACTTGATGTAGGGATACTAAATGAGGAAGAATAATTGCCATCCTTGTTGCCAAAATTTTTGAAATCACTTAATAAATAAAATTGAGAAGACTTATTGGCCGATAGTCACTAAAAGAAGCAGCAGCAGACTTTGGGACGAGGGTGATGAAAAAAGAATTTGAGGCCTTGAGAAGTCTTTTGGAGAAGAAGTTCCTGCCTGCAGCAATCACTGAATCACCAACAGTATCCCAACAGCTGTAGAAAAAGGTGCCCGAGAAGCCATCAGAGCCAAGTGAACTACAGCGCTTTGTCCCAAACACTGCTGAACGAATTTCAACAGGGTCAGGAATAGCAGTCAGCTGGATATTTTGGAGAGCTGACACTTGAGATCTGAAGATCTGAAACAGATTTGGATCCATTACAAAAGAAGCTCTCTGTTAGGAATTGGAAGAACTCAATCACTGCTTTCTTGATCTTTGAAAAATCTTCCAAGGATTCGCCTTTAAAACTGATTTTATCAAAGCGATTTTTGGTGCTCCCGATCTTCGCTGCCAGGTGAAGAAATTTGGTATTTCGATCCCCATCATTTAGCCACTTGATCCTTGACTTTTGCTTCCAGTTCACTTCTTCAGCCTGCAAAAGGTTTTGGAGGCTGCATTTAGCTTCATAGACCTCTTCTTGAATTGAGATTGAAGGATTGTTGTCCAACAAGGATTGAAGAAGGATAGCAGATTCAGCTGCAAGGATGTTTGGGTGTAAATATCCAAAAAATTCTTTATTCCATATCGTCAACTTCTGCTTCAGCATTTTTAACTTATGATTGAGGGCAAACTGCTGGCTGCCAGCAATCTGGAGGTCCCAAACAGGCTTAACTAGTGGCTTAAAAGAAGGATGGCTTACCCACATTTCTTCAAGGCATATTTTAACCTCAATGAGTGACTAAATGAAGTGAAACAGAGTTCATACTGTCAAACACAACTCGTCTAAGGCCCACTTGTGTGGCTGACTAAGATTTGGGCCCAAAATTGAACTTATCTTTTAGATATGATTTGGTCAAAACACATGTGTATAGTTTCCTAGTATAGGATATTCTTTTGTTATATTTAGACAGTGTATAATTGTAAACAAAAAAGATACACATGTGGAGCCTTGATTAAGGCATTGGAATTCTATTTAATGAGAGGGTCTATCTCCAGAGGGTACGCCAAATTCAATTGAAATTTCAGAAATCTTGTTTTAATGATACATACACTTTCATCTCATCCTAAGCCTGGTCCCCGTGAAATGTAGTGAAATGTCTGAATTGACTAGCTAGGGAAGATATGATGGGCACAGAACGCACTGTGAAAAATCCGACAAAGTACCATAAGGAGGATACTATGGTAGAAGAATCTAAAGAACTCATACACTTTCATCTCATCCTACGCCTGGTCCCAGTGAAATGTCTGAATTGACTAGCTAAGGAAGATAAGATGGTCATAGAACGCACTGTGAAAAATCCCGGCGAAGTACCATAGGGACGGTACTATGGTAGAAGAATCTAAAGAACACCCATAGACATTATCTTTTAAGATTAATGACATTTCATTAAATAAAAAAAAATTATGTACAAAGTAGAGCACCCAATCGAGGAGGTGAAAGGGCTAACAGGCCATGACAATATGAGCCAACAAAATCTAAGAAACTAAACCATTTGTAATAACAACTTTTCCTATTCACCCTAGCTTTAGCTGAGCTTTCAGGAATTTCATAATGAGCTAAATGAAAAAGAACTATGGGGATGAATTGTCCGAGGAAGAGCCATTCATACAGCTTGAGATGGTAGATTTAATCATATAAGGTACAGAGAGACAATCTTACAGAGTTACAGTCATTTCTATGATAGAAGATCCTGATCCACTCATAAAAGAACAAAAACTGCTTACAGAGAAGTTTGTAAAAAGGAAACTTATGGAAGAAGGTAAATAATTACTCAGAGAATCATGGTGTTCAGATGGACAAGTTCAATTAGACAATCGAGCCTTTCAGAAAGATGGAACAGAAGACTTCCGTCAGATTAAAAGATCCATGAGAAAGATCTGAGCACTGAGGTCCAATCAACAATCTAAGGCGTCATTTTGGCCATTGGTTCATCTATGAAGATTGAAGTGGAAACCAAAAGAAGAATCAACTGTTAGATGGAGACCATGTACTGATCCAACAATGAATTTTAGTTGTTAGGAAAATTCAACCTATCATTATTCCAGTATTCTAACAATATGAGAGAACCAGACATCCACTCACATTCTACATACATAGAGACAAGGCCCAGAGCTCAAGGCCCATATTTCTGCTGTAGTCTAGAGATGAGATAGATCTTACTCCTGTACTCTAAATAGGATAGAGATGTAGTTTCCTTATTCATCTTTCCCTCTTTGTAAACCACTCATATCAAGGATACCAGCTGTGTGTGAACAACTTAATCTTAAAAATTTTGCTGCTTAAGAGTATTTGTGTGATTGGGTGTGTGGAGTCTGGATGATTTGAGCATATCCATCAGCTAGACAGAGGCTTGTGCTACATTGGTGATTAGATCTCCTCTTTTCTTTCTCTTCTTTGTGTGATCTTGGAGTAGTAGAGGTGCTGTATCCTGCATGCTACCCCTTTTACTTGATTGGGGCATGCATCACCTTATGAGTATGAATCAATTTCACAGTGTCTGGAGTCTAAATTCTATTGATACATCTTAAATTGTTTTTTGGTAAATGCGTTAAAATATTTTTGTTTTAATGTCATTCTTTTATTTCCTTTGTCTCTTTAGTATCTGATTTATTTGTACCCTATATATATAAACATTTCAATATAAGGTTTGTCAGGTTTGTTGCGAACTGACAATTCCATTTCAAGTCCTTTTTTTTTAATTAATATTTTGGACTCTTGAACCTTGTATTGAGTCACCATGATTCCTCATCTGCATAAATATTTGGTGCCACCCCTCTACCTTGCATTATGTTTTTGTTAATGGTATATTTATTCTTCTTTAACCAGGCTTGAAGAGAAGCTTTCTAACTTAGAATCAGAAAATAAAGTTCTTCGTCAACAAGCTGTTTCCATTGCACCCAATAATAAATACGCATCAGGACGCACTAAATCTACTGTTCAGGTGACTCGAGCAGATGATTTTCTGAAAATAACTGGTCAATTCTTTCCATGTTACATGTTCTTATGTGGTGTATTTCCATCTGTTAATTAACAGAAGATTTCTGAAGCTGGTCCTACTTTGAACGTTGATGTAAAAACAACAACCGTAAGCTGTCTTATACCTCAGTGATAGATATTTTATTTCATTTGTCAAGCATACTTTCATGTTTGTAATTTTTCATCTGTGTAAATGTCATAGGATCAACAAAGTGCTGTATCTACACCAAGGGATCCCTCTGAAATCGAGGAGAAACCACAGAAATCACTCAATGAGAAACAACAGGTTGATGTTTCCTTATGAAATATTCATCTTCAGTTATTCCATCCTGTTCCCAATACAACATTCTTCACAAACTGTAACTTGGACATAGATACATGTTGTCTATTTTGAATACATATCCAAGAGTGGTATCAAGCCTGATAAAATGTAAATATTAGATAACTTCATTTGATTATTTAATCTAAACATTTTTGATGTAAAAACATTTATCAGGAAAAAAGAAAGCAGATTAAAGAGTTGGTGGTATATGCTTTGCAGTAAATATTCTTTCATGTTAAGGAAATGTGGCCTGAAGTATTAGACATATGTTTTCGCCCACATGATGGAAAACCTAGATGGCTAGAAGTGCCCTTTGTTAGTTAGGCTTCAAATTATTGAAAATGTTGCTGTTTTGAACGGAATTTTTGGTTGTTTGCATTTACAGGAGAATCAAGACTTGTTGATCAGGTGTATTGCTCAACATTTAGGGTTCTCAGGGAGCAGACCTGTTGCTGCCTGTATTATCTATAAGTGCCTTCTCCAGTGGAGATCTTTTGAAGTTGAACGTACTAGTGTTTTTGATCGGATAATTCAGACAATAGGACATGCAATCGAGGTTTGATATGTGATCTTTTACACTGTGGTCTCTTGGTAATCTTAAAGATAAGATACCCTTCTAACCTTCATCTCTATGCATTGAAGACCCAAGAGAACAATGATGTGTTGTCCTACTGGCTGTCCAATGCGTCCACACTGTTGCTGCTTCTCCAGCGTACACTAAAAGCAAGTGGTGCAGCTGGCTTGGCTCCACAACGCCGTCGATCATCATCAGCTTCTCTATTTGGGAGGATGACTCAAGTATGAGTCAGTTTGTTTATTTCTATTATTATAAATGGAGAAATTATAGGGTCTGGATATATTAGGAGATGTTGTGTAATGATGTGCCATTGAAAAATAGATGCTTACTAAGGAAAGAAAATAAAGAAGCAGCGTGCCATTGAAAAATAGATGCTTACTAAGAAAATAAAATAAAGCAGCAGTCCATAGTTACCATACAAGGGAGAAAGATCGGATACCTAGAATCCTTCTGTCTTTTATGTTATCTTCCATCCATTGGTCCCATTAGATGAATAGACTTGATCAACAAACTGTGGGTCTCCACTTGTATGGAATGAAGTCTTCAGGACGTACACTATGCACATCCGAATGCATGAGAACCCTATAATTCAACAAGCTAATAAGTAGGGGTGGCAATGATACTATTTACCCAGACCACACCCATTAAAATAAGGTATGGATACCTAATCTGGACCTATTTAATTTTGAGGTCCATGTTCAGGTGTACTGTATTTAACCTGGAAATATTTGGGTATGTGTCATGTAGTTCCAGACACATGGACCTGGACCAAGACCCTGAATAGAGTTGTATATTGTATATACATAAATATTATGATTATGTTATACTTCATGTTCTCTCTCCCTCGTGATTCCCAACTTGGACCTGAACCAGGACCAAGACCCAGACCCCACCTCAACCCCCAGTGACTTCATTGGGTCTGGTTAAGGGTTTTATGATTGGGACCCACCTTGAAACCAGACCAATGATGCTTTTTTTTAGGGCTGTGGATGTGGCTGGACCTGACCTATACCCACCTTGTTGCCATCCTTGTTGGTTATATAGCATACACATTTGAGTTTAGTCACAGACTCTGCTTGCTTGATATTTGTAAGTTCTCTTTTATTGAGTTTTATGCTTTTACAGAATAAGTTGTTTCATGATTACACTTGTTCATTTTGGCTCTCACTTGTTTAGAGTTTCCGTGGAGCTCCTCAAGGTGCTGACCTTTCCTTTACACATGGTGGTTTGAGTGGGGGAATAGATACCTTGCGCCAAGTTGAAGCCAAATACCCAGCTTTACTGTTTAAACAGCAACTTACAGCCTATGTAGAAAAGATCTATGGAATGATCCGGGATAATCTAAAGAAAGAAATTTCTCCCTTGCTTGGATTGTGTATACAGGTATTTAATTCAGTTAGATTCTCAATTTGTTGGCAAAGGTTATGATTATTAGTTGATGAGTAAGCAACAACAGGGCCCTGAAACCAAAATGACATGTCTGGTTTAAATATCCTAAGAATAGGATTAGCAGGTATCATATCATTAATCAAATTTAGAAAGGTAATATTTTGAATGGTTTAATGGTCATAATGGCTTCAGTATGATATTCATCTTAGTTCATGTAGATGTACTTTTGTTTTCTGCACAACATTTGAAATGGATGAAACACATCTATGAAATTTATGTGTGCGCCGTTAGATTTCAATTAAAACTGAGCAAAGCTTCAGAATTATTGTTTCCATGGTAGTATTAGCTTTTGGGTGTGTCTAAACTATGAAGATTACAATATTTTCTTATTATGGTTGGCAGTATACTGCTTTCAGTCTCTTCTCTCTTACTGAACCATGAACTGGTTCCCGTGTTGTATGGACCATGTAGGCACCAAGAACCTCCAGAGCAAGTTTGGTTAAAGGTCTCCGCGTTGTAACTACTCAAGCTCAGCAAGCATTGATTGGTCATTGGCAAGGGATCGTGAATAGTCTTGGAATTTGCTTCAACACACTGAAATCTAATCATGTCAGTGGGTCTCCCTGGATCTGTCTGTTTTTTTTTTTTTTTTTGCTCTTTCCCTATTTATTAATGGGTTAAGGTCCAGTTTTAACTCCCCGACTTTGTGTCTGACTCCCTTCAGCTATAAATGGCTCTGCTTCTATGAATTAGCAAGTTGTCATGTCTTGTAACCTAGGAGTCCAACTGCAACACTATTTAACAGCTCGGAGTTTTTATTTTTCTCATATCCTAAGTCTTTTCTCCATATGCTCGATTCAGGTTCCCCCGTTCTTAGTTCGCAAGATTTTTACACAGATATTTTCCTTCATCAATGTACAGCTATTCAACAGGTATAGGGATGGCCTTGTAGTTTGTATTGCATTGTTTATGAGAATCTGTTTTGATCATCCTTGTTTTCTTTTTCCAGCCTTCTGTTAAGGCGAGAGTGTTGCTCATTCAGTAATGGTGAATATGTTAAAGCAGGCTTAGCTGAACTAGAGCTTTGGTGCTGTAATGCAACAGAAAAGGTAATTTGTTTTCATTGGCATACCATTTTTCTTATTTTTCCAGTATCCTGAAATGAAGGAATGCAGTATGCAGGTTCAGCATGGGATGAGCTGAAGCATATCAGGCAGGCTATTGGATTCCTGGTAACTTATTTTCATCCATAACACTTAATTAAATTTCTAATCTGATGAAAAGAAGCGTCTTTCTATTTCAAACATAATAGAAAGTTTTTAAACTCTGTCAAAATGACTACCTTTTTTTGGAGAATGAGTCATCACCATGATTCATGTTTGTTTTTGGAGGAACACCTGTGTCTGTCCTTTATTTTGGTCAGAATCAAACAAATCATAAAGATTTCATCACATGCTTAAATCGCTCTTTGAAATTGATTTTTGAAGCGTTACTTAGTATCATTTTCGTTATTTGCTGTAACCAAATTCCATCTAATCGGGATTGGCTGAGTACTACTTCTCTCAAAAGCATACTTGAAATTTGGTTTTGTGAGTTCTTTTTCTAAGGCCAACTGTCTGTCTGAAGCCAACCTTCTCTTTTTGGGCTTGGAACCTTCTCACAACACTTGGCTAAGTATTAACCTTGGTGGGTTAATTGAACACTTCATTAAAAATGAGGAATAGGAAGGTCCACATCTAATGCAATGATCACTCTATGTTGCTCAAAGAAAGGAACATCAAAGGTGAGGCTACCATCTATCTATCAACTATAGATGGACAGTTGCCAAAAAGGTCTCCACAATATGACAATCTAAACCCTTTAATAGAATAGAAGACTAATGGGTGACTAGGGTCTCTGCTGACCTAATTACCAAGATTCCGAATTTTCTTGATATATTTATTATCTGGTTCAGGTCATACATCAAAAGCCCAAGAAGACATTAGATGAAATAAGCCATGATCTGTGCCCTGTAAGTGATGCTTTTAGCTGTGACTCTGAAGAGCTTCATTTTGTGCTGAATTTATTAATCAATTTTAGTGCACTCTCAGGTGCTCAGTATACAACAGCTTTACCGGATCAGTACGATGTACTGGGATGACAAGTACGGGACACATAGTGTTTCGGCAGAAGTAAGTCATTTTGCATTCCATTAATCAAAATGGATTAGATCATCATCAATGTCAGTCTGTCATGATGTTCATTATTTCTATCCTTGAATCCTTGGTATCTGATCATGCTTCGGCATCAAACAGGTTATATCAAGCATGAGGGTATTGATGACTGAAGATTCAAACAATGCAGTCAGTAATTCTTTCTTATTGGATGACGACTCAAGGTAAAAAAAATAAAATCACTAAGCTAAATTTGCTAGCTGACTTACTTTTAGTTTCTTACTTTTAGTTTCAGTGACTCTTTTACATCCACATGACACATGCATGAAATTTGAGCTAAGCATCCAGCTAGCTTTATCTCCTATGGGCCATATAATATAGTCACATTCATCAGTGATCAGACAATTCTAATTATTCAACTGAATAACTTGGGGAAAGCTAGAAGTACTCACTTAAATTTTCTTGTGATGCAGCATACCATTTTCAGTAGATGATATATCGAAGTCAATGGAAAAGATTGACATTGTTGATGTTGATCCGCCACCACTAATTCGTGAGAACTCGGGCTTTGTGTTCTTATTGCCACGTTCTGAATGAACAACTTCACACATAAATCTCAAGTGGGTTATATGTCTCTTAGTCATATTTGCTTTCCCATTCAGTTTTTGATGACCTTAACAGGTCTTTCTTCTTTACCTTGGAATCTAGGCCTCTGTTCAAGCTTCCCCTTGTGGTGTCTTACCCAATGCTTCAATAACGAAATCCACCAAAAGATGACATTTCTGGACTTACTTCTTTCTCGCCCTTCCTCTATACAATGTGATGTCTTGATGGGATTTTCAAGTTCAAGATATTTCCCCATAGATCTAAACCAAAGCAAGTGCCAATTTCTTTTTTCCTTTTTGGTTCCTGTAGTGTATCTTAAATTTAGATGTAAGAGTACATCATCAATCAGGTGGTTGGATTATGTTTTTGATAGCTTTGTAATACATTTTCTCCCATTTAATTGAATATAGATTCCAAAGGGAATACATTCAAAATGTTGTTTTTTCCAGCATAAATCACACTGACTCTTGAAGTCTGAAACCTTAAGCCAAAAGCTTTCATGTTTGATCTAAGCTTGATTTAGGAGAGCTTTTGTTAAATACAAATATGGCACCCATTGGTGGCAAGTTCACACTGTCCAATATTCAGTGGTCATATCAGTTGGACGGCCCTGATTGATTGGCAGGGACTCCAGTCTTAGTGGGTATGATGCCATTTTCCAAATGGTCATGAAACACAATTTGATTTAACACTTCTTTTTCCCCTTTCTGGGCATTGCAGGCTGCTAGACAAAACGGCTACAATTGTCTTATCTTCTTGTGCACTGTCAGATTATCATCATTTGAAATTGTGATTTCATAATACATTAAACTACCGGATTCAAATCACATGTGGAAGCCCACTTCTATTGAATTAGAATTTAGCCATGGACTAATAAATAGGGGCACTGTGATTTTGAGCATTTGAACTTCAGGAATGGGCCCCACTTGATGGTTTATAGGATTGGCCTTGCAGTTGGGCCGCAAACGGGTTGGCTCCGGGCTCAAACCATGGCGGCATCAACTTAAAGAAACGGATCCAAGTCCGGATTCAGATCCCAAACAGGATGTGGAGTGAACTTGTAAAAATTGGATCAAAGGACTTAAAAATAAATCTTTAAAAACACTACTGGAGCTATGAAATGGTATATGATTTCTAAGTAGGCTCAGATATCAATATGAATCAAGCCATGTAGGCCCGTAAAACATATATGTTTTTAATATGTGGATGTAATCTTGCTCAGGATTCAAATGTTCAGGTTTCTATATGCATGGATCCATATCAAGATTCGGATGTGGCGTTCAACCAGATCGAAAAATAAACTTGATACGGACTCACCGTTAGCCCGGCCCATTTGTGAGTGTCCAAAATGTCAACCTGAAGCTCAACCTAAACCTGAAAATAAAAAGGTCAAGCTGAAACCTTAATCATTGGGAAAGTTTGAGCTAGGCAATGGAGAAATTGCTGCCCTAAATCGTGCTGAGTATTGTGGTATTTATATTCTCAAATCCAAACTCAACTCATCTATTAATCAGGTTGAAAAGGTGAACCTAGCTAACTCAACCTGAAAGTTATAATAGTCAACCTAAACACTTAATTGACAAGGCGAATAACCCAACCCATTTGTAAGTTAGGGCCAACTCCAAGCAGAATCCAACCAAAAATAAAGAAGTTCAACTCAAACCCTGTATTAGGGGCCTATGTTCGGGTCGGGCTGATGGGTCAGGTTACGAATTGCCGCCCCTACCGGCCTTTTTCCAAAATGATCCAAAAAGGGTTTCTTATGGGCCCAAAATTTCATGAGACCAGATGCCACCATATGTGTGGAATGTTAGATTATTGTGTGATCATCTGGCAGTGGGAACAACTCATTTTGGAATGAAATGTGGCCCACAAACAATACACCATAGAGAACCCGGAATTTGAGCGGTTTGAATGTGGTATGGTAGGCCCACCTGGGTAACTGCAGAGAACTCTGCATAAGAATCCATTCAGGTGATCCCTAGGCCCACAACCGTTCAAGTTTTGGTCACTTATATCTAAATAAACAATCTTTACAAGAATTACTCTTAAAGACATTGTTTTGGATCCCAGATTCATAGAATTTTCATGGTAAATCACCATCTGAATAGTTTCTAGACTTTAGTAGAATGGTAAAATTACCATCAGTATTCTCTGAATGCAGAAGAATGAGCGATTCAATTATTTCAATAATAATTGAAGTTTTTACTTTTATACATTAATTTCAAGACCTTAGATCAGCGCTAAATTCTAAAGCCCTTTAAAAAGGTCAGTAGGTTCAAAAACTCTCACCTACAATATTTTAAAAGCAGCATGGAGCTTTGAAAGCTGTAGAGGATCAGGATCCATGCTGGTCACCCATAAAGTTACTTCTTCTGTGAGCTGTCAATCAAATCTAAATGACTCTCTATCTCTTCTTTGAATAGAATTCAGCAGCAGCCATGAATGTCAACAACTAGGCTTCTTTTCCATGGAAAAATATGTTATCCTTTTTGTGTACGTGGTTTGTTTTAGATCAAGGATTGACACCCATTTTATTTTATTCGTTGGTATTTGGATTTTATGTGATATTTTTGTTGCATGTATTTGGAAATTGGAATGCTTAGGAATTGGAATGAAATGGGTTTGGGACTTTAGAAGAGAATTTTGAAATGCATTGATATGGGATTTTACAAATGTTCCTGTTCTTCAATGTAAATGCACTGTGATGTTTTTACGTAGTGGAAACATTCAATCAAAATACAGCTTAACAGGTGATCCTCTGCGAATCTTCATTGTTGGATTTGGTTGATCTAAACATTGGAATATTTTTTTTCATTAAAGTATTTTTTGTGCAAAACATATTCCGCATAGGACCCATTTGTTTGCATGCAAAGGCACCCGAAAAAATGTATTCATAATAGTGGGTTAAAATTAAAGAAAGGGCGGGGAAGATTCATAAATAACCATCAAATAATCTCCCCTTTGGAAATGAATCAAGGAGAGATGCAAAATGGATATCAAGCCCTCACCTCTTTGACATTCCTTCAATGGAACCCATCTTACCATGAATTCCTAGGAATTCAACCATGCAAACAAACGGGGGCCCTAAGAAAATTACTAAAAGTACATGAACCCAAAAAAATTAATGTAAAATACTAACTCATGAAAGCAGTTATCAAATGTACTGGAAAGAGCTTGATTCTAATAAAATCTAAGAAATTTACAAGCAGATGAAACGAGACATGAAAATAGAGATTAATAACTTCAAACCTGTATAAGATATTTACTGAAATGAAAAATGTGCTTAAACAAAAAACTAAACCAGAAAGCTTAGCTCAATTTGGGAAACCAGAAGTGTTCATGAAGATGAACTCAGTTGCCCCATTTGTTGATTCAAATTCTTTTCCTCTTTATGCATGCCTGTATTGATTTCTTTGGTCTTTGAGAGTGCAACTGTAGAACTATATATGTACGGAGTCTAAGAGTAAGAGAAATGGAAAGTGTACGCTCATATCTGGAAGGTTAGAAGTACTTGGGGGTTTAGCCATGGTGGAGTTAGCCTCAAACCATCTTCTTCCTCCAAGACTATAGATCTAGAATGAGAAAAAGGAGATTACTTATAAGTAGAGCTATGGATGAGCTAATTCTCTACAAGGCAAGATAATTAGATGAAAATTGGCTCCTTGCAAGGGAGAAGTGGTGGCTACATATAGAATAGGAAAATTAATTTAAAAAATTATTATGTAAACATTGATTAACTAGGTTCTTAATGAAGGGAAAAAAAGCCTAGAAGTTATCCTGGTTAGTTGACAAGGAAATATATATCTATGAAAATGTGTGGGGAGATTTTCAGAACTCCAGGATTACGCTAATCACAGCCATCAGATGAGACTAAGCACTCTCACGTGCCATCCGCGTGCCGTCCACGTGGCACCAAACTCACCTCGGCTAACAGAGCGGAGGCCTCAGCCGAAGTCAAACAGCTCCAGGCCGCTAGCGCCGAGCTCGGCCACCCCATGTGCCCATCTCGGCTGAGAGCTCCACCTCGGCCAAAGGAGCCGGGACGAAAGCCGAAGCAGGAAAGAGCCTCCACTCGCACCCCTCTTCCCCCACGTCATCAGGCACGTGGAGGAATAGGAGCGCGAGCTAGTGAGACAGACGCGACATCCAGCCGTTTACAATCTTCGCCAGATCCCTGACAGGGCGGCATCCGGCGGCTGAAGCCACATCAGGGCAAGGCCCGAGGGCGGATCCGAGGGTACCTCAACCGTCAAAGGCGCCCAACACGATCTGGCCCAACGTGACGCGCATTTAATGCAACGTGGGCTGACCCGACTGGCATTAAATGCAGAGTGGGCTGGATTGGACCCCATTAATTGCAGCGTGGGCTGATCATGACTTCCCAGTCGAATCATGGGACCCACATCAAAATATCGTCTAAGATATCTTCCAAGTCGTCTATAAATAGAACTGCATTTCACATCCAAGGTACGTATAATTCAACCCACATAGCTGTTATCCTGCCTCTCTTCTCCCTCTCCTCTCCTTCCATTGTTCCAGTTCACTTACTGACTTTGGCATCGGAGAGCCTTGCGCCGCCCAGGCCAGAGTCCTCTGACCGTTTGCTCTTCCCTTTCAGGCTTTCGGACGGTACCCAGTCATCACCAGTTTGGATAAGTCCTCTAAGGCTCCCCAGTTATTGTGGGTCATTATTTTCTGCACCTACAATTGGCGCCGTCTGTGGGGAAGTAATATCCCAACCTCCTCAACCTTCCCAACCTTCTCAACCTCAATCTCCCAGAAACCATGCCTCCGAAAGCTAGGAAAGGCGGAGAATCTTCGAGAGCGGCGCTCGAGCTGCCAGCACCATCGGCGGACGTCCCTCCTCAGGGGCGTTCCCGAACGGTGCATGGCGCATCTGCAGGCGAGGGCCGCTTACGTCGCAGCTTTTCGTCGAGGTCCCCCTCCAAGAGGGACTCGAGACCTCGTTCTCGGCAGACGAAGTTTCGCCACCCCGACGCGACGAGCGTCGGCATGAGCGTCCTCGCAAGGATAAAGTCGTTGCCGTGGAAGAAGCGCGTCGAGTTCAACCTCCTGCCGCTGGAGGAGATGTCGCGACTCAAAATGCTCTCCTCCAGAAGCAGGAGCGGTTGATCCGCGAGCTCCAGCAGCAGCTAAGAGCAGCGCAGACTGCCTCGTTGAGGCAAGTCTCTGATGAAAGTCCTGGGGATCCTAACCCTAGAGGGGGGGGGTGAATAGGGTGATCTACAGTTTATAACTAATTATGACCGATTTTAATTTCTTTAAACTAAACCAGTCACATGTGATGATTATGACACTAGATGCGGTAAAGAAACAAATCAATCACCACAACCCAATCACCACAACACAAGGATTTATAGTGGTTCGGCCTCAATGCCTACATCCACTACCGGCTTGTGTATCCAACACCCCACCGGATTTCCCTTATTGTGCTTTTCCAATAGGCTAAGCAATAACCTCTACAAGATGCTTTCCAAGGCTTAGCAATAACCTCTACAAGATGCTTTCCAAGGCTTAGCAATAACCTTTACAATGATGTTTTTCTAGGCTAAACAACAACCCTTACACTATGCTTTTATATGGGTAAGCAATAACCTTACAATCAATTGATTTCTCTCAAAGAAAGTGTTTTTACAAAACACTCTAAGAGATTACAATTAAGCTCAAATGAAGTTGCCTCAAACTAGGCGGATATGAAATTGAAAAACTAACTCACACAGACACACTAAGAATTACAAAGATGAATGCTTATGAAGTGTGTGTGTGAAAACTTCAATCAAGATTAAAATTAAGCTCAATCTATTTTATGCTTAAAGCAATTCAAAAGTTTAATGCTCATAAAAAGATTTGATTGAAGAGTTATGCAATTCACATGTACACAAATGCTAACTTGTGCATGATTTATGAAAATCAAGATGACACAAGTTGTATGAAATTATGTAGTCTAAAACATGTGGTGCATGTGCAATGTTGTTTTCAAAACCAAATTAATTCGACAAAAGGTTTAAACAAATGAAAACAACAAGGAAAGATTCAAAACAAGTTAAATGAATCATGACATAACAGAAATCAAGGATGTTAGCAATGCATGATTAACTAAGTTTTTAAAACAACCTTGTTTTGAAATCAAGGTGAAGAATCCTATGACTTAAATCAAAGATTAATGAAGTAGAGGATTCAAACACATCATAGTTTATATGCTTAAAAACATTTACCAATAATTTAGACAAAGCATAAAACATATGAGTAAGGAAATTAAAGCTTACTAGAGTTTAAATCCTTGAGATCAAGCTTAAGCCCTTTCCTTTTGACCACACAAGCTTTCCTCGTTCATTCCTTTTGCTTAGGCCTTAAAAACACCAACAATGGCCTCTATTCTCATCATCTTTTCTCTTGGAATGAACTTGCCTTTTATAGAAAAAGTGGTTCAACGGATGGCTGTCGGTCAACCGATAACTAGCCGTCGGTTGACCGATGGCTCAACGGTCATATGCAACGGTCATATTTTTTAAAGTTCTCCTGACCCTTTTGCATTCGTCGGTTGACCGTCCTTCATCGGTTGACCGATGAGGAACCGACAGCCGAGCCGATAGCACACTTATCATCAAAAAAGGTGCTGTCTGTTTTTGGAACCGATGGGTCTCGGTCTGAGATTTTATGCACTATCGGTGGACCGATGTGAACCGATAGGCTGACCGATGAGAACCGATGGATTTATCGGTTCACCTTGATCTCCTTGTGGGTCGACCGATAGGGACCGATGGCTTGACCGACAGACTGGTCAGGTCAATTTTCTGAATATCTGAAGTTTTGAGAGATGAACTTTTTGACATGATTAAAAACTCAGTTTTGAAAGGTGTCCTTTTGCATTGTTTTCATCAAGAAGAACATGATTAAAATCAAGGTTCAAATCAACCAAAAAGAAGTTTCAAATCAAAACATGAGTAGGTTGAGTTAAAAGATGATTTTCAAGAAGAAATACGCGGAATGGAAATGAACCTAATGATATGACTGTTATGCAAATGCAAGACATCAAATTGCAAATACTTAGGGTCTAACAATCTCCCCCTTTGCAATTTGATGGCAACTAACAGTCAACCACTCATTAAAACTATCAATTCATCACATTTGTCCACTCCTACTTCTTCTTACTTCAGCTCCCCCAATGTTCTTGCTCTCCCCCATTGTTCATTATCTGCTCCTTCTTTTCTCCCCCATTGTTCTTGCAATGGTGTCCTTGCTTCAACTCCTCTTTATCTTCATTTTCCACTTAGTCTTTATGTTTCTTCTTCTTCTCCCCCATTGACATCAAATTGCTAAATAGTCTGCAAACACTCATGCAAACATATACCTTTCTCATAGCATAATTTTGATATCTTCAATGTGAAGGAAAGAAATAACAATAACAAAGATATTTTATGCAGATGACACATGGATCAAACGATGGCATTCAATATATAAAGATTCAACAGTCTTACATTTTAGCAAATGACATAGACATAAAACTTAACCATGCATTAACTGAAAATAGAAGTTTAAATGACAAAGTCTAAACTGATTATCCAGCCTTTTTCCCAATACAAAAACACACCACCATTAATACACCAATTGAAACACAAAATGTGGTAAAGGGGAAAGAAAAATCCTAGTCCGACTCTGGAGATGGAGGAGATGGAGATGGTGATCTAGCGACGTCTTCTCTTCTACAGCTCTTTGAGATCTTGGAGAGGTACTTGAACATTTTGCTTATTGTCTTTGATTGCTTCTTCTGTTTCTTCTTCAAGTAAGCTATATCTCTTTCCACGGCTGCTTGCCAATCAGAAGATGTGCCAGGGGTAGATGGACCAGCAGTCTGTCTTGAAGATGAAGCATGAGCAGGAGGAGCTGGAGATCTTGGTATCTCTTGTCTTAAAGGAGGCTCTTGTGCCAGGGGAGGATCTTCTGCTATGGGAATGTGAGGATTTGGGATGAGATTCATTTGATTCAGATTGGTTACGGAAAATGGAGCTTTGAAAATGGAGCTTTCTCCAGTAGGTACAGGAATACGAAACTGAAGAGCAATCTGAGTCATCAGATACCCATACGGAATGGCATTCTTTTGTGCCAATGAGTTTCGAAATTTGATAATTGTATGGCAAATGAGAGAGGGTAGACAAATGGGAGTGCCAGTTACTACCTTAGACAGGATACTAACCATGAAAGCTGTAAGCTCAGTCCTATTTCCACCTCTAGGATACACATTGTAAGTGAAAAGATTGTGAATAATCCTATTGATTGGAGTTAGGGAACTAATGGTTAGATGGTGTTTCTTTTGATCCCATTGACAGTTGAAGCCACATGTGTCAATGGTGGCTTTGATCCTCTCATCCTCCGAAGGTGTGTCACTCACATATGTTACTCCCGTAGGAGTACAAGGAATCCCCATTATCAGTCCTATCCTTTGAGGTGTGAATACTTCCTCTCTATCCATAAAGGAAATGGTGAAGGAACAAGCATTGATAGAGTCATTTGTGCTTGTGATAGATGCATACAAGAATTTAACTATTGAAGGGTATGCAATATCACCCCACAGAAGTATCCTCTCCCACCCCACTTGACCAAGCACATCGTTCAAGTTGAAACCCATGGAAGAAATCTTTTCCACTATAGTCCTTCTCTCCACTACAACATTCCTCCTTTGAAGACTTTGTAAGATATTTGAGTCAAGTCTCAAATTGGTTGAAGGAGGAGGGGGTGATGGAGACGAGCTTTCATTCCCACTGTCTTCTATAGGTCTGCTAGAAGAGGCTGTGGCCTTCCCCATTTTTACAGGGCGCCTAGGGGTAGCCTTCTTGGTTCTAGGAGGCATTATCACAAATACTTGGTGTGCACAGTGTGGATATGATAGAAGGATTTGAAATTTTTGAGAATGAATGTGGACTAAGGTTTTTAGGAAGATTTGAATTCACTGTTACCTGAATCAACCTTGGAAAGGGGAACAAGGACAGATGATTAAATCTGAATCAGGCAGATGTGGTTGGGTTTCTCAAAATGGAGCACAACAGCTTGGAGAGACTGACCACGTTTTTGAGGGCTTGGGAGACATTTGGCTGAAGCTCAGTAGATCTCTTAGGAACTTGGAGAAGTTTGCACAGAACGTCTTCACGTTTTTGGAGAGGGAATCAGTCACGCACAGCAGCCAAGAAGATGAACAGTGCAGACTTCTGACGTTGAAATCCGATTCGGAAGATGCCCAATCGATGCTTGCTAATGATCAGTGTTTGAAAATGAATGAGGATCTCACTCTTGGAGAAGGAGAACCAGCAGACACAGCAACCTAGGGCTTTGGAGACGAAGCAGGAAGAAACAGAACAGAAAGGGATTTTTTTTTTTCTGCGCGCAGGGTTTTTAATCGAAGCCCTGCTTCATCGGTCCACCGATGACTTAAGTATCGGTCGACCGATAGATGTAGAAAAGTGGGCTAATCCTCTGAATTAACCTTCTTAGCTAATGATCATTGCTTAGTATGTTTTATGGTTGATTTAACTTATGAAGAACAATTTTTTTTTTTTTTTTTTGATCATCAAATTTTTGATTTAAATTGATCAAACACATGCATTTTCATTTTAAGTATCTTTTGGGTTCAAACATGCGTTTTCAACAATTAATTTACAACCAATTTGAAATTCCAAATATATAGAGAGTACCTAGAAAGATTGAACCATATAGACTTAGGACCAACTAGGTATGTAACTTAAGAGAGTGAGTTGGTCTAATCTAATTAGTAGGCCTTAGTATTTATCTAATAGCCTAACCTTAGGCATCCATCTAAGGTTTTGAGCCTTTGAGACTGTGGTTGAGATCTCACCAACTATAGGAGATAAATATAGGTTTCTTTTAGACTTGACATCATATCTTTGAGGTGTGACAACTTTAAGATTAGATTGATGATTAGTCTTTGATAGTTGGTGTTCAACTTCCTTTTTAATCTTCTTATTTCTTTTAACTTTTCCTCCTTCCTTTTGTCTTTTGAATTTTAGTTTTAATCTTTCAACCTTTTTCAAAAGTTCTTTCATTTCCAAGGTTAATGGAGGGAGGGTGTGATGTTTCTTATTGATAGATTTATTTTGACCAACCTTTTCTTGTTTAGTCCTTTTAAAATCTATCTTTGAAGACTCTTGTTGAAATGGTTTGACTTGTTTGAACTTTCTAGAGTCTTCCTTTGATTTAGATGCCTTAACCCTCATTGAATTAGATTTTCCATTTTTAGGTTCATAGATGGAATTGGACAAATGACTTTTTCTTAATTTACACTCAAATTTGAAATGCCCTTCATTACCACAATAATGACATTTTGTTTTGGGCAATGGGAATTGAGTGCATGAGAATGAGAGTTCACCTCTTACAAATGAGTTGGTGAAATTTGGGTCATGTGTAATATTCTTATTGAATCCAAGACCCGTCCTATCTCTTTGTGATTTACCCAATTTAAATAATTTTTCAAATTTCTCTTCTCCTTGGGTAAATTTGCACTCATACTTTTGTTTGTGAGTTTCAAGTTGAGTGACTTGATTTTTAAGAATTGAATTTTCAAGTTTAACTTTTGTAAGTTCAATTTCAATTCCATTAAACTTGTTTACTTTTTCATAAGCAAGTTTTAATTCAAGTTTGAGTTCATTTACATTAGATCCAAGTTGTAAAGTTTTTATATTACCTTGAGCATTGAATAAATTTTCTTTGGTGATTATTAACTTGGATTCAAGGTTGACAATATCTTCAACTTGATTTTTTATATGATCACTTAGAGTTGAATTTTCTTTGGTAAGTCCTTCACAATTTATCTTAGATACATTTAATTCATCTTGAAGATTTAACAAATTATCTTTAGAAATTTTCAATTTGGATTCTAAATGGATAATGTTCTCATCTTGTCTTTTTAATGTATCTCTTAGATTTACATTGTCTTTATGTAGCTCATTATGACTTAATTTTATTTCATTTAGTTCATCTTGAGCATTTGATAGATTATGCAAAGTGATCATGAATTTAGAGTCTAGGCATTGAATTACTTCTTCTTTCTCTCTAAGTTCATCTTTTGAAGTGTTAATCTCCTTGTTTAATCTTTTAGATTCTTCTTTTAAACTTTTGTTGTTCTTATCAAGTTTTAGGAGCAATGTATATAGTTCATTATAAGCATGTTGAAGGTCATCTTCATATTCATTTTCTTCTTGGGAGTCATTAATTCCAAGGTTTGTATCTCCAATAGATGGAAGAGATGGTGGTCTAGAAGAATCTACACAAGTATCTACACAATCTAAAGTAGTGGAATCCATTCTAATGATTTTCATAGAAGCACAACACTAGGGTTTTGACTCTAGGTTTTTACACCTAATCAAGAGTTCCAAAACGCTTGATCCTAATATAGAGCACGAGGCTCTGATACCAATTGAAAGTCCTGGGGATCCTAACCCTAGAGGGGGGGTGAATAGGGTGATCTACAGTTTATAACTAATTATGACCGATTTTAATTTCTTTAAACTAAACCAGTCACATGTGATGATTATGACACTAGATGCGGTAAAAGAAACAAATCAATCACCACAACCCAATCACCACAACACAAGGATTTATAGTGGTTCGGCCTCAATGCCTACATCCACTACCGGCTTGTGTATCCAACACCCCACCGGATTTCCCTTATTGTGCTTTTCCAATAGGCTAAGCAATAACCTCTACAAGATGCTTTCCAAGGCTTAGCAATAACCTCTACAAGATGCTTTCCAAGGCTTAGCAATAACCTTTACAATGATGTTTTTCTAGGCTAAACAACAACCCTTACACTATGCTTTTATATGGGTAAGCAATAACCTTACAATCAATTGATTTCTCTCAAAGAAAGTGTTTTTACAAAACACTCTAAGAGATTACAATTAAGCTCAAATGAAGTTGCCTCAAACTAGGCGGATATGAAATTGAAAAACTAACTCACACAGACACACTAAGAATTACAAAGATGAATGCTTATGAAGTGTGTGTGTGAAAACTTCAATCAAGATTAAAATTAAGCTCAATCTATTTTATGCTTAAAGCAATTCAAAAGTTTAATGCTCATAAAAAGATTTGATTGAAGAGTTATGCAATTCACATGTACACAAATGCTAACTTGTAGCATGATTTATGAAAATCAAGATGACACAAGTTGTATGAAATTATGTAGTCTAAAACATGTGGTGCATGTGCAATGTTGTTTTCAAAACCAAATTAATTCGACAAAGGTTTAAACAAATGAAAACAACAAGGAAAGATTCAAAACAAGTTAAATGAATCATGACATAACAGAAATCAAGGATGTTAGCAATGCATGATTAACTAAGTTTATAAAACAACCTTGTTTTGAAATCAAGGTGAAGAATCCTATGACTTAAATCAAAGATTAATGAAGTAGAGGATTCAACACATCATAGTTTATATGCTTAAAAACATTTACCAATAGTTTAGACAAAGCATAAAACATATGAGTAAGGAAATTAAAGCTTACTAGAGTTTAAATTCTTGAGATCAAGCTTAAGCCCTTTCCTTTTGACCACACAAGCTTTCTTAGTTCATTCCTTTTGCTTAGGCCTTAAAAACACCAACAATGGCCTCTATTCTCATCATCTTTTCTCTTGGAATGAACTTGCCTTTTATAGAAAAAGTGGTTCAACGGATGGCTGTCGGTCAACCGATAACTAGCCGTCGGTTGACCGATGGCTCAACGGTCATATGCAACGGTCATATTTTTTAAAGTTCTCCTGACCCTTTTGCATTCGTCGGTTGACCGTCCTTCATCGGTTGACCGATGAGGAACCGACAGCCGAGCCGATAGCACACTTATCATCAAAAAAGGTGCTGTCTGTTTTTGGAACCGATGGGTCTCGGTCTGAGATTTTATGCACTATCGGTGGACCGATGTGAACCGATAGGCTGACCGATGAGAACCGATGGATTTATCGGTTCACTTTGATCTCCTTGTGGGTCGACCGATGGGGACCGATGGCTTGACCGACAGACTGGTCAGGTCAATTTTCTGAATATCTGAAGTTTTGAGAGATGAACTTTTTGACATGATTAAAAATTCAGATTTGAAAGGTGTTCTTTTGCATTGTTTTCATCAAGAAAAACATGATTAAAATCAAGGTTCAAATCAACCAAAAAGAAATTTCAAATCAAAACATGAGTAGGTTGAGTTAAAAGATGATTTTCAAGAAGAAATACGCGGAATGGAAATGAACCTAATGATATGACTGTTATGCAAATGCAAGACATCAAATTGCAAATACTTAGGGTCTAACAATCTCCCCCTTTGCAATTTGATGGCAACTAACAGTCAACCACTCATTAAAACTATCAATTCATCACATTTGTCCACTCCTACTTCTTCTTACTTCAGCTCCCCCAATGTTCTTGCTCTCCCCCATTGTTCATTATCTGCTCCTTCTTTTCTCCCCATTGTCCTGCTCTCCCCATTGTTCTTGCAATGGTGTCCTTGCTTTCAACTCCTCTTTATCTTCATTTTCCACTTAGTCTTTATGTTTCTTCTTCTTCTCCCCCATTGACATCAAATTGCTAAATAGTCTGCAAACACTCATGCAAACATATACCTTTCTCATAGCATAATTTTGATATCTTCAATGTGAAGGAAAGAAATAACAATAACAAAGATATTTTATGCAGATGACACATGGATCAAAAGATGTCATTCAATATATAAAGATTCAACAGTCTTACATTTTAGCAAATGACATAGACATAAAACTTAACCATGCATTAACTGAAAATAGAAGTTTAAATGACAAAGTCTAAACTGATTATCCAGCCTTTTTCCCAATACAAAAGCACACCACCATTAATACACCAATTGAAACACAAAATGTGGTAAAGGGGAAAGAAAAATCCTAGTCCGACTCTGGAGATGGAGGAGATGGAGATGGTGATCTAGCGACGTCATTCTCTTCTACAGCTCTTTGAGATCTTGGAGAGGTACTTGAACATTTTGCTTATTGTCTTTGATTGCTTCTTCTGTTTCTTCTTCAAGTAAGCTATATCTCTTTCCACGGCTGCTTGCCAATCAGAAGATGTGCCAGGGGTAGATGGACCAGCAGTCTGTCTTGAAGATGAAGCATGAGCAGGAGGAGCTGGAGATCTTGGTATCTCTTGTCTTAAAGGAGGCTCTTGTGCCAGGGGAGGATCTTCTGCTATGGGATGTGAGGATTTGGGATGAGATTCATTTGATTCAGATTGGTTACGGAAAATGGAGCTTTGAAAATGGAGCTTTCTCCAGTAGGTACAGGAATACGAAACTGAAGAGCAATCTGAGTCATCAGATACCCATACGGAATGGCATTCTTTTGTGCCAATGAGTTTCGAAATTTGATAATTGTATGGCAAATGAGAGAGGGTAGACAAATGGGAGTGCCAGTTACTACCTTAGACAGGATACTAACCATGAAAGCTGTAAGCTCAGTCCTATTTCCACCTCTAGGATACACATTGTAAGTGAAAAGATTGTGAATAATCCTATTGATTGGAGTTAGGGAACTAATGGTTAGATGGTGTTTCTTTTGATCCCATTGACAGTTGAAGCCACATATGTCAATGGTGGCTTTGATCCTCTCATCCTCCGAAGGTGTGTCACTCACATATGTTACTCCCGTAGGAGTACAAGGAATCCCCATTATCAGTCCTATCCTTTGAGGTGTGAATACTTCCTCTCTATCCATAAAGGAAATGGTGAAGGAACAAGCATTGATAGAGTCATTTGTGCTTGTGATAGATGCATACAAGAATTTAACTATTGAAGGGTATGCAATATCACCCCACAGAAGTATCCTCTCCCACCCCACTTGACCAAGCACATCGTTCAAGTTGAAACCCATGGAAGAAATCTTTTCCACTATAGTCCTTCTCTCCACTACAACATTCCTCCTTTGAAGACTTTGTAAGATATTTGAGTCAAGTCTCAAATTGGTTGAAGGAGGAGGGGGTGATGGAGACGAGCTTTCATTCCCACTGTCTTCTATAGGTCTGCTAGAAGAGGCTGTGGCCTTCCCCATTTTTACAGGGCGCCTAGGGGTAGCCTTCTTGGTTCTAGGAGGCATTATCACAAATACTTGGTGTGCACAGTGTGGATATGATAGAAGGATTTGAAATTTTTGAGAATGAATGTGGACTAAGGTTTTAGGAAGATTTGAATTCACTGTTACCTGAATCAACCTTGGAAAGGGGAACAAGGACAGATGATTAAATCTGAATAAGGCAGATGTGGTTGGGTTTCTCAAAATGGAGCACAACAGCTTGGAGAGACTGACCACGTTTTTGAGGGCTTGGGAGACTTGGCTGAAGCTCAGTAGATCTCTTAGGAACTTGGAGAAGTTTGCACAGAACGTCTTCACGTTTTGGAGAGGGAATCAGTCACGCACAGCAGCCAAGAAGATGAACAGTGCAGCCTTCTGATATTGAAATCCGATTCGGAAGACGCCCAATCGATGCTTGCTAATGATCAGTGTTTGAAAATGAATGAGGATCTCACTCTTGGAGAAGGAGAACCAGCAGACACAGCAACCTAGGGCTTTGGAGACGAAGCAGGAAGAAACAGAACAGAAAGGGATTTTTTTTTTCTGCGCGCAGGGTTTTTAATCGAAGCCCTGCTTCATCGGTCCACCGATGACTTAAGTATCGGTCGACCGATAGATGTAGAAAAGTGGGCTAATCCTCTGAATTACCTTCTTAGCTAATGATCATTGCTTAGTATGTTTTATGGTTGATTTAACTTATGAAGAACAATTTTTTTTTTTTTTTGATCATCAAATTTTTGATTTAAATTGATCAAACACATGCATTTTCATTTTAAGTATCTTTTGGGTTCAAACATGCGTTTTCAACAATTAATTTACAACCAATTTGAAATTCCAAATATATAGAGAGTACCTAGAAAGATTGAACCATATAGACTTAGGACCAACTAGGTATGTAACTTAAGAGAGTGAGTTGGTCTAATCTAATTAGTAGGCCTTAGTATTTATCTAATAGCCTAACCTTAGGCATCCATCTAAGGTTTTGAGCCTTTGAGACTGTGGTTGAGATCTCACCAACTATAGGAGATAAATATAGGTTTCTTTTAGACTTGACATCATATCTTTGAGGTGTGACAACTTTAAGATTAGATTGATGATTAGTCTTTGATAGTTGGTGTTCAACTTCCTTTTTAATCTTCTTATTTCTTTTAACTTTTCCTCCTTCCTTTTGTCTTTTGAATTTTAGTTTTAATCTTTCAACCTTTTTCAAAAGTTCTTTCATTTCCAAGGTTAATGGAGGGAGGGTGTGATGTTTCTTATTGATAGATTTATTTTGACCAACCTTTTCTTGTTTAGTCCTTTTAAAATCTATCTTTGAAGACTCTTGTTGAAATGGTTTGACTTGTTTGAACTTTCTAGAGTCTTCCTTTGATTTAGATGCCTTAACCCTCATTGAATTAGATTTTCCATTTTTAGGTTCATAGATGGAATTGGACAAATGACTTTTTCTTAATTTACACTCAAATTTGAAATGCCCTTCATTACCACAATAATGACATTTTGTTTTGGGCAATGGGAATTGAGTGCATGAGAATGAGAGTTCACCTCTTACAAATGAGTTGGTGAAATTTGGGTCATGTGTAATATTCTTATTGAATCCAAGACCCGTCCTATCTCTTTGTGATTTACCCAATTTAAATAATTTTTCAAATTTCTCTTCTCCTTGGGTAAATTTGCACTCATACTTTTGTTTGTGAGTTTCAAGTTGAGTGACTTGATTTTTAAGAATTGAATTTTCAAGTTTAACTTTTGTAAGTTCAATTTCAATTCCATTAAACTTGTTTACTTTTTCATAAGCAAGTTTTAATTCAAGTTTGAGTTCATTTACATTAGATCCAAGTTGTAAAGTTTTTATATTACCTTGAGCATTGAATAAATTTTCTTTGGTGATTATTAACTTGGATTCAAGGTTGACAATATCTTCAACTTGATTTTTTATATGATCACTTAGAGTTGAATTTTCTTTGGTAAGTCCTTCACAATTTATCTTAGATACATTTAATTCATCTTGAAGATTTAACAAATTATCTTTAGAAATTTTCAATTTGGATTCTAAATGGATAATGTTCTCATCTTGTCTTTTTAATGTATCTCTTAGATTTACATTGTCTTTATGTAGCTCATTATGACTTAATTTTATTTCATTTAGTTCATCTTGAGCATTTTGATAGATTATGCAAAGTGATCATGAATTTAGAGTCTAGGCATTGAATTACTTCTTCTTTCTCTCTAAGTTCATCTTTTGAAGTGTTAATCTCCTTGTTTAATCTTTTAGATTCTTCTTTTAAACTTTTGTTGTTCTTATCAAGTTTTAGGAGCAATGTATATAGTTCATTATAAGCATGTTGAAGGTCATTTTCATATTCATTTTCTTCTTGGGAGTCATTAATTCCAAGGTTTGTATCTCCAATAGATGGAAGAGATGGTGGTCTAGAAGAATCTACACAAGTATCTACACAATCTAAAGTAGTGGAATCCATTCTAATGATTTTCATAGAAGCACAACACTAGGGTTTTGACTCTAGGTTTTTACACCTAATCAAGAGTTCCAAAACGCTTGATCCTAATATAGAGCACGAGGCTCTGATACCAATTGAAAGTCCTGGGATCCTAACCCTAGAGGGGGGGGGGGGTGAATAGGGTGATCTACAGTTTATAACTAATTATGACCGATTTTAATTTCTTTAAACTAAACCAGTCACATGTGATGATTATGACACTAGATGCGGTAAAGAAACAAATCAATCACCACAACCCAATCACCACAACACAAGGATTTATAGTGGTTCGGCCTCAATGCCTACATCCACTACCGGCTTGTGTATCCAACACCCCACCGGATTTCCCTTATTGTGCTTTTCCAATAGGCTAAGCAATAACCTCTACAAGATGCTTTCCAAGGCTTAGCAATAACCTCTACAAGATGCTTTCCAAGGCTTAGCAATAACCTTTACAATGATGTTTTTCTAGGCTAAACAACAACCCTTACACTATGCTTTTATATGGGTAAGCAATAACCTTACAATCAATTGATTTCTCTCAAAGAAAGTGTTTTTACAAAACACTCTAAGAGATTACAATTAAGCTCAAATGAAGTTGCCTCAAACTAGGCGGATATGAAATTGAAAAACTAACTCACACAGACACACTAAGAATTACAAAGATGAATGCTTATGAAGTGTGTGTGTGAAAACTTCAATCAAGATTAAAATTAAGCTCAATCTATTTTATGCTTAAAGCAATTCAAAAGTTTAATGCTCATAAAAAGATTTGATTGAAGAGTTATGCAATTCACATGTACACAAATGCTAACTTGTGCATGATTTATGAAAATCAAGATGACACAAGTTGTATGAAATTATGTAGTCTAAAACATGTGGTGCATGTGCAATGTTGTTTTCAAAACCAAATTAATTCGACAAAAGGTTTAAACAAATGAAAACAACAAGGAAAGATTCAAAACAAGTTAAATGAATCATGACATAACAGAAATCAAGGATGTTAGCAATGCATGATTAACTAAGTTTTTAAAACAACCTTGTTTTGAAATCAAGGTGAAGAATCCTATGACTTAAATCAAAGATTAATGAAGTAGAGGATTCAAACACATCATAGTTTATATGCTTAAAAACATTTACCAATAATTTAGACAAAGCATAAAACATATGAGTAAGGAAATTAAAGCTTACTAGAGTTTAAATCCTTGAGATCAAGCTTAAGCCCTTTCCTTTTGACCACACAAGCTTTCCTCGTTCATTCCTTTTGCTTAGGCCTTAAAAACACCAACAATGGCCTCTATTCTCATCATCTTTTCTCTTGGAATGAACTTGCCTTTTATAGAAAAAGTGGTTCAACGGATGGCTGTCGGTCAACCGATAACTAGCCGTCGGTTGACCGATGGCTCAACGGTCATATGCAACGGTCATATTTTTTAAAGTTCTCCTGACCCTTTTGCATTCGTCGGTTGACCGTCCTTCATCGGTTGACCGATGAGGAACCGACAGCCGAGCCGATAGCACACTTATCATTAAAAAAGGTGCTGTCTGTTTTTGGAACCGATGGGTCTCGGTCTGAGATTTTATGCACTATCGGTGGACCGATGTGAACCGATAGGCTGACCGATGAGAACCGATGGATTTATCGGTTCACCTTGATCTCCTTGTGGGTCGACCGATAGGGACCGATGGCTTGACCGACAGACTGGTCAGGTCAATTTTCTGAATATCTGAAGTTTTGAGAGATGAACTTTTTGACATGATTAAAAACTCAGTTTTGAAAGGTGTCCTTTTGCATTGTTTTCATCAAGAAGAACATGATTAAAATCAAGGTTCAAATCAACCAAAAAGAAGTTTCAAATCAAAACATGAGTAGGTTGAGTTAAAAGATGATTTTCAAGAAGAAATACGCGGAATGGAAATGAACCTAATGATATGACTGTTATGCAAATGCAAGACATCAAATTGCAAATACTTAGGGTCTAACATCTGATCCTCGGGGAAAGAAGAAGGACGCCCCCAGCAGGGCAGCCCAGCCTCCTCGTGAGGATCTCAGAAACCATCTGGACTAGAAGCGGAGCCAGATCCATGACGAAGGCTCGAGCAACAGCCGAAGTCATCATAGCCGCGATGGCCGAGCCCATAGCCATCGCAGCCCGAACCACTCCAAGCGAAAGTCAAGACCCCAGACTCCGGAAAAGGACGACGAGCAGGAGCGATTTGATAAGCGCGTCAGGTTGGCTCTTCAGCGCAACCTGGACGTGCGGGACCAGAAGCAGATCTGTGGCCACACCGATCTAGGGGCCTCGCCCTTCACGAGGGACATCGAGCGCACCCCCTTGCCCAAAAGGTTCTCCGTCCCGCGGTTCATCCCCTATGACGGACTGTCCGATCCATCTGCTCACCTCCGTCACTTTTCCCAGAAAATGTCCATCTGGGGGAATGAGGGTCACCTCAACTGCAAGATCTTCTCCTCCAGTTTGGGTGACCTCCCTCTAAAGTGGTACTGCGCCCTCCCAGAGGAGTCGATTTCGAGTTGGAAGGAGCTCCAACTCTCCTTTCTGAAGAAGTTCCAAGCTTACAGCGCCGTCCCCAAGAAAGAGGGGGACCTTCTCGCCCTGAGAATGAAGCAGGGTGAGACCCTCGCCAAGTTCGCCCGACGATTCTGGGCGGTTTACAGCCAGATCGAGGGCACTAGGGAGGAGATAGCGATCTACGCCTTCCAGCATGCCCTGATCCCCGGCCACGACCTCCGGAAGGACTTGGTCGGAGACCCCCCAGAGTCCATGCCAGAGCTGATGTCCCGGATAAAACGCTTTGTCGCCCGGGAAGAAGATGAAATCCAAGCCCGGGAAGAGGGCGGAAGACCGGAGCCCGAGCAGAAGAGCAACCGGCCTCGGCAGAGAGGCGGGGGGCCCTTCCAGAAGCAAGAGCCCAAGCAGGCCTGGTCTGCCGGTTCGGCGAAGCCTACGACGTCCCGATCTGGGGGCGCCTGGAGGCCCAAACCTCCCACCAGCGCCGGTCAGAGCGTCAACATCGTCTTCAAGGAGCCGACGTACCGTATCCTGAGCAAGATAAAGACTAAGCCGTTCTTCCAGTGGCCACCGCCCTTGAAGAATGAACCCACCACCGGCAGCCGAAGCAAGCTTTACTGCTCCTACCACAAGGGTAAAGGGCACAGGACCGAGGACTGTAATTCTCTGAAGTGGTACCTAGAGAAGCTAGCCAGCGAGGGCCACATTCCAGAGTTCGTCAAGGCCGATGATGCCGGCGGCAGCGAGGGCCGAGTTCACCAGAGCGCGACTCGGGAGCCAGAAAGTGAGGATTCCGAGAAGATCATTAACGTAATCCACCTGGCGTCCTCAGTCCCCTCTCCCTCATCTCGTGGAAGCTCCCAGGCCCGCGCCGAGGCCAGGCGAGCGTCGCATGGGAAGGAGGTGATGAAAGCCGAGCTCGCACCGGCATCCAAGAGAGCCCGCCGCGACCGACCTGCAATCTCGTTCTCGGACAAAGATCTAGAGGGAATCCAACTCCCTCACAACGACCCCCTGCTCCTCACGCTGAAGCTGAGGGACTTCACCGTGAAGAGGATCCTCGTCGACTCCGGCAGCTCTTCCGAGGTCCTCTACTACGACTGCTTCAAGAAGATGAACCTCTCGGAAGCAGACCTCACGGAGGTCCGTGCACCCCTACTAGGGTTATCCGCCACGCCAGTCTACCCCAAGGGTAGGATCACCCTGGAGACCCGGGTCGGCGGAGCCTCCGTGTTGGCTGACTTCCTGGTCGTGGACGCCCCTTCTCCCTACAACGTCATCTTGGGCAGAACATGGCTCCACAAGTTGGAAGCAGTCCCTTCTTCCCTCCACCAGAAGCTGAAGTTCGTCCTCGAGAACAAGGAGGGCAAAATGGAAGTGGTCACGGTGGAGGGAGATCAGCAGTAGGCCAGGCAGTGCATGCTGGCCGCGGTCCCAGCGGTGAAGGAGTCAGAGCGCGTCAATCTCGCCGAATTCGAGAAAGGCCTAGACGAAATCGGACAAGATCCCGAGAAGAAAAGCATCGAGGACCTGGCCGAGGTCAGGCTGAACTCGGCAGACCCAGATAGGTTCTTCCTGATCGGCACCCAACTGCCCGACGAAGAAAGAGCCGAGCTCTCCAGGTTCCTGATGCAGAACGCCGACGTCTTTGCTTGGAGCCCAAGTGAAATGCCCGGGGTCGACCCAGAAGTCATGTGCCACAAGTTAAACGTGGACCCCGACCACAAACCAGTAGAGCAGAGAGCCCGAAGGACAGGGCTGCAGCAGACCGACGCGGTCGTCGAAGAGATCGACAACCTGCTCAAGGCAGGAGCCATCCGGGAGGTCCAGTACCCGGTATGGCTGGCCAACACGGTGGTGGTCAAGAAGAAAACTGGTAAATGGAGGGTGTGCGTGGACTTCACGGACTTGAACAGGGCCTGCCCTAAAGACAGTTTCCCCCTCCCAAAGATTGACCAGCTGATCGACGCCACCGCCGATCACGACCGAATGAGCTTCCTCGACGCCTACAGAGGCTACCACCAGATCCCGCTCTACGAGCCTGACGAGGAGAAAACGTCATTCATAACCCCCCGTGGCACTTACTGCTATAAGGTGATGCCCTTCGGGCTAAAGAACGCGGGGGCGACCTATCAGCGCCTCGTGACAAAGATGTTCTAGGATCAGCTCGGCCGGACGGTAGAGGTGTACATCGACGACATGGTCGTCAAATCAGTGCACTCCAGCGACCACCTGGCGGATCTTAGCCAAGTCTTCGACATCCTTCGCGCGTACAAGCTCAAGCTAAACACCTCCAAGTGCGCCTTCGGCGTAGCCTCTGGCAGGTTCCTCGGCAGCTTGGTGACGCGGAGGGGAATAGAAGCTAATCCAGACCAGATCACCGCGATCCAGGGCATTCAGAGCCCCTCTACCACGAAAGAAGTCCAGAAGCTCACAGGAATGGCTGCAGCACTCAATCGCTTCATCAGCCGATCATCAGATAAGTGCAGGCCTTTCTTTCAGCTTCTAAAGAAAAATTTGAAATTTCAGTGGACCCCTGAGTGCGACCAGGCATTGGCCGCGCTCAAAACCTATCTGATGTCACCACCCCTACTCTCCACCCCAACTCCGGGGGAGGTCTTGTATTTATACCTTGCGGTCTCGGATCACACAGTGAGCTCCGTCCTCATCAGGGAGGGCGAGGGAATTCAAAAACCAATTTACTATACGAGCAAGACCCTGCTCGATGCCGAGACCAGGTACCTTCTGTTGGAAAAGCTTACGTTGGCCCTCGTCAGTGCCTCCCGCAAGCTCTCCCATTATTTCCAATCCCACACCATTGTGGTGATCACGGAGCATCCACTCCGTTCAATATTCAAAAAGGCTGACTTTTCAGGGCGAATATCAAAGTGGGCAGTCGAACTGGGGCAGTACGATATACAGTACCGTCCCCGAACTGCGATCAAAGCCCAGATTCTGGCGGACTTCATCGTTGAGTTCGTCTCGCCCGATTCAGCTCCGACCCAGCCCGGCACGGCACTGGGGGGCACAGGGCACAAGCCAGAACTAACTGAGGTCGAACAACCGCCCACCTCGGCATGGAAGATCTTTGTCGACGGGTCATCCACCTCCAAAAGAGCTGGTGCCGGCATAGTCCTCCAATCGCCAGAGGGTCTGGTCATAGAGCAGGCTTTCACCCTGGACTTCAAAGCAACAAACAATGAGGCAGAGTATGAAGCACTGATAGCAGGGTTGAACAGCGCCCAAATCCTCGGAGCCCAGCACCTGATGATCTTCAGCGATTCTCAACTGGTAACTAGCCAGCTCGCTGGAGACTACCAGGCCAGGGACGACAGGATGGCGGCCTACTTAGCCCTTGCAAGAAAACTGCTGTCTCATTTCCAGAAAGCTGAGGTCAGGCAAATATCCCGAGATACCAACACGCACGCAGATGCGCTCGCAAACCTGGCCTCTGCCGTCGAAGCAGGGAAGAAAAGGACCATCGAGGTTGGGACAGTATCAAGATCAAGCTTAGAACTCCACTCATCTCGGCTTGTCCTCTGTGCTGATCTCGGCCCAAGCTGGATGGATCCAATCATCGCCTACTTGAAGGATGACCAGCTCCCTGAGGACAAGGCTGAAGCCCACCGGATCAGACTCAAGGCAGCTCGATTCTGGCTCTATCCCGAAGGCAAACTCTACAGGAAGTCCTTCACAGGTCCATACCTCCAGTGCGTCCATCCGAGCAAAGTGGACGACTTCCTGTATGAGATCCACGAAGGAATATGCGGCAGTCACATAGGAGGCCGATCACTGACTTACAGAGCAATAAGCCAGGGTTACTGGTGACCCTACATGCAGAAGGACGTGCAGGTGTACGCCAGGAAGTGCGAGAAGTGCCAGAAGTTCTCCCACTCTCTCCACCAGCCAGCACAAGATCTGAGTCCCCTCACTAGCCCATGGCCCTTCGCTCAATGGGGCCTGGACATTGTGGGGCCTTTTCACCGAGCTCCAGGAAACAAGAGATGGTTGATAGTCGCTACAGACTACTTCACAAAGTGGATAAAAGCTGAACCGTTATCCTCAATCACGGACAGGGACTCCAAGAACTTCGTTTGGAAAAATATCCTAACGAAGTTCGGCATCCCCAGGACCCTGATTTCGGACAACGGGACTCAGTTCAACTCCAAATCCTTTAAAAACTTCTGCCAAGAGCACGGCATCAGAAACCATTACTCCACTCCGGCATATCCACAGAGTAATGGCCAGGCAGAAATCTCTAACAAAGTGATCCTGGATGGCCTGAAGAAGCGACTGGACAAGGCAAAGGGAAGATGGACAGAGGAGCTTCCGAGCGTGCTATGGGCATACAGAACAACTCCAAGGAGGTCCACCTCGGCAACACCTTTCTCTCTGGCCTACGGGATGGAGGCGGTCATTCCTTTGGAGATCGGCCTTCCCACCCTGAGGACAGAGCTGGTCGACCAAGGCCGAAATGACACGAACCTGGCAATGGAGCTGGAGCTAGCAGACGAGCGACGAGAAGCAGCAGCCCTGCGACTGACCGACTATCAGCAGCGATTAGCCAGGGCATACAATCAAAACGTCAGGGAAAGAAGATTCTCCGTGGGAGAGCTGGTTCTAAAGAAGGCCCTGCCAGCTGACAAAGAACCAAACGAAGGGAAGCTGGCTCCGAACTGGCATGGCCCGTTCAGGGTGGTCTCACTGGTAGGGAAATCAGCCTACAAGCTCGAAGACTTAGGAGGCAAGCCACTGCCGAGACCGTGGAATGCATCCCACCTAAAGAAATTCTATTTCTAAAGATGTAATGAATCCCGAATCAATAAAAGCAGCTTTTCGCCTTGTCATCAATCTGTCGTCCCTCTTTCGCTGGCTCCGGCAAACTCCAAGGGTTCGTAGCCCTGGAAGGAGGCCTCGAGTTCGAACACTCGGCCGAATTCCTAAAGTCAGGGTTTTATCCCATTCCAAGGGTTCGTAGCCCTGGAAGGAGGCCTCGAGTTCGAACGCTCGGCCGAATTCCTAAAGTCAGGGTTTTATCCCATCCCAAGGGTTCGTAGCCCTGGAAGGAGGCCTCGAGTTCGAACGCTCGGCCGAATTCCTAAAGTCAGGGTTTTATCCCATTCCAAGGGTTCGTAGCCCTGGAAGGAGGCCTCGAGTTCGAACGCTCGGCGAATTCCTAAAGTCAGGGTTTTATCCCATTCCAAGGGTTCGTAGCCCTGGAAGGAGGCCTCGAGTTCGAACACTCGGCCGAATTCCTAAAGTCAGGGTTTTATCCCATCCCAAGGGTTCGTAGCCCTGGAAGGAGGCCTCGAGTTCGAACGCTCGGCCGAATTCCTAAAGTCAGGGTTTTATCCCATCCCAAGGGTTCGTAGCCCTGGAAGGAGGCCTCGAGTTCGAACGCTCGGCCGAATTCCTAAAGTCAGGGTTTTATCCCATTCCAAGGGTTCGTAGCCCTGGAAGGAGGCCTCGAGTTCGAACGCTCGGCCGAATTCCTAAAGTCAGGGTTTTATCCCATTCCAAGGGTTCGTAGCCCTGGAAGGAGGCCTCGAGTTCGGACGCTCGGCCGAATTCCTAAAGTCCGGGTTTATACACTCCTCAAAGACTGTTGCCGAACTCATGCTCACATAGCCGAGACCAGCGGTATTCTGGATCCACCTCGGCGCACAAGCAGTTCGTCTCGGCCAAAGCTAGCCGTTTCGGCCGAGGGCAGTTTTTAAGAAAGATTTGTGCAAGCACTGAAGCACGAAAAGGCAGCACAAAAACGCAAATATCCCAAGGCAGTGCAAGGAGAATGAAAAAGATGACAAAAAGCATTGCACACAATTTAAGTGATCGCAAAATTCTCCCTTTTTATTCATTGTAAACTGCTTCATTACAAAAGTTACAGAACAGAAAAGAAAATACAGAAAGGAGGATCGCAGTCCTCTAAAAACAGAAATAAAGTGAGAGACTGGGAGACTCTGATCTTCACCGACTCTTCAGGCTGCAGGCTCGAAGGCGCCGGATCGTTGCCTGGAGGTTCTGAGGGATCCTGAATTTCACAGAGCTTTATAATACACTTTGGTTGGTCAGACCATAGCACTCAGGATCCCCTCCAGTTCGGAGGCCCTGGACCTCGCTGAGCTCTTCAACACCCTCCGGTCAGTGAGACCAAGATTTGAAGAGCCCCCAGGTCCAGCGGGCCTCAACTCCACCCTTAGTCTTACGATCCTGACACGGCGCAAGGGGCTCGCAGGGAGCTCGATGCCACCCAGGACCCTGCAGGATCGCCAGACGTCAAGGGCCCGACCATCCCGCAGTTGCAGAGGATTTCCCTGCAACCTGACCAGGGACGGCCAGCCATGAACCCGCGTTCAGAGAGCGCGTGGTCCACGGGAAGTTCCTTCAGAGAGCACGCAGACCACGACAGGCTTCCCCCCTTGGAGAAAGCCGTCCACAGGCGCAGGGGTTCCCCCCGGATCAACTGCTTCTGAACACCCACTGGGCATGGCTCCTACGTCTATGTGATTTAAATTGTCCTAAGTTCTGTTCTTTTCTTCTCCCATGGCGAACCTATTGCCCCTACTTATAGGAAGAAGAAGGGCTCAATCTCCAAAGGAAGTTAAGGGGCGAAGCCTCCCACGCGTTACATGGGACGCACGCCTTCCTACCTGATTGACCAGCGATTCCAATAGCGCCACGTGGAGGCATCCGCCCGTTTCCCTCATCGGCCGTAACACCATGTTTACTGCTATTTATGATCTCCAGAATACGGAGAATCGGCACAGACAACTATGCAAACCGTATGACTCTCTCTACCTCGATGGTCATGCGTCGCAGTAAAGGCATTCAATGCTATTCAATGTCACATCCAAAAACAAAAGAGAGAAAACATCCAAGTAAAGAAGCTCGTTTTTCATTGATAGCAGAAAGTATTACAAGGCAGAAAGCAAAAATATTACAGATGAACGACCACGCGAAGTGAAATGAGCAAGACTACTGTGGTTTCGGCGACTCCACCATGTCGATCACCATATCTACTGAACCAGTGGCTTCGGCCGAAACCGTGACCTTGCTTGGAGCGTCGCTGGCAGAGGGAGCTTCAACCGGTACCTCAGCCGAAGCAGGGGCAGAGGAGCCCTCACCTTGGGGCACGGCCGAAGCGTCGCTGGCGACGAGGGCATCGCTCGGGGCCGGGGGTAGCCGGAGCATCGTCTGGAGCAGGAACGGCTGCAGGAGCTTCGTCAGGAGTACTTCCATCCGCAGGAGCAGAGCTCGGCTCAGGAGCCGGGTCCGAGTACTTCGGCAGGTCCCGATAGACAGGGTGATCTTCAGGAACCCCCGCACGTCTCAGTGCGGCCAGGCATCCTTCCTCGAACAGAATGGAGGTGATCTCCTCCACCTGTTTCTCATACAGCTCCGTGGCATGGTCCACCCCCTTTTGGAAAGCGGATTGGGCCTCGGACAGAAGGGAGGCCTTCTCCTTTTCCAGTTCGGCGTTCGCCATTTGCAGCTTCTCCCTTTCAGCGCGCCCGGCCAGCACCTCCCCGCGCAGCTTCGTCCCCTCGGCCGCCGATTCAGCCTTCGATCTGGCCAGTTCCGACTCCAGCTCGGCGGTCCTCTTGTTTCTCGCCCAGATCTTGCCCTTCAAATGATTAGCTCTCGACGTGAGCTCGGCAACATCAGTCAGAGCCGACGCCAGCCGAGCAGACTCTTCAGCGCTGGCCTTCTTCAGCCCCTCCATTCCCTTCCGCTGCTCTTCCAGCTCCTTCTTCAGCTTATCCCTCTCGGACTCCAGCTGAGTGACCCGTGCAGCGTTCCTATCACTCCGTCCCACCACGGTCAGGAGCCTCTACACGTTCTGCAAATGGAGAAAGATGGGTCAAGCTGGGGCAGTCGAGCCAAATTACTTGGAAGGAAAATGCTGAAAACACTTACCAGAAGGTTAGCCTGAATCGCTGAGACCATCAGGCTCTCGTTGTCAAATCTCTCATGCGTCTCCATGTCCCGCGGCAGAGCGCAGACCTTGGCGAGAGCTCCGATGACATCGGCGTTCCCCAGCAGCCGATCCTCGATGTTTAGAGGCTTACCGGGCTGCGTTTCCATCCTCGGCCTCCATGACGCTGGGGCAGTTCGGGGTCCGGAGGCCGATCCAGACCCTTGCCCCGCCGAGATGGTGAGCTCACGGATCGTCCCGCCGGTCGACTTGCTGGCCGGCACACTCTTCTCAGCCGGTGCACTCTTTTCAGTTGGAGCCTTGACTCCGGGGGCCCGCGCAGGGGTTTTCCCCTTCGGAGGCTGTTCGCCCCCCAAGTCCTTCTCCCCCGCCTTGGACTTTTTCCTGGGCGGGGACCCCTCCTTCGAGCGCTCCGGCGAGCGTCGCCGCACTACCTCGCTCGGAGCAGGAGCAGGAGCAGAAGTAGCGCCAGCACCCCCCGGGCCCGAAGCTGCGCGGGGTACTGGCAGATGATGGCGCCGCAGCGGAAGAAGACCTCTGCCTGAACTTGGCCGCCAGATCCTTAACAATTGGCGCCCTCGAGCTTCCCTCCATGCCTTCTTCCCGATCAGAAGAATAGGCGTCCACTATCTGCGTCAGGTTCGATGGCTCCGAACTAGAAGTGGACGCCTCGGCACCAGACGCAGCTCGGCTCGCAGCAGGATCGGTCAAAGGGATCCCGGCAGGCACGGCAAGGGAGACGGTTGGACGGTCAGGGTGCGCTTCGTCCACCTCGGCTACTCCGGTCCTCTGGTAGTGACCACGGTACCTCGGCGTGTAACCGAGCAGCTTCCAAGCCGACCTGGTCCCGTGCCCCTTGTATCTCTCAACCTTGTTGATGTCGTTGGCGTTCCTCCTCCAGCCTTCACTCGCAGCTCGGCGTCGCCTCGCACCTGCCTCTGCACAACAGACAATGAAGGTGTCAGCTCGGCATCATCAGAATCAAGCGAAGCAGGTAAGAGAAAAGAAGCGATGTTTACTTGGGACAGTTCCGGGGCGACGTGGGACCATCAGCCTCCTGCTCTCGCCAGCGCCGAACTCCCAGTCCCCCGACACACAGAAGAAAGCTTCTTCAGCATTCTTACTCGAATCTTCCAAGGCCAGGACGAAGCCTCTTCGCTGCGGCTTCACCCGGAGATAGTATTTCCCTTCCCCAGCCTTGCAGATATCGTAGGTGTCCTCGATATCGTGGACACCTAGGTCGGGTCCCCAGAATCTCATTCAGCTTCGTCGTGCCCATAATGACCTTATAGCCATTGGGCATCAGCTGGCACGGGGTTAAGGGACCAGGTACTGAGGCAAGCCCTAAGTAGAGGGTGCAAGGGAAATCTGACCCCGCCCTCGATCACAGAGATCAGAGGGAACGGCATCCAGCCGCAGGACCAGCGCATCGTGGCATAGTCGACGGAGTCAGCCGGTTTGAGGAGGACTCCCTCCGGAATACTGAAAGCAGCCCTAAATCTGGCTATGCCCTCTTCAGTATCTAGATCGAACCTAGGGGTGCCCATGTCTAAGGAAGGGGGGACAGCAAAAGCTAAACCCTAAAAGTTACGAAGCCCCAAAGAAAAGCTAGACAGAGGCACGAAGCAACTTACAGAGACAAAGGGGCAACTCAAGAACAGGTCGAGCACGTCCTATGGTCGTCCTCGCTAGAAAGATCTCGAGCAGCAGAGCAGAAATCAAAGACGAAGGCGAAGGCGAAAGGAAATCAGAAACAAGAAAGGAAGAAGACACCCCTTTTTATGGAAAGGGGACCCTCAGCGCGCTGCTTTCGAAATTCGAAAGGACGGATTTCGCGATCCGCGCCCGTTCCATCAATGAAACAGCGCAACCAGTGAAGAGGCTACACGTGTAGCCGTCGATTCGCCTCCCAAGACAGATAGGGCGGAGCATTTATTGCTTCAGAAAAGTTGAAACGACACCAGACAATGATCACCGCATCCCCAGACGAGTTTTCTAGCTTTCGACCACTAAAAGCTAGGACGCTTAAGAGGTCAAAAGCTAGGGGGCAATTGTGTGGGGAGATTTCCAGAACTCCAGGATTACGCTAATCACAGCCATCAGATGAGACTAAGCACTCTCACGTGCCATCCGCGTGCCGTCCACGTGGCACCAAACTCACCTCGGCTAACAGAGCAGAAGCCACAGCCGAAGTCAAACAGCTCCAGGCCGCTAGCGCCGAGCTCGGCCACCCCATGTGCCCATCTCGGCTGAGAGCTCCACCTCGGCCAAAGGAGCCGGGACGAAAGCCGAAGCAGGAAAGAGCCTCCACTCGCACCCCTCTTCCCCCACGTCATCAGGCACGTGGAGGAATAGGAGCGCGAGCTAGTGAGACAGACGCGACATCCAGCCGTTTACAATCTTCGCCAGATCCCTGACAGGGCGGCATCCAGCGGCTGAAGCCACATCAGGGCAAGGCCCGAGGGCGGATCCGAGGGTACCACAACAGTCAAAGGTGCCCAACACGATCTTGCCCAACGTGACGCGCATTTAATGCAACATGGGCTGACCCGACTGGCATTAAATGCAGAGTGGGCTGGATTGGACCCCATTAATTACAGCGTGGGCTGATCATGACTTCCCAGTCGAATCATGGGACCCACATCAAAATATCGTCTAAGATATCTTCCAAGTCGTCTATAAATAGAACTGCATTTCACATCCAAGGTACGTATAATTCAACCCACAGAGCTGTTATCCTGCCTCTCTTCTCCCTCTCCTCTCCTTCCATTGTTCCAGTTCACTTACTGACTTTGGCATCGGAGAGCCTTGCGCCGCCCAGGCCAGGGTCCTCTGACCGTTTGCTCTTCCCTTTCAGGCTTTCGGACGGTACCCCAGTCATCACCAGTTTGGATAAGTCCTCTAAGGCTCCCCAGTTATTGTGGGTCATTATTTTCTGCACCTACAGGAAATATCTTAGATAATAAATTTAGCTTCATATTTTGAGCCACTCCAATTAGAACTTATGGTTCATATGATAAGTGGAATTACTTATAGTAATTAACCTTGTCTAGAAACTTCAAATTATTGTGAAATATTGTCTCCCTTAATTTTATGTTTAATAAATAGGACCTCAATTCATCAAATCTCACAGTGTGAGTTCGTTATCATTCAAATTATCACAGCATAATATATATATATTATTTTTCATAACATTATAAACAAAGCTTCATAATTAAGTCTGAGTCAATTATTAACTGAGTTTGGGTCCTTACAACATGTATGTGGTGTTAATTATTTACATAAAATTTAAAAAATATATGTACGTATAATGTGTTTTTTGATATTATTTCTTGGCATTTGCTTTTGTAAGAATTTTCTTTTAAATATAAAGTAATTAAACTTGTAGGTCATAAATCAAGGGATTAAGGGCATCGAGTTGATCCCAAATTTGATATTTGAGGCCTACTCATATTAATCTTTCCATCCCCTGGTCCCGTGATTAGTGGGCCCCCAAGTGAGCCCCATCCAGCTACCTCTCATGGTCGTGAGAGGTGTTCTTACATGAGCAAAGCCCTTGTTTGTTAGTCTCTAATGTGAGAAGTCCTAAATCACAAGGCCCCGTGAAAGAAAACTTCTCTTTGAAAATAATGATCTCTAAGTGCATCTTTTAACGTTGACATGCCTCACGTGATTGATGGGATCATAGAACTATTGAAATATTTTACTATTTATGAAGTGGCTCATGTGGGTGGGGAGGGTAATGAAACGGCTCGTAAACTTGCTAGAGATGCCAAATTTGTGGAGGACATGAGGATTTGGTGGTATCAATTAAGCACCAGATTTTATTAGGCAACAAGTTCTTATCGATTATCTGATGTAATCTTTATTCAGTAAGCAATGAAGGTTTTCTTCTATAAAAAAAAACTTTGATATGCTTCTTTAATAGAACAATTAGGAGTCCTCCTTCCTTTTTCCACAAATATAAGGCTGGAAATGCATGCTATAGGCCCTAAAATGTTACATAACTATACAAAAATGAGTTGCACCAAACAATTGACTTCAACCTTAGAGTGGAAATAGATATAAAGTGGTGGTTTTTAACAAACGCCACATATTTGGCATTTTCCTAATCTTTTCTAGGTACATGGGGCTCTAATAAGAGGGTGAAGGAATAAGGAAGCAGACATCAATTCTCACTCTGTCTATCATTTTCATGAGGGAAAAGGTAAGGAGCCATTTTAGGATAATTTCATCATAGCAATTACTTCATTTTTATCACAAAAAAGAATGAGGAAAACCAGCAAATAGTCTGATTTTCATTTTTAGAAGATAATGACAGGCATATTGATAACTCCCAAAGAGGGCTGGGAAAGCCCCTGATTTCCAAAGTTTTAATAAGAATAATGAATTTCTAACAAAAGAATACCCTGCACAAACTAGAAAATATAATCAAACAATAAATTGGAAATTTAATCAGATAATGACCTAGCCTAACACAACCCTAATCTAAGATGAACTCATCCATTCCATGTCCAGCCTTCTCTAAAATAATCTCCAATAAGCAAAGCCCACTCCAACATTGTTTTGGAACAGTATATATAATAATTAGTTTCGAAAAGTAATAGGAATAAAAGACGAGACTTTTAAGCAAGAAGTGAGGCTTCTTCCAAAGCTTCAATGCTTACTAAAATATTGGCAAGGAACATAGAGTACGCATTTTTATTTTTTTTAAATTGGTAGAAGAGGATCCATACATTTGAATGATAGCAGTCCCAACATTTTTTTACAAGAATAGTTGGATATGATTTAAATAATTTTTCCGTTCTTGTGGTCCACAGACAACCCTAATGAGATATGTGATCCTAACAATCCACTTTGTGTTAGGTGATCTGATTATTGAGCTGAGGTGATGGCAGTTCTCAGTGCAAGCCACACCTTAAAGGGTGCCCCCACATGCCATAATATTCAAAGGTGGATCTCACAATCTAATTCAAAGGATTTTGTAATACAATAATAGTAAGACATCAAACTGGATCATGTTCCTTTACAGAAAAGTATACTTCTCTAATTTGGAGTTTGATGCCTCTTATTTTCGAATAATAGGTCATGCACCTAAGTAACACATTGAATAGAAAACTAGTGGCCAAAGCAAATAGGATCTTCCAGATTGATTTGATCTGAGATTCAAATGCAAGGCATCAATATGCAATGAGTAGGAAACCTTTATAAGATGCTTATAACATTAAAAAAAATGTCTGCTTCATCATTTTATCTATATTATGTGTTCAATGATGCCAGTGAAGGAATGATTTTGCTAAAATCATGTGTTATTTAGTTAGTTTTTATGTAAGAGTCCCTTGGTTTCGCTTTAATCCATGTATATCTATCAGGATTTACTATAGAGAAACTTATCATCGTCATCATGTCAGCCTTATATCTCGAGATGGTTTGAAAGTTGTCCATATAACTACATAAAAACTGTCGTCTCATATTCTGAGTAGAAAACTATTTAATTAGTTCGCGACAAGAAACTCTTTTGCGCAGAAATTCATCAAGAAATTGTGAATGTCATTGTGCTTAAATTCTTCATCTACTAGAAAGTAGTTGATATCTATTAACCATAGTTTTGGAAACCTAAAACTGGATTTGGGCGAATGGTCTAGTAAGTTGGTTGTCTCGAATATTCAACTTGGTATGTAACGTTTTAAAATGTTACCAATGGATTAACATCTGAATGCTTCAAAGGTATATGCAAAACTAGCTACATATTGTAATTCCAGCTAAACAAACAAGAACACAACAATCATTCGTCGAGTCCTGGTCAAGCTAAGTTTGTTGGTTAGTTGACTCAAAAGGTAACTTATGATGATCGCTGCGTTAATATGGTTGAGTTTCAAGTTACTATATACAATTTAGAATTATGTTTAAATTCTATGCATATGCTTTAAAGAGCAATGTTATGTTAGGCATAGGACAAGGTTTAAAAACTATTAACGTCACCCTCTATCTATATAAACTTGTGCAAGGCCACATAATCCAAAACAAGGAAAGAAGAAGAAAAAGGTAGAATAAGCAAAACATCGGTGCAACTGTAAAGATGATGCAACCAATTACCAACAAAAGCGTTGCCAATCTAGTGGAACTAGCCCAAGTTTCAACTCTAATTTGAGTTCTTTCATCGCTTGATTAATTCGTGCTTTTAGGTGGTGGGAATGATCATTACTTTAGTCAGATCTGGCACAATTCAATACCTTGGAGAATCTTGTGATCCAACTAGTCAATGTATTAAGATCTATGTGTGTATACATACTTCTCTCTAAAATGTACTACATATAATACATATTTAGAGAGAGATTATATGCAGCCAGTTATAACATGTTTCTGATCAGTCTGGGTAATGGATCCACCTCTAATGGACACAAACTGTTAGCTATGAATCGCCCTTTGATTAGTAATGACCTGAAAACACATTTATGGTAACAGTATCACCATTCAAGTGAATCTTTCAAGGAGGCAAAATCAAAGTTAATCATGATTATTGGCTTGTGGTTAAAGTGATTGACTAATATTTTAAGATTAATAGAGGCGGTTGTTTGTAAAAATAAGGCATGCCTAATTGTCAAAAGATACAGGTGGTATATGTAAATAGATGGGTATAAGCATGTTTTCAGGCCATCATACAATCAAAGCCAATGCAAAGGTTCCTGTGACCATTGCAGCGTCCGATATGCAATATATGTTTCAAAAGGGTCTCATAGAGTAACTTGAGACAATGAATAAGAAGTGAAACAGCTGATGATAATCTCAATGGAGAGGTGTATAGATAAATTGAAAAAACAAAAGATATTTTGCCCCCACACATGTAGGGTGGTAGTAGGGACATTGGCTCCCATAAGGAGCATTAGGATTCAAATTGAAAGACATATACAAGCCAGCTAAGGCAACAGCCTACCAAAAAAATAGAGTTTTATGATAATCCTCTTTGATATTTATTTTGTTTCCACTTGGATTTGGAATTCGCAGCAACCACACTGAGTTTGAGATTTGTTTCCATATTGCTTATGCATAGATAACGCTTATTGATTTGATTAATTCCAACCTGCATCTATGTTTCAAATTCACCCTGTTGAATGTGTACTAGACAGAAGACAGCCTAAAACTTTGATAATGAGAAGCTCTTGCAGCATGAAAATCATTCTTACTGATTTGTATAATACCAAACTGCATTTTATTCTTTCATGAGGTTTAAGTCCGTCAAATTTGATAGTTATAGTAGAAAGAAGAAGCCAATTTTTATATAATGAACTCTCTGCAGGTGAAAAAACTCATCCTCTCTTCTCTCTCTCTCTCTCTCTCTCTCTCTCTCGCTCTCTATCTCTCTCTCTCTCCTCTCTCTCTCTCTCTCTCAACAGTCTCCAACAAAACCATGAAAATTAGTAAAAGGAAGGATAAATGAATTATAAGGTACAAATATAAAGTACCAATGTCAAACCATTGCCTACTACCCTACTACAATCAGAAAGGCATGCTATACAGCAGCTTTGAAGCTTATACACTGGATGAGAGAGAATGATTGTGCCATGGTAAATATGGACATTAATTTCTCAAGAAAATTATCAGCAAAGGCATGCTATACTCACAAGTTAAAAGTCTAAAGGTACATTTGGACCTTAATTTGCAAGAACGAAAAATAAGTGTATGGAATTACCGAGGATTTACATTTAAGTTTCTATAGATCTTCTTTACATGGAAAATGGAGATA